>VYXC01006694.1:919392-965570 GCA_013397175.1 Platysteira castanea | reverse complement strand
GGAGGGGAGGGGAGGGGAGGACAGGAGACAAAGGTCAATGACATGTTCATAGGGTATGCCTACTGAGTGCCTTTCAAGTCCACAGGGCTGGCCTAGCATCATCATCATCCTGCAACAGGAAGCACAGATTCAGGTGCAAAGAAGCATTTCCAGTTTGGGACCATTCTGTTCCTGCAGGTGCAGTGCAGCTCTTGCTTAGTGCCAATAATAACAATATCTAACGCTGGCTGAGGGAATCATTAAAAATAAGAAAAATATATTTGAAATGCTAATTTTGTTTTAAAGTTCATTTTTGTTTAATGGTGTTTTATAAGATTTAGTATTTAGATCTAATTATTTAGTATGCTTTTTTCTCTAACTTCTTTTCAATTGCAATGTGAATAGCATTGCTTCTGGGGAGTTCCTCTTTTCCAGCTTATTTTAGTTATTCTGATTAATTGGATTGCTAGAAATCACTACCTTTAATACCATGACTTGATTACCTTTAAAAGCATAACAGCAGTCCAGAAATATCACTGATGTCCTCACCAAGAGAGATGTGAAAATACAGTTTTTATTTCTAAAGCCTTATCTGTTCATCCCTTACCCTCTTATTAGCTGAGAGTTAAACAGCAGCAGATTAACCTGCAGTGCAAGTTCTCCATTTATGATAATGTTTAACATCTTATCATTTACCTTGATGTCTCTGCCTGTTGGAGCTTCTCTCAGCTCTCTCCTACAGCTTTCATTGAACAGCTTATATTTCATTCCCCATGCCTTGTATTTAGCCTTGTTTTCTAAGATTTTCCAGCTGTATGCAATTACACCATCTATCAGTCCTTACTTTCTTCCTCCCTTTCTCCCTGCACTAACTTTAGAGCTCGTCCAAAGTCAATCATTTTTGACAGTCTGCATGTGCACAGCTTAGAGCTCACCACAGTGTGTTCATATCCTTGCCAAGCTGATGGGTTGGTCCTCCTTGAAGTGTTATGTGTAGGGAACTGTGCAAGACAAAGGGATGTTGTTGCTACTGCTGGTTTTCGTGAGAAGTAGCGGTTTTGAAGTGAGAGTGTAAAGAAAGATACAGGAGGACTTTCTCATAGGTTTTTGGATTATTTAGATACATATTTTGTAGTAAAGATATTAATATAGACATATATACTTATATGTACACATATATCTCACTGGGAAAAAGAAGTGTGCCTATAATACACATGCATCACAATGGAAATGCATTTTCCAAATAATGACAGTAATTTCCTAGTGCGAACAGGTGACAAAGCCAGCTGGTAAATCTTTGCAATAGACAATAAGGTAAGGTAGACTTTTTGATCTCAGGATGAAACAGTTTTTCAGCAGTAGCAGCTGCTGGAAAAAAAAGGCAGCCCCTTTGGCAGCCTTTGATGATATGGACTAGCATTCATTATAAGAAATTTGTTTAGCATTCTTGATTCATCAAAAACAAGGCAGAACATAAGTATACAAAAGAATATCAAGTTAAATTTGTGCCAGAATTCTGAAATGCAGTTGGTCTGCACTGTCTCATTCTGTTTCTGCTTGCACAGGTGTAGTAACATTTAAAAGAAAGATGGGAGTAGACAAATAAAAACCATAATTTTTCAAACTCTGCTGGAAGATTCGACAAAGCTTACCTGCAAGAACTTTGCCGTACTATCTGACCTGGAAATACTTGCCCTTTGGTAGCCAGACCAGTGGTGTGGAATTGTGACTACATCTCCAGGGCATAATACAGGGCCACAGAAACATGTCCAGGTGCAGTCACATGGTGACAATGCGCTTTAATGATAACAGTGCACGGGCAATTCAGGGTAACAATGTAAATATAACCCAACCAGCAGAGAGAACATTCTGAAGGCAGCTAAAATATCTTTTATGCTGTATTACAGATATGCGACTATTTCTAGAATGTGAAGTGGCGAAGCAAAAGAGCCGAGAATCTCTTCGACTGATTTTAAATTAGTTAGCTGAGATTCTGGTAAGAGCGTAGCTGTGGCAACCCAAGATACTCTTGGCTAAAGATGCCAGGAGCTGGGCATACTAGGGAATTTCAGCTCCATCCTGCCAAGATAACGTCATGTAAGGCACCTACCAGATTGCTGTGGTCCTTATCTGAAGGAGCCTGCATAGCTACATGACTGCCACTGTGCTACATGATGCAAGGGAGAGCGGGATGGGCTGATCCAATGCAGCAGTATTCTCCGTCTGGGTGATCTCCTTGGTGAAAAATAATGAGCAGGGGGCTGGACAGATTTCTTCAGATCCACAGGTGATAGTAGAGACAAGGAGTAGGTTTATGTTTCAATCAAGAAGATTGTCATAGAGATTTCTAGGCTTGTTTTACAAATGTGGTATTTATTATGGAAGGAAGATGGAGCAGATTTTGATTTCCAACTTCAGCATGGACCCATCCAAGACCAGAACTGCTAACACACTGCTTATAGCATGTTAAGGCCTGAATCTGAGCTCACATGGGATAGATGAAAACTTAGGTAAGCAAATACTGGTAGATAAGATAATTTCGGAGACCTTTATGAATTCACTCCCATCAAAATGACAGATTGAAGAAAGTAACTGAAGAGTTTTCCAGTTTTAGAACTGATCTCTTAAGCAACCACTACAAAGTATAAAGTAATTTCACTAAGTGAGAACTTAGTGTGATTTAATTGCATTGATAATGCGACATTACAAGCATTTTGAAAATCTGCCTTTATCAGTGGCAGAAGATACAAAAGAGAATAGAGGACTCGTGCCATGAACTCTTCTATCTCTGTGTTCACACATGGCTGCTACACCCTCTCTTATTTAACATTTCCTCTTTCCAGTGTCTGTTTTTTCAGATTTTCCTCAGATCTCCTAGACACCTGTGGCTATCTCTCTTTTTGTATTAAAAATGTTATATTTTCCGCAATTCAGGTGAGGTGTATCAGTATCAGAGGTACTACAACATTAGGCAATATGACTTATGCAAAACCAGATCAAGTATCTTATTTTGTCCAGGGATTAATACATGCTGAAATGTATCATATTATTGCAAAGGTTTTATGTTTTACTTAAAAGATGATATCATTCCAAACATGCTGCTTTTCTCTTTGCACTTATGTTGTTCTCTATTTTGATTTTTCAGTAGGCCTTTGCGTTTTACTTTACTATATATATTTAATTCTCCTTTATTTCTCACTTACAGGTGGACTTTAATAGACTACCATTAATACTAAAGTACACATATTGTAGGGCTTTACCAAAAATGAGGAAGCCGATCAAGAGAGATTAACTTACCTTTCTGCAACATGTGTGTTTCATAACAGAATGACAGGGTTTGGGAAAGTTGAGAACCTCTTTTGGGGTGAATAACGTAATTGAGAAATCTCTCTACTTACTCTCAGTAAAGGATTAACGAATGGCAGGGATTTCTCATTTTTATTCTTTCAAATCAAACTTGGAATTCTAAATTTATCACATAAACAGATTTCACTGGTGTAGTTTTTGGCTTTGCAGAAAGACCAGAGCCAGAAGCAAAGCCGAAATAGGTGCACAGTAAGTATTTAGTTCCAAGTGGTAAAAAAACCACACACACGCAGCTTTCCCGTTCTGATTCTCCAGCCCAGATGAGCACAGAGGAATGTGGGTGGAACTTGCCCTTCTGCCAAGGGTATTACCTAAGCCCTATTTTGATGAGGATTTAAGTGGTGCATAGGCCTTGTGCTGCATGGGGGTGAAATGGAAAATCACAGAAGCCTCTGTAGACCTTCCTTCAAAGCAAGGCAGCGGAGCAACACATGTTGATTTCCAGGACTGAGAAGCAGAAAATAACCTGCATGTCTATCCCAGAAGAAAAGCAGTTGAGTGGTTACAGGACTACTTTGTGCTCCTCTAATTGTCATGTTGATGGGACTGGGGCAAATGCATCTTGCCCGTTCCAAACTAATTGGCTCAGAGAGGGTCTCCAAGTAAAGGAAATCCCAGTTTTGCTTTTTCTTAGCAGTTATAGCCTAAAAAGGTGTGTCTGTATTTTAATATAATTCTTAATGAATCCCAGAAACTGTTTTAATGCTACTTTGCAAAAGATTAAAAGAGAATGTCTGAAGGGGATAATGTGAGCATGGGAGGATTATGTTTTAATAAAATTAATCCTACCTATAAAGGAGGCCTGTAACAGTGTCCATCTAGACAAATCCAATTTAACTCTCTGAGAAGCAGTGTTAAATTTGTTCTATGCACTTGGTTAAGAAAGAAAGCAGAAAACCAGGAAAATCCTTCTCACACTGGGAGAAAAGACTTGGAGGATTGGGGATTTGTTAGGATACAAGTTACAAAATGCCTCTTATTTGCTGAAGGAAAAAAAAGGATCTTAAATCCTGAAATTTTAAACAAAAGCTGTCACTGATCATCCTAGATAGGCAAAGACAGCGGGGGAGTTGCTGGCACTGCTAATTCAAGTTTTTCCCAGAGACCAAAGATGAGCTGGGAGGAGCAGGGATGAAGAAGTAGACTGGACATTCTTACTATGCATTTCCTCCAGAAAAGGTGAAACCCCACCACTTAAATGCCTGATCAAAAGCCTCAAGCTCTTTGTTTCCACCACGAAAGAAAATACTCTCGTCCTAACAGGCTATTACACATGCAGACAGGTTTTAGAGCCTTCTACAGGCTTCAGAATAGATGCTGAGGAGGAAAATAGTTTGCTCTGTCATGCACTCTCTCTCTCTCTCTCTCTCTCTTTTTTTTTTTTTAAAATGAGAGGAAACGTTGTCTCTTGCCAAGGAAAGAGGTTAGTCAGCTGAAAATGAAGCTCTCCAGGCTGCACCCTCAAATGTTTCTGCTTGTGCAGCCCAAGCACCTGCGGTCCCAGCTGCCAGAGGCTTCGTGAGGGAAGTGGTCCTTGGCCACCCCCTCCAGGGCTGTGGCCCACAGTCCCACTCTCAGTCACCCTGCGGGCACCCTGTGTGCCTCCCCTGCCACGGCAGCCTGGGGTCACAAGGGGCTGGGCGAGCAGGTAGTCCTCCTCACGCCTGGGAGCTGAAGGATCCCTCTGACCCTTTCAGCCTTGCATGCTTCAGCTGCAGTTGTGTTCTGTTTCGTTCGATTGCCCGGAAAAGTCAACACACCTAAACAACAGAGTGCCTGGATCCATCCTGTAGGACCCAGCTCTCCTCCAAGAAGGTTGAGATCTGGTCCCTGAAGGGTCTGGAGGTGCAAAGCTCACAAGTCAGTAGCCCGACTCAGCTCTGCAGGGGGAGATCTAACTGTTGCCTCTCACTCTGGGCATGCCAGAGGATATCCAAAGTGTCAGTGGTGTCCAACGAGCAGGAAGCAGTGCTTGATGGAGGTGTTAAATATTGCTTGTTCTTGTGTTAAAGCCCTAGAAGACCTTCCTCTTGTCAGTGAGTAGGTGGTAGCCAGTGAGTGTGTTACCTGTAGAAAATAGACACACATTACATCTGCCAAAGCCTCTGACAGAACATTTGTGCTATTGAAAGAAAACTCTGTCCCAAGGGTGTGTCAATATACCACCTCTCCCTGACACAGGAAAAATTAGCTCTGTGCAGTGAGGGAAATGAATTTCATGAGAAGGAAATTTCTCTGACACAAGTGAGTGACCAGAGTTTGGCAGACACATGGCTCCAGTTACACTGTTCATCAGAACTGAGGTCAACTTTGACATCATAAAAAAAAATTGTTGTGCAGGAAAAAAATACTTTAAGCTAGAGTCACATCTTCCAAAGAGATAATAAAGCTAAGAATGATTCAGAGCTGACATAAACAAACCAGTCTGAAGTAAACACAGACTTTCTGTGACGTTCTTTCTATCGTTGAATATATAGTTTCTCTTTGGAGATAATGACTATTTATCTAGGTATATTAAATGAAGAAAAATTAAACTTACTACAATGCTGGCTACCAAAATGATCCTCTTATAATTAGAAATATCTGTTTCTGTACCCTGTCTAATTTTTGATAATCTAAAAATTAACAGAAACATGTAAAGTAAGCACATATCCTTCAGAGATTAGGTCCGGTGATAGACTGTTTGCACCAAAATGGGTTAAGAGCTGAAGGATGATGTCCAGAGTTGTGGGCCTCCATCACTGATTTCAGCTTCTGATGTACTTTCACATGCAGGTGAATACAGTGTTGCTGGGTTAGTGATGCGACTCGGTGATCTTAGAGGTCTGTTCCAACCTTAATAATTCCATGATTCTCTGTAGTGTGTTTCTTCTTCTAAGAGAATTAGACAGCTTTATGTCTCCTCGTTCTTGCTGTTTGGGATGTGTACCATGACTAACACGAAATTCTATAGTCTCCGCTTTTTCTCCTGCTTGCAGACCTGCTTCTTCTCCTGTCTGTCCAGACCTTTAGCTAAATTTTAGCATGTGAGTAGGAGAATGGCCTCCAAATCATGTTGATTTGGTGATAAGATTGATGTCATACTTGAGACCAATTAGTGGACAAGACTGATAATATATGCATTCATGAAGGATTGTTACTTGAACCTAACCTTACATATTAAAGGAGGGCTCTTGTTCTAGCAAGCAAAATTGAGTTGATTATTAATAATGCAAGGATGGTTACTGAGGGAAATACTTAGCTCATATGAGTGATCCTTATTAGGAGAGACTGGAAAAGAAAAATTCAAATGGAATAAGTGCAGCTTAGTGCTTCTGCTTAAAGCATTACAGTTGCAAAGAGAAATCTCCCAGATTTATATTTGTGTTTTCTTTTTTTTGCCTGTGGCCACACCAGTTAGGTATGAGATCTCTTCAGATCTTACAAAGTGAGCAGACTTCAGCAAAGTGAACCACAGTTCAGGATAGAACTTAAGGGTAACAAGAAATGATGATTCTGCTTTTTTCAGTGACAACGTTTGTATTATGGCAGCACTGACCCACTCTATGGATTGCTTTGCTACCAATAGCATTGATCTGCAAGTGATGCCAAATAGGAAATATTTCCTAATTATGTATTATTGGTGTTATTAATGTTGTTGTTGTTATTATTATTACTACTGAAAACCCCAATACTCTTTTTCAGGTGGATATTGGCCTTCAATAGCCAGATAAGACTCTGCTAATATAGTTGATTTTGCAGGAAGGAGGAGATTATGTCCTTGTACCTCTCAGGTGGCACAGAGCAGAAGATGCAGCCCTGCAACAGAAGGTGTGCATTTTTGCATTTGGGGTTATGGGCAAAAAACTAAGCAAGGGCCTCAAGATAAAGCTTTGAATGAAGATTAACCTAACAAGTGGATAAATGTTTGAGTAATCAAAGTAAGCAGCACAATAGTCAGTCACACCTGGGGTCTGTTTTTCTTTGCCAGCATTGAAAATACTTTTTAATCTCACAGTCATAAGATATAGGGCTGTACCTGAATTTCTTATGTAAATTCAAAGATATAGATATGTCTGTGTATGTGTTCTAGTCAACACTATGTTGTCCTTGAAAAGGACGGATGATCCACAGATGACTTTCAGTGTATTTTTAAATACTCAAGTTATTTAAACCAATGCCTGTTATTTTACACGCCTTTGATTTAGATTAAGTCTCAAATTCAAACCATGCCTGTCTAAAAGTTTTATCCTGTGCTTAGAGAATTTTCTGAGTTTTAGCATTGATTTAATTTGAACTGGAGTAAGCCCTAAACGTAACTGTGCTCACTGTAGCACAGTTAGACATGAAGGGCACTTCAGATCAAAGTGGGCACCATGTACAAAACTGGAGGCTAAAAAATCCAAACCCACAGTGTTCTGCCCCAAATTATTTTCTCTTGCCAGAGTACAGGGAACAGATATTTTACAATAGTTTTGTGACAGTATAAGGTATTTTGTAAGGTATTTTGAATGCAGGATGTGACACACATTTCAGAGGAAAATTGTAAATTTGTGTTGGTAGAATGAGCTAGAATCTCTTGGAACAAACATTCGTAATCTTTACATAGAAGGATATAATAAGTAGGTCAAGTTTCACAAAATTATTTAGCATCTCTTCTGTCTTCCCTACCTCTAAAAAGAGATAAACCGACATAATATGTTACTGTTTGAAAACTGTTTGTTTGCAGTTCAGTAGTAGTGGAGTAAAATGTGCAGCATTAAATTTAGTTTTTTAAAATAAGGACAACATGTAAGTTGAAATGTATCTGAGGTTCAGAAATATTTTTAAGCATACCTGGCTACAGTTTGTTTGGATCATTTTAATGACCAGTAAACTTTATTATCATGTTTGTGATGCCTTAAAACAGTTTCAATTTTCAAATGGTCAACACCTCCTGCTTTCTGAAAACATGGGTCCCTCAAGCCGGCAGAACATGGAAACTTCAAAAACTGAATGAGAGTTCAGTTTATAGTTCCCATATGTCTCCCTTGCATGCAGATTCTCAGGATTAGTATTCTAAAAACCTTTTAACCAGAAAGGAGCTACCCCATGAGGTTTATCAATCTCAAAGCCAGACCATATGCTTCTCTGCAAAAGAAATACTTCCAGCTAGCTTGTGGAGGAATAGACAACTCAAACTGAAAGGAAAAGACACTCTAATGTCAACTGTAAAGACAGGTATCTCTTTAAGACTTTAACATACAGGTTTTATCCAGAAAGGGGGCTTAGGTCATTTTTAGTGGTACTTAGATGGGCTGTCATAAAATTTCATCTCACTTTTGCTGGTGTAATACAGAAATAATACCACTGAAATCAGGTGGAACGGTCTGCCTGTATATGTATAAAAAATTGCCCAGTCATGAAAATGTTTTTTTTCTTTTTCCTCTCTGTGCAGTCTGACAGGTGGTAATGGTGGTAATGATATCAAGATCCTTGCCTTTCCAGGTGACAGGATTAAAAAAGCAAGGGAAAAAAGCCCCATATAATCATTAAAATTAGCAACAGTTAAGGATTCAGTTTGTCTTCACCTTTCTGACAATGAAAAAGCACAGAATGAAGTGCTTTGAGGGTAACCGGCAACAAGAGTAGAACCTTGCAAAATTTTAGAGGAAAAACACTAATATCCCATTTTAGTAGCATCTCAATAATTATAACCCAAATTCCAATAGTTTACTTCAATGTTTTTCAGAGTTTTGTTACAACAATAAGTTACCACAAGGTAAGCAAGGGGGATAACTTGCTTCAAGAGAGTGAAAATGGCAGATTCATATATCATTATTGCATTTATCCATTGTGCAGCATAAAGCAATGTAATTTTAATCTTTCACTGAAGAACAGACTACCTCACATTTACTAAGTAATGCAAGTGTGCACCCTGGCAGTTAACACGCAGTAATAGAAAGAATTTAAATTCGTATCATTGTTTCTTCTCACCTGCAGCTTTCTCACAGGACTGTATTTTGCAACCTCTTTACTAATTTACTGTCCCTTCTTCACTGAAGTGTCCTCTCATATAACCACATGAAGAAATAAATGTTTCTGATTCCTTTCCTCTTCCTTACTCCTTCCCTCCTGGCTAATTTGTAATATTTATTTGCCCTTTCCTACATTTAGGTCATCTTCCACATCATCATTTGCACTTTAGCACTATATACTTCCTCTTCAAAACAGCACTGTAGATGTTACATGACCTGAGAGAGGCAATAGTCCTTGGCTTTATTTTTGTAAATATAGATTTCAGATGTCTTGGCTTTCTGGGGCTTACGTTACTCAAGTTTTAATCTGTTTGAACTCCTGCGTGTTGCTGCTTTTGACCTCCTTAAGGATGTTCAACTAATGGTATAACCACAGAGCATTTTTCAGATGCACATGCCTCATATGCCTATCCTATATGCTGGAGATACTATGTAGCATTTTAAGCCTGGTGCTAAGCCCACTTTGCTATATCCTGATGCTCAGCAGAGCATTTTACATCAAGCACAGAACTGCAGTAGCCACAGCTACTCAGCATGCAACCTCTATAGCTGGTTAACTCAGGCTGTAAGCAACACTTGTGCAGACTTATCTGAACAGGATTAAGAAGAACCTCTTCATTTAGCTTTGGTATCAATTAATTTTTTCATATTTTCATTGCATTTAACTTTTAATTCAGTTCTCTAACCCACATGTGACTCAATTTACATTCATGTTATTGAATCTAAGCTTGACTGTCCCCTAGATCCCTCCCCCAAACCTGCCAACCTGTAAAGGTCAGTTCTCTGAGACAAGTTAGGGTTCAGACTTACATGTGGTAAGTATGTGTCTTTTGTGAATAGATGGAAGTAAAAGGTCATTGCAACCAAAGGGACATCTCTTGCCTCCATACCAGCTTCTTCTACCAGCTGAGAGGCAAAATTGTCTGCTGATCCCAGGGCCCTGCCCACCCAGGCAAGGCGGGGAGAAACAACCCTTAAGACCCAAATACAATTCTCCCTATCACCATCCTTCTTCTCAGTGTCATCCTGGTAACAGGAACAGAATAAAGGAAAACTTCATTTAACTCTAGAGTCCTCCATCTCTCTCTGTTGTGGAAGACATTTCTCAACTCTAGGTGGCTAGAAACAGTCGTTGTTTCAGTCCTGCTGGCCTCCCAGAAAGAAGAAATAAAAGTTCCCAAGCAAGCTCCCATGGACATTACTATCCCCACTCACCTCACTGTTCCTTGTCTTCTCTTCTGTGACCAAAGCCAAATTAGACAGAGACTGTACCTGAGTTTAAACCCTGGCTTAAAATACAGAGCAAAAATCACTGGCCAGGAGTCACACAGAATACTAAAATCATCTTCACATCCATCATCTGCGATCATTTTCTGGGCATCTAATTAAAAATCCATTTCCTAGTCTCTGAGGAATACCAATGATTCCCAGAGATGAAAATATTAAAAGTTAAATAAATAGTAGATAAATAATCAGGTTGTGATACCTTGTACAATATTCCCCCTGTCACAGGAAACGTATGCAATTTATATTTGTCAAGAGTCTGGAAACTGTGGAAAAAGAACTGAAACTGAAATACCTCCTCTCAGACATTGTTTCTGTTGCACAAACAGTCTGCAGCAGAGGAAAACACACCAGAGGAGGCTCAGCCTGCTACTGAGATACAAAATTATTAAGTTAAGGTATTCCTCACCTACTTTGTGCACAAATTACCCGCTCTATGACCATTTTATTTAGGTCATTTGTGTTGATTTATGTATCTTCCAAAAACAAGTGACATCTGAATTTTCATGATGGTGCCTTGAATTGGCTCTATTAATTAAAACTATCTTGGTTTCATATTTTTCTATCTTTTAATGCCTCGCTTTTTTCTTCCTTCCCCAAGTGTATACTATTTATGTAAGACTCAGATGTTTTTAACCGTCTCTAAAGGATTCTAAATACAGAGCTTGAGTTTTAAGACACTGTCGGATCAAGTGAAGATGAGAGAAGATCTGTTCAAGGACAGTGTTTGTTTTCTGTGTACGGAGTACAGAAGCTCTGATGGAGCTGCCAGTTTAAGGAGGTGGGAGATGAGAAAGGTACCTGTAAAAGGGGAACTACTGAAGCTATGTCTACATGAGCAAGTACGTGGACACGTAGAGTGGAAGAGTTGGAGCTGAAAAGCCAGTAACCACACTGTACAGGTTTCAGGGCTTATAGATCATGCTGTGAGCAGGGCAAACACAGCTCTGGTATTTCTGTACCCATTTCTGCACTCTTCTTCATTCCACTCATTGTTTATGAAGTATACCTCTGAGAAAGGCCTGCCCAGGCATGCTGTACAAGAGGTGCTGAGGGCAGCTTCTTCTTTATCAGATGAGGTGCTTCCACCACCCTTTCTGTAGAGGGCTTAGAATAAGTTCAACAGTGTGAAATTTAGGGAAAAAAGACCCTTTGTTTTGAAGTTCTGAGCAGAAGTTTTGGGAGGATCAAAAACTGATGAACTGGTTGAGTTTGGAGTCCAGTTTGCATGCCCAAAATAATACAAGAAGGAGTAAGATCTAGTGAGACAGACCTGAGGACGTCTTCTATTAATAATGCAGACATTTGGACAGTCTCCAAAAGTCATTACTTTGACAACCAGAGTCCATAAATTTTAAACTGTAGGTGTATTTAGAAATACATTTGATATTGTCTGTTATTTTTTAATATCCCTAGTAAACATTTACAAGTCTGTGCTTTATGACATACTGTTAGCACTTTCATCACATAATTTCTTAATCAACACTTGTTTGGAGAGGTTCTGACACTTGTTTTTGGTTTGCCGCACCAATCTCATTTTGTTTGCAGAACAATAAGAAAATAACATTGCAATCAAAATAATACCAAAAGAAATACTTATGCCTTTGCAGCATTTGATGCGTGTTATGTACATAACAAATCTCCAACAATATCATCCCGAATGGGAGAAACAAAGCAAAAGGGTGATCAGTCAAGGCTTGATTCAGAAAATCATGTGTTAACCAGACTTTTTCAGTCTAAAAGCAGTCACGAAGTTGAGCATGGAGATAAAAAAAAAAATCCTCTGTATGCAAAAAAAAAAAAAAAAAAATCATTACAGATTCAGTCTAAGGTAGAATCAAGGTAAGCACATGTTAATAATAGGTTTAACATAGACTCTGCCTAATAGGAAACTGTTGTTTCATATTTTATGTTGGTTTTGTCATTCATTTATCATGAAAAAAAGATAGGATTTGCTGCAACACATACATTGCCTAGCTCAACAACAGTGCATTAGGAGACGGATTTTGCTGGCAACATAGTTTTTCTAGAGGACAGCTCAATTAACATGCAAGCAAAGATAGGAGGACTACTCAGCATCAAAAAGATTGAGTTATAAAACAATTATGAAAAACACCTAGCAATAATTTCAGCAGTTCCAAATCAAGTATTATCTTAAAAGGCAAAGGAACAAAAGAAGTAATTCAGTTTTCATATCTGCTCTGGGCACCAACCCAAGAGTGTGTGCATGGTAGTACTGGGTCTGTGTAGCCCAGTATCCGCTTTCGGATGGTTGCCAAGAGCGGGTGGAGGTCTGAGGCTCAAAGATAGTTCTTCTGCAGCACATTTTCTGGCTTTCTTGTGGAGACTTGGGTTCATGTCCTACTCTTGACATCAGAATTTAACAGACGTAATCCCTCCTACTGGTGGCAGTTCTTTAGGTACACACCAAGGTCAGTGATCAAAAGCAGATGTCTGGGGAAGAGTACAAAAATGGAACAAGCACATGATGATACTTTTCCAAATACTGTCCCAGCAGCCAGCAATTTGAGGAAGCATGTGGGAGACAACAAGAGTGGAGAGGTTATCACACTCCCTCTGGGAAAGCAGCATGACTAGGGGCCCGTCTCAGTGCCTGTACATAAATGCACACAGCCTGGGAGCAAACAAGAAGAGTTAGCAGTTCATGCAGTTGTAGACCTGTGACCTCATTGGGATTACAGAGACATGGTGGCATAGCTCACGGGTTGGGAATGCTGCAGTAAATGGATACAGGCTTTTCAGGAAAGACAGGCTGAGACAGCAAGGAGGAGGGTTTATACTCTATGCAAAGAAGTGGCTGAAGCGCATGGAGCTTTGCCTTGGACTAGGTGAAGAACCAGCTGAGACCTTATGACTAGGAACAAGAAGACAAACCAACACAGGTGATGCTGTGCTAAACATGCTAGAGACTGCCTGATCAAGAAGAGGAAATAAATTAAGCTTTCTTTAGACATCCAGAAACCTCATGATTGCACATCTAGGTACTCAGCCACCCCAATGCCTGATGGATGGACAATACGGCTGCGGCAAGCAACACAGCAGGTTTCTGGAACACATCAATGACAATTTTCTGACACAGGTTATAATGGAGCTGCTTAGAGAAGGTGTTCTCCTGGGCCTCATATTCACGAGCAAGCCACTTAGGTAAAGATGAGCTGACTTAGCTGCCATGACTATTAGATCATGGAGCCAAAAATCCAGAGAGGAGATAGATAAACAGAAGTTTCACAGCCCTGGACTTCAGAAGAGCAAGTTTTGGGTTAGTCAGGGATCTGCTCAGTAGAATCCCATAGGAGACTACCTTAGAGGGCAAAGGAAGTCAACTGTTCATCTTTTAGCAGAATTCCCTCAAATGCAAGAAAGGTCAGCTCCAATGAGCAGGAAGTTGAACAAGTATGACAGAAAGTAGCTTGGGTGATTGGAGAACTCCCAACTGAGCTCAAATGCAAACAAGACAGGACAAAGAAGGAAGGCTACCCAGAAAGATTAGAGACATTTCTGGAGTAGAAAGAAAATAATTAGGAAAACCAAAGCTCAACTGGAGTTGAGAGTAGCAAGGGAAAAGAAAGGCAAGGAATAAGAACTTCCACAACCATGCTGGCAGAAAAAGCAAGGCCAAAGAGAACGGAAGCCTGGTGCTTAATGAGGGAGGAGGTTTAGTGAAAAAGGATGTGGAGCAGGCTGAGATACTCAGTATTCTTTTGCTCTTGTTTTCACCGGTTAAATCTTCCCTCTGACAGCCCAGTTCCCACTGCCTAATAAGTGAGAGAGTGGGAGTGTAGAGGGAGGTACAATTAGGGAGCTCTTAAGCTAATTGGGCACGTACATGTCTATGGGACCAGATCAGCTGCATGTAAGGATATTGAGAAAAGCCAACATCATACCCATCTTTAAGAAGGGCAGGAAGTACAGGAAAGCACAGGCTGGTCAGACTCAGTCCCTGGGAAGGTAAAGCAGCAAATCCTCTTGAGAACTATTTCCAGCCACAAGGAGGAGAAAGATGACTGGACCATCCAGGATGAATCTACCAAGGGCAGTTCATGTCTGACCAACTCATTTGCTGCAGTGAGATGACAGGCTGTGTGCATAATGGTACAGCAGGAAATGTCCTACACCTCGACTTTAGCAGATCTTTGACATGGTGTTCCATAACAACCTTTAGACAAGTAAAATGTGGACAGGATAAGGTGGGTAAAAATTTAGCTGGACCATAGGGCTTGAAGCCCAGTGATCAGCAGTAAGAAACCTCAGCAGACTGTCAGTCACTGGTGATTATCCCTCAGAGGCAAATACCAGTAGCAAGAACACTCAATACCTTTATTGACAAACTGGATGATGGTCTGGAGTGTACTCTCAGCAATTTTGCAGATGGTAGAAAACTAGGAACAGTGAAAAAGATGCCTCTCTCCTGTGTAATTTTATAGGTATACAAGCTAGAAAAATGGGCTGAGAGGAACCTCATGAAGTTCAATGAAGGCAAAGGAAAAGGCAAAGTTCTGCACCAAGAATGGAATGACCCTGTGCAGCACTACAGGGAGCCAACTGATCAACAGCTGGAGATGAGCTCACATTCAAGATAGCTCAGGCAGGGACTTTCTTCTTGAAGGTGCACAGGAAGATACAGCATGAAACCTGGGAAATTCTCACTCTGGTTACTATGAGGGTGGTCAGACACTGGAGCAGGTGCCCAGAGCAGCTGTAGAGTCTCCACCTTGGAGACATGTGAGACCCGTATGGACACAGCCCCAGACAACCTCCTCTATCTGGGCCTGCAGGGTGTTGGACTAGAAGGGGTCACTCCCAACCTGTGTGATATTTCTGTATTTCCAATTTGCAGCTTAGGGACACCCTGAGCCTGAGGCAGTTTCAATGTAAACAGTAATTCTCACTGTTTCACAACTCTGCAGGTTAAAGACATGCCTAGTGAAGAATCACTTCTTCCTAAGACTGAACCTGCCACCTTCTTTTGTTGCCTTCTAATTCTTATATCTGAAGAGATACTGAATAATTAATGATTTCCTATCTTGTGCATACCACTCAGGATTTTATCAGACTCTGACATTTCCTCCTCAAACATCTTTTCCAGGTTGAAGAGCACTAATCTACCTATTTGCTGCTTCTGTAAAAGCTATTCCTGTGTTCTTTTAGCCTTTCTCTAAAGCTTTTCCAATTTTACTCTCCACTTTTTGGGGGGAGGGGTTTTGGTCAAAGAGGTCAGCAGGTCTTCATGCAGTACCCTAGAAACAAGTGCATCATGGAGGCATACAAACTTTTCTGGTTTTTCCTAACAATTCATAATATTAGATTTAGTTTCTTTACTCTTATTAAGCATCGAGCTAATATATCCATGCAAGACAAGAGAACATCCAGAAGGATGTTTTGAAATGTTATCATCTATATTTACAAGCTTGAACAAGATTTGGTGATCAAGAACCTAGAGTTTAAGTAGCTACCTAACAGTTTCCAGCTGAAAATTTATTCCACCACAATACATGTACATGAAAGCTAGAAAGCCAAAAGCAATAAAAACAACAATCTAAGCCTCTTCAAAATCAAATGCCTGAATAGAGTGCTGCTTTCTGCTTTCATCAGAAAGTTTGTCAGACCCATCTTTCCAAAGTTATCTGGAAAGGAAAACAGAAGTATTTAGAACACAGGTTAAGAGTGGGGCCAAAGCATACACCATAGCCTTGTCACTGAGAAGATGAAGGAACAAACACAAGAGTCTAAATTAAAAAGTCCTGCAAATATTACTTGGTGATGGAAAATTTATGAGACTTGACAATACTGAGTACACGGAAAGATCAACAATGAACACTTGTTGGCCATTTTGTGAACCTTTAGTGATTTCTAATTTTGCAAGAAGGTTTCAAAATCTGGCTGATGACACAGCATGTAGTACTGTGATAAGAAGGTAACATAAATAGCAGCCAGTGAAACTACCCTTGTTTACATTTTGTCATGACCAGACCTTACGCCCGTCTCATGGTCATTGGCAGACAGTAGTCTGCTGTTCTTGTATATGTTAAATTTCAGCAGCATCAAGGAAATGTGAAAAGTGAAACAAAGAGGATGCGGTTCAAGATTTATAACCATAATGCCAGTGGTTACTCTCTTCAAGCGTTTAGAGAACTTGATAACTCAATTAACAGCTGTGGGTTCTTAAAAAATATATTGACTCAATTCCTGCGGTTTTCATGGAAGAAGCAAATCTTAAAATAGAGTTTTGAATGAGCAGAATCAGACACTGTGGTTTCTCCAGCCATAAAAAAAATGTTCATGGTTGTCAATTTATGTGTTAGACGTCCTTCCTTGACTTGCTATTGGCTAACAATTGGCTCTTGTAGTAGAAGGAGTGTGGTAAACATGATTGGCTGCTTATGTATCTAAAAATGGAAAAGAGCGCTAACAGTAGAAAATTGTTATCTGCCTCCCTCATCACTGCACCTGTAATTAAATACAGTCTACCTGCTGTCCTAAAAAAAAAAAAAATGAATCTGATTATTAATTGGATCTGCTTACTTATTTTAATATATATGTAAACCATTGGTTTTGCCTTCAGACTGGCTAGGTAGTGCCCAGTTTCCCAGCTGAATGGCAGGCGCATTCCACATAATGTTTCCTCCTGCTGTGCTGTTCTGTTCCTAATGTAGGAGGTAACAGTGGATTAACAAAAAGGCAGGAAAAACCCCCCATGTTAGAAACCCAGCCTCCTCACATTCCAGCAAAGCCAGAGGGAGTATCACATACAGGTATCTGCAGTTTTCACACCCACGCTCTGAAGGAGACCAAGTGTTTGACCTATCAGTCTTCAGAAAGTACTTCAAAATCCTGTGGTCAATAGGCAAGTCAGTGGAAACAAGACTGTCAGAAGAGTCCATTCTAACAATTTCTAAAAATCACTACATTTATTAATACAAAGTGAACATGACTTGTAGAATGTACATCTTGTTTTAAAAAGTACCTTTTTTCAGGGATTACATACTTTGCTGACCAAGGTACAGTGATAATATATGTTGGGATTTCTGCAGGGACTTTAACTTAGTCATGCATAGCATGAAGCAATTTGTGTTCAAAACAAAAAAAAATCAAAGAATCTTACAATAAGTAAGATTAAAAACAGGGGATGATTTTTAAGGTCCCTTAGAGCCTGTGGTAAGAGTAAATGGTGAGCTGTCATCCTGTTGTGAGGATAACTTGTATATTCATCAAAGAGCTACACTGCACCCCATAATAGCCTCTATTTCTCATAAAGACTTGAAGAAAATATGAAATCTTTCTGGAAGTGTCACAGAAGACATGAGCTGCCACAACATGCCAGCTCCTCGGCCAGACTCTCTCTCCTTCCTCTGTTCATGCTGCATCATATCTTCAGTGGAAAGGTCTGTGAATAGTTCAACTTCCTGTAGTAAAAATGTATATTTCCCCTTTCAGTTATCCTGTCTTCAACTGGAACAACTCTACTTGTCCAGTTCAACAGACTTCCACTCCCATATTCTAGATGCCTTTTTACTTGCTTGCTTTGTAAGCCTTTCTTCAGATGTTTTTCCTTGTTTCTCTGAGATGGAAGTCACTGGTTTAATCAAAGAGAAAATTGAAAAGCGATAGGGTACTCTTTCCCTCATTTTGGCTAGTCTGTTCTTCCTCTGCTCTAGTTATATCTTCTTCATAATCAGATGTCTCATCTGATGACCTCCTCTGACCCTGTTAGTGACTCCTTGTGGATCAGGATGCATTCTTATCCATTTATATTATCTCCCTGCTTTTCTCATCACTTTTCCTTCTTCACACTTCCTTTCACAATAAAGTGAAAATAAAGTTTTATTTTCTCCCATTAAAAAAAACCATCCAGTCTTTCCCCCAATTTCCACTCTCAAAGATCACACTGCAATTGCTATCAGGTGTCTCATGCCCTGATTCCACCCTCTTTTCAGTTCACCTGAGATTTCAGAACCTTTCTGTTCACTTTTATATTCAGTTGAACCTACAATAAGTATTACTATATGGATCCACATCTGCTTGAGGCTCAAAATCGGTCCCCTCTCCTCATCATCCCCATTTATCTCTTGTCCTTTTCACAATAGCCAAACTCCTCTTTTGAATTATTTTCTTCCCCTAGCTTCAGTGAATTCAGCAGCTTTGTCCTTTCAGGTTTCTCTTGCCAATCACTCTGTTGGTCTGCACTTTCAAGGACCCTGTGTGTTCATACATGATTGTTTGGAGTTCTGATTTTGGCTCCTTTCCCTCCTTTGTGTCTGCCTGTGTCTCAGTAGTCTCACCCACTAACACAACTGCCATTTCCACAGAGAGACACAAATTTGTACCTCTGCTTCATCTGTAACATCTTGGCTTGTCTCTCAACTTCAGCATTTTCTGATAGCTTTCAGCTCAAGTGCATTTCGAATAAAGCATGCCACACACTCCTCTCTTCCCTAGTCACAGCTTACAGCTTCAACCATTTAGAATTGCTGTGAATAATGTGATCACCAGACCTGTCAGACAGGCAGGTGATGCAAATGACTTTTTAGGTCCAAAAATCAGATCAAGTGTCCATTTTACTTCTTGATTCTGGAGCTAAAAATTTCTAAGTTTTTACCAAATTTTTATAATCTTTGCCTCCAACAACATTTTCCTCCTGCTCGTAACAGAAACAATACTCACACTATTGCTGTAAGATCATTTTTCTAACCTTCCCTTTTTGACTCTCTGCTCAAGCTCCTTTTTTTTTGCTATCACATAAAGAGTTAGGTGGGTTTTGTCGGATTTTTTTTAAAGAATGCCTTCCAGGCATATTCCCACTTTTCAAGCTGTTTCATTCATTCTTGGTATGTCAGTTTTTGTCTGTAATCAATTACCTACAGGAGTTTTCTTGAGTTTTCCTTTACTGTTTCATAGGTTTGAAAGGATAGCCCTGCAAATGACCACCTCTCCTGCCCTAGTGGATGTGCTAAGTACAGGAGTCCCTGGTGCTCCCACAGTGGAAATAGTAATGATTGATGTGTACAACATGAATTTTTAACCCACTAAATCAAGACCAGATATGTAAGTGCCACTGAATTACACATCACATGGGCTGGAACAGACCACCAGTAATCTCTAATCCAGCCCCATGCTCAAAGCAGACCTAGGTGGAGTAGGATTGCCGGGAGTGTGTCCAGATGGGTCTTGCACCCCTCCAAGGTGGTAGGTGGGACCACCTTGTCCCCTCCGGACATCTGCTCCGGTATCTAATAATTTTCATAGTATCTTGTTCTTTCACAGTGTTCCTCCAAGAGTGTAGCTTCCTCTTTTGTACAACTCCCAGTCAGGTATCTGTAAACAGCAATAAGGTGTTCAAACTTCTCTTTTTACAAATAAAACTCTAGGCTGGATGAGTAAATAGAAATCTACAGTTTGAAGTCAGTACAAGATACATTCGGGTAAGAAAGGGTATGTTCTTTTTTAACAGATTGGAAATTAACAAGTAGAAGGATATGATTGATCTTTGTCACTTGTGAGCTAAGTTAAAGGTCAATATCTTTCTCTGTGAGTCTCAAAGAAGCATATTCTTCATTAACTTCTTGTGGTGAATTAACCTTGGCAGATGCCAGGTGCCCACCAAGCTGCTCTATCACTTCTTCTCTTCAACTGGACAAAATGAACCAAATTCATTCTCTTTGCAAATTCTTTGGCACATTCAGTTTAAGATAAAATGACACAGAGTGAAAGAATGTAGAATCTGTCTCTACTGACCAATGCTTCCATGTCTGTGTGTAAACACAACAAAATCTGTTCACTCACATCCTATTCTGTGTTTCATGACTCACTGTTATCATCTAGTCTGTGACAGGCTCCTCCTTTGTCCATAGCAAACAGTTCTTTTGAGGTGTATGGAGAGGTGTATAGATAATACAAAAGCCATATAAAATACAAATGTCTGCTCAGAAGCTGAATAGAGCAAACAATTTCGTAGGTGTTTTCCCATCTGGAAATCTTTCCTTTCTACATGTCAGCACCTCATCAAAAGCTTCTGACATTAGTTGTCTGCTCCAGAGAGCTGCCACTTCAGTGCTGAGTGATTGATTTTGCTTGTCAGGGACCAACAAGACTGAATGTTTCTCCATTGCCTTAACAGAGATCAGCTTCTCTCAAAATCCCACCTTTAATAATGAAACCGTAATGCTTCAGCAAGGCTTATAATCAATCTCACCTAGTTCTACCTTATAAGCCTTTCTATCTGAGCTGCTCATATTGGGCTCACTCAAGTCAAAAAAGAATGAGAATTTATAGGGAATGATTCATTTGCCCTATTTTAGATATCTACCTTACGCTTAAGCAAATGATGTCTAGGAGTGTCATTTTCTCTCTCACTGATTATAAGAGAAGCCTAGACAAAAAGTTCAAAGATAGACACTGTTAACATCTACTTCTGGTCAGACAAATCCTGCCTCTTTTTCCTTTTACACTTTTACAGAGACATCAGTGATAAAAGTCAAATGTTTCACTCTTAACACATTAGATCCAAGCACAATTTATTGGTGTGGTGGACCTTTCATACATTCTTATTCTACAATGTTTTATATATACGAATATGTTGAATAATAATGCCTCTCTTCATAGGGTTCATAAACCAAAGTTTAGGCATCTCCATTTTTGGAGATGAGTGGATCAGCTGTGTTTGATAGTTTTCAGATGTACAGAATGGTGGAGAAAAATAGATACTTCAGTAAACGTTCAGAGAGGTTTGAAGTGGTCTGCTCTATGTATTGTTCACATGTTAATATTCTTCCAACATGACTCTTGAAGGCAAAACTGGAATCATCCCTGTCATTTGATATCCTTACAAAAGCTCTTTTTGAGGACTTCAAAATTAACTGGAGATGATGAGAATACTGAGGACTAAACCAAATAGGCTAAGAATTTTGGTTATTTGTCTGACAGAACACATCTGTTAAAGCAGCAGGGTTTCTGGTTACGTATGTTTTTATGCTATTTTTATTTTTAAAGTTATACACTTGGAATGCATAAGAAGGACGTGGAACGGTTGGAGCAAGTCCCAAGGAGGGCCACAAAACTGATAAGAGGACAAGAGCACCTCTGCTATAAAGACAGGCTGAGAATGTTGGGGCTGTTCAGTGTGGAGAAGAGAAGGCTGTATGGAGACCTCACAGCAACCTTCCAGGGTCTGATGAGAACCTACCAGAAAGCCAGAGAGGGACCCTTCGTCAGGAACTGTAGTGATAGGACAAGGAGTAATGGGTACAAACAGAAGGCAGGGAAATTTAGGTTGGATATTAGGAAGAATTTCTTTACTGTGAGGGTGATAAGATACTGCAGCAGGTTTCCCAGGGAGGCTGTGGATGCCCCAACCCTGGCAGTGTTCAAAGCCTTGAGCAACCTGGCCTAGTGGAAGGTGACCCTGTCTGTGTCAGGGAAGTTGGAACTAAATGATCCTCAAGGTCCCTTCCAACACTTAACATTCTGTGATTCTATGGTTCTAACATGCTCTTGTGACTTTCACGAAAGGATTAGAAGAGAAAGCATTAAAAATCATCAGACTACTTTTTTTCTGATCTCACTAAGGGTGGGATTCAGCTCACTAACATTAATCATACAGAATCTAGACTCTTCCTGTCTAATAGAGTTGTCAAGGCTCCCTCTATAGTCAACACAGAGAGAGACTGGCACTTCCCAATGATGATTAACAATTAAGCCGGATCAAATTTTATCTTACTCATGCAGTAACTGTTAACTCGTAATGGCTACCAGCCTTTGCCCAAAGATAAATAGGATGAAAAGATTTTGGTAGTATGTGGTAACACTTTAAAAATTCAAATTACAACAGCCATCTGGATATTAGGGAAATCTCCACAGACTTATCATTTTACCATGCTTATTGTAGACAGTGTTCAAAAAATTTCACAATCTATAGAAAATCTTGAGTTTATTTGTCTGAGGCACAAAATAGAGTATAATCGTCATGCATGAATCTTAAATCCTATTTTCAAAAGAAAAAACTTTTTGAAATAGATCCTGCTATCTTTAGCTAGATATACTTTACCTAAGATGTTAGGGAATTATAAGAGAAACCCTTGTGGACCACTTAGCACATTTTTAATAAGCCACTTTCCCTTGGCTTCTTTAGAGCTTTCTCAAAGGAGTCTTACTCTCGGAGCATGCCAATTTAGTTGCAACATGAAATTAAAGGTGTGATAAGGGAAGGTCCTCAAAACACACCTACCTTTGATCCAGTGCACTGTTAGAACAGTGATCTAATAGTCAGGACAGGGGGATGGAAGAACTATTTGCAGCTCTGACATTGGCTCTCTGTGACATTGCATAAGTCACAATTCTGCAAAGTCAGAGAAAATTATTAAGCTGGGGGGGAGGGGAGGAGGTTCCTACCCACTTTCAAAAGCACAGTCTCCATCTGGAAAGTGGAAAGACTGAGAATAGAATTCAATCCTCACAATGAATCTGGCTCTCAGGAAAGTCATATTCTCCCTAATTAAAGATTTAAATAGTGCAAACACATTTTATCTCCCAGCACTACTGAAATGGCACACCCATGATCAGTTAGCTTTTTTTACAACTGTATTTCAGTTCATCTCTATAATTGTTTGTGATGTCAGTGGTTTAGCTTTTATAACTGGCATTAAGAATCAACACGTTCCAGTGGATGGACTGGAATTCTCCAAAGGATGCAGAAAATGTTATTTTGTGTAGGAAAATTACATACTTGGTTGCTAAAAAATAATTTGTTTCAACAACGAATACTGGGCAGATTCTCTTGAGATGATTCTTACACCTGCACAAAATCCCATTGATGGTAATGGAGCTTCATGTGTTGTCAAGAACTGACCCACCAGATGAGCTTTCAAAATTAGAGCTTTAAGCAGTCATTTTTAAAGCTCTGTGACCTCGAGCAGGCTGCCAAAGAAGTAGATCATAAGAAACAAGCTCTGTTTAATCAATGAAGTCTACTTACTGCCAAGTTCTCACCCTGCTTCTTTCCTTTTCCCCCTGCAGTGAATAGAATATTGACCAGTTCCAAGAATATCCTCCTAAATAATTTCTAGACTCAGTCCCTACTGTACAGGGTAGGAACTTCCTAAACTCTATCCAAGAGCCCTGTGGACTAATGAAGTAGGTAGGATCTCCCCAAGAGCTACCACTTTATTTTTGAGCAGTTCTATACCCTCCCTTTCCACTTCTGAATTTTTTTTCTGAAGAAGAGAAAGAAGGAAAAATAAATGTTTTTTGCTTAGGTGCCACAGGAACTACATAATTGGGTCACTTATACTGCCAAGTCAGAGGACTTCTACCAGTATTTTAAATTTCATACATCATTGCTAAATAAAATCAGGAAATTACTATGGCAGTCAAAAGGTGTTTATTGCCATTTCCTCATTCACTTTCAGAGAAAGGGTTTTTTTTGACCAGAAACTCCACTAAGACTTTGAAGTAACTCATAGGTAGGAAAAAACATATATATATATACAAGTTAGTCATTAGGTTAACTTGCCAAGGAAAAGCGACTTGCTAATTAAACAATTATTCTTCTAAGATTATAGTATTAGAAAAGTGTGGACAGCAAACAAGTGGGGCAGAGGAAGCAAAGTATTTAGGATTGGTTGGGGAGGAGGGTATGTATTGGTAACAAAGGAAGTCAAGAGACTGGGGGGGAAGAAGACAGATTCTGTTTGTGATTCGAAAGGTGAGAAAGACAGAAGAGATTACAACATAGGAGGAGACAGGAAGAAAAGGTAATCAGATAATATAACCCAAAGGTTATATGTTCTGTAGTAGATTTTTAAGTGTGTCAGAGCAAATTTGAACATGGGGCTCAAGGCCATCAGTCCTGGCTTGACTTCAACCCTTTTTTTCTTTTTTTTTTCCTTTTTTTTTTTTTTTTTTTTGCATTATGACATCATGACCGTGACGTAAAGAACCCATATTTCCTCAGTGCCTCTGGAGACTGCACTTAGAACAGCCAGTCCACTCCAGCTTGTTATGTTATCTATTTGTTTCCAAGGCCTCCCTGTGACATGCAATGAATTTTACCAACATTCCAATCTTAAATGGTTTTGGTATAAGAATAAGCAAGTTTCCCGTTAAGTTGCATGCTACCCATAGTCATGGAAACTGTGGATGACTTACCTGAGAGATGTAGGAACCTACATCAAAGGGTATAGAAGCTGACTCAGTGAATATGGAAACTATCTATGATACATACCTGATACTCATGCGTACGTTGGCGACTATCCCAGGCTTGTGCCTTAACTTCTGCTTTGTCCTCCCAGATGTGTCATCATTGTGAAATTTGCAGAGCTCTGCTTACTAAAACGGATTGTATATTGTTTCAAAATAATCCTGTTTTACTGCAAACACAGATCATTCCATGTCAGGCTCTTTTCAAGTACCTTTAAGTTCTGAGCGATAGAGATGGAGAAGTAAACATGGGTTAGAAGTTGTGGCACTGAGGAAACACCAGGAAAGACACACGATATGGTTCAGAAACAGATAACTGCTTTGCCAAAACTGTGTGTGGTGCAGAGAATGTAGCTATCTTTGTGCTTGGCTTTAGTCACATATTATTCAGGAGAGAATGTAATTCTAATCATCCCAGACAAATCATGTGGCTGGTCTGGAGGCTGCATGTGTTATGATGCTACTCTGGGAAAATCGCTAGACAAGGGCAAAAGGCTAATCATTAGCACTGGTGTTTGTGCTCATCTGATCAGAGATATAAACAGGCAGAAACAACCATCCATCCCACTCAGTTGGATATAACTCACACTTGAAGAATCATATACAGGGTCTAGCCAGTTTGTGTGCTCTTATGCACGTTCCCTTTCCAGATGCACACTTCTTTGTAGTCTGCTGGGCAACTCAAGCCTCTAAAGTATTTTTTTTTCTCATTGGCTCTTCATCTATCTTATCCACAATTGTTCTGGAGCCAAAGGACAAAGATTTCCAGAATCCGCTATCTGTATTCTTAGAAACAGAAGCATTTCACTACTTCTGCAATGGAAGCCAATGAGCAGGGAGGTGTGAGACACTGCAAAGGTGCTGCTGATATTCAGGGATATTCTCCAGACATAAGACAGCATCAGGGGTAGGCTGAGAAAGTGAAGGAAGGTGGTTCTGCTAAAGGCTGGTAAGACCCAGAAAACACCCAAAATTAGATAATTTTCTTCTTAACTAAAATATATTTAGTATTAAAGGAATATTGGAATAAAACAGCACTGCACTGACAGACCTGAGCGTGCACCTCATTATTGTAGCACAAACAGTGTAGACCATTACATTATACCCCAGGAAGAGTGTGAAGGAGCATGTCAGTGGAATCTGTCCTATCACGCAACAGCTAATAAGGTTCTTCCTACCCTTATTCTCATGTCACCTCAAGTTTTATGTTAGATATATAATGTAACATCACAAATTACGTAAGTACCTAATGTAGCTGGATGCAATGAGCATAACAAAGCTGGATGTTGGTGATTACGTATCTGTCATCTTATGTGTTGCCGTACTACAGTTCTAACCTACAAAGGATTCAGCTAAAGTTTATGATAAAAAACTAAGACTGAACAAGGCTCTCTAAAAACACAGTTCCTCTAAAACACTCATGTAACATCAAACTGCCATTGAGATTTTAATATTCTCACGTATTTTGGCCCAAATTTTAATGCTGATCCTTCTTAGAATAATTATGTTTCAAAGCTGGTCAAATTCCACAGGGAAAGCAGCATGTTTAAAGATCCTGAGAAGAGATAAGAAGGGAGTCAAGTCCAGGTAATGACACAAATAAAATAATTTGTACAACAGGAGTATGAGTCCAGTTACAAGCCTGTCTGCAAGACAGGCTAGTACAGAATAAATAGGTGACTTACGATAACATTCTGAAATCATCAAACCCAAACAGCACTCAGATAGTATGAATTCAAGTCTTGCCGTTGTTAAGAATTTCTATATATGTAGTTTGCATTCTGAAGGAGCTCTTTCAGGAACATTTGTCCTGAAACCAGTAATTCTGGTTTAAGAGCCAATATTTCAAAATGCTTTCTAATCAATGTGCATATCCAGATTATTGTGAAAATTTACGTGCCTAGGGAAGAATTAAAAGCACAAGTTTAAGGTAATTTGCTTCAGTTGCCTTTCTGTTCAAAGGGACTAATTTTCATAAACGAGATGCTTGATTTACATACATAAGTGCATTGTCTTGAAAATTGCATTAGTAGCAGCTGAAGCAGAACTACTGGTAGAAACTTAGGATCATTTGACTATTTGCATATCATCCAATATGCAATGTCCACAGTACAACACCTTTCAACTTTTAATGTGTTCTGAAGTCTATATAAATAACTGAATGCTGATGTGTCCAGACAATGAATCATTTTCTTCTGCAGAAAATCTTGAGACATTTAGTCCAAGCATTCCTCAGATGTAGCTTTCCTCAGGAAATAGCTGATTTTATTGTCAAGAGTGCTTTAAATTCCATGTTGACAGTATAGTTGTTTGGAAAACTGTCAGACTTTGAATAAAGGTAGGTGAACACATAAGCTTGACAGGTTGTCTTAACTCGCAAGAACTCCTGTGAAAATCTCTGTTCATTTCTATTGACTCTTCTCAATACATCTGCTACTGGTATGTATGAGCCATTTCATATTTACTCCAGAGGGGCTAAGATCCCTTTCTTAAATATTATCCATTCAAAATCAGGTAAAGGATTTAGGTCGCCCCCATATAGCCATTATTCTTACTGTAATGATCAGGAGATGTTTGCCTCATGGCCTGTCAGTCTTCTGAATACAGTCTTTGCTGTAGTCCATTTTAGACTTCAGTACACAAACCTTTCTCATGGTGGCAAAACCAGCTGGAAGAGTTTTTATCCTACCCCACCCTGAGCCATTCATTTCTGCATTTTTCATAGGAGTTCACTGCCCAGTTTTGTTGTGCTAATAAGACTGTAAGGCTGTGTTATAACATGGATCAGCAACATAATCCGAGGTTAAAAATCAGTGTGGTTTTTTACCTTAATCTGAGTTTCTGGCAAAAAGCAGAACTGAATTATGCTGGAGATCTGAGCAGCAGAACCTGAATTTATGTTCTGAAGTAATGTTGTGCTGGCACATACATCTTCTGGACCTCGAGAATGATATATTTTACCTTTCCTCAATGAGATGCATGTCTGTAGGCTTCTTCTTCACCCCTCATCCCCATGCTTATTACAGTTTTGTTTGGAAACTGGGATAAAATAGGTATGCATTTTTAACTGCAGGAAAGCTGCATGCCAATAAGAGCAGTATAGCAGCTTAAATAACAGCATAAATAACAGGATAAATAACAGCAGTTGTGACATCCAGGTTTCACTGGAGCAATTGTCATTGGGCTAGCTTCCAGGAATTGCCCAGATGGAAAAGTTGTCACATACAAAACGTTCGCTCAGTCAGTTTACTCAACTAACCATCCACTGTCTATCATGAAGTTTTCATGTGGCATCTCACATGTAAATCCCAGGTTTGCATCCTCATTAGCAACCTTGTACTGAAAGGAAGGGAAACTGATTGCCACAAAACTTACCTTCTAAAGTTCAGCCTAAACAGTGGCTCTTTACAGTATTCCCAAATGTGAGCTGTACTTATACATAATATCACTGAAAATCTATAACACTAATAAAGCCCTTAAATTTGAAGGGACCAAAAAATACAGGATTGAAGTAATGCTAGGGAAACACTGACAGCAAAGCAGTGTTTGTTTTTCTGCTATCAGTGTTTCTATGTGTAGACATATATAGTACACACACAGCAAGGAGCAGGAGCTTCATTTAGTATTTAGATTTTCCTAAAACTTTGAGCAGGAATGTGCCGAGATGCTTTGGAGAGGAAGTCGTACAAAAGAGAAGTATGTGAAACAGAAGAGTGTTATCGTACTTAGCTAGCAATTCCCTCTAGACTTTTCCAAAGAAAGCCATTTGGCCTAATAATTACTGAGCAAATTTTTCAAGAAAGAGTCATAACCTTGCCAAATTCAATTCTTTGTCCAAAATTAGTGGAATGTAACATCTAGTTAGTTAGTTTTATTCTAACACAGAGGGAGAAAAATCCACAAAGGTTTTATATTTTGTTTCAGAAGAAACTGGCCTCAGAATCTCAAACTGAAACAAACCTTCTGGAAAAGGGTAAGTCCAAATTTCAGTCCAGAGGCTTTACATTTTTTTAAAAATAACAAGAAAGTAAAAAAAAACCACATAATTGAACATGTTAATAGACTACTGAGGCTGCCTGTAACAAAAAATTACTTCTTAATTTGCATAGCTCGAGATGGAGGTTAAGCTATGTAGAAATAAATCCTTTAGTGAGTGGGGGGAGTACTCAGGAAGCCTGCTTTTCTAGTGGCTTCAGTCCTTTGTCCCTAAACATCCACACCATGGTCTTTCCCCCAGAGGCAACATGATGGGATTACCTATCTTGCTGCTGCTTTTCACTACATTTTAGGGAACTCTGAGATCTTTACCCTTCTGTTAATTTCATTTGAAACAATTTAACATATTTATAGGTCATTAGAGAGAGAGTCTAATAAAATATATCATATAAGCTGTAATTTATCAAGTTACCAAATATTAACACTCTTTCATTTCCAAAATAAGCAATTTCCTTATAAGACAGTGCCTTATAACACACAGCTATATTAGTCATATAAGAGCAATTTTCTTCCATGTAGACAAACAGGATTCAATCAGGTAGCAAGATTCCAGTGGAAAAGACTTGGACAAAGCCAGGGTGCTTCTTAAGAAACCAGCTCCCAGATAAAATGCAGTAGCTGATAGTCTGTGTATTCTCTGCTATGCAAGTGCAAACAAAATAAGTTAGCATGTAACTCCTTTAAAATAGAAATAAAACTGTTGTGACAAAAACTTACTCAATATTTCCACTGTAAAATAACTATTCATTAGTGACTAATGGAATGTCTCCCTCTCACCATTATAGTGAAAAATGTTAGATGATTACTAAGCATCTTTTTTCTAAACCTCACTGGAAAATAATATATTATGTATTCTTTTCTTAACTTTCCTCTGAGGAATAAATAGATTACCAGTTGATAAGTGATGCCTTCTTTTCAATGCATTTATTTTAAACTGTTGTGACCTGCTTAAAATACTAAAATTATTTATATGAGGTGCTCATATGTATTTCTTATGTGGCAGCATAAAATAGCTTCTGTGTCAGGGATGAGCCTTTTGTAATCTCCCTGATGAACTGCCACAATGATAAGCCTTTTATGAGAATCACTCTTTGCTCATGCCCAGCAGTGCCTCACCACAACTTGACAGCTACAGTCTCTTAAGAGTCTTTCTGTGCTGAGGTGCTGAGCTGGACAATCCTTGTCGTTGCTGCTCCAGGTTGCTGTAGAGCACTGCAGGAGCTGGCATCAGAGCTGGAAACAGGAAGACTCTTCTCTGTGGTCTTGACATTCTTGTACTGATGAGTCAGTACCAGAGAAAGAACCTGAATTAAATACATTTAAAAAAAAAGGAAAGTCAATCCATCTGAAATGCCAAAATGTAGCAGAAGTTTGGACTGGGGGAGTTTGAATGGACTTTAGGGACAAGAAAACTGATAGTTGTTATTGGTAAATGAAAAAAGAGTGTCAGTTTCAGGAAAGTGAATTTGGGACTAAGATAGCTAGTGGATGAGAACGCTGAAACAGTTGAAGTTTCAGCGAAGGAAGTTGAAGGGAATCCTGAGACTACATAAAGAAACTAGAGCAAGAGTTGAAGGAATGAAAGACAGACGTGGGGAGTGGAAAAGACAACAGTGTTTGTGGAAATTTGTAGCAGGACTGAGAGAAGAGGCTGTGATCTAGTGTGTGTTTGTGTGTGTGTGTGTCTGTGTTTGTGTGTGTGTGTTTGAAGTGAATTATACAGAGTAGGGAGCAAGGAGCCAGGGCTCCTAACCCTGCAAATGGCTAAACGCTCTGACCAGAGCAGGAAACTGGCGGTGAGCCACAGCCAAAAACACAGAATGGGGGTTGGGGGTCTGGAGCTGCAAGAAGAATCCTGCAACTGCAGTCGTACCACTTCAGCAATAAGTGGATGACAGAGAGACTATACTCAGATTCTAAAGAAAAAATTTTAAAGGGACCAGCAAGATGGATTTGGGTGGATAGGAACAGTAAAAATCTACCTGTGGCAGACAAAGTCCTCTGCCTACTAGATCACACCCTGGCAGCACTTAGACCTGTACCCAGGTTTCTTGACTGTTCACATTCTTCTGCTGTCAGCAAACACTTGTGAACGTCACTAAGGTTTGAGTAACTCAGAATGTGGTCTTCAGTGGATTTGAGATCACACTCCGACAGAAAAGAATGAACGTGCATTCTCTCCTGCCTGTGGCTGCCCCTTCCTTGCTTCAGTATTAAGGAGTACAGACCCACACAGGAAGAGGTGATGCAACTCACAGAGCTAATCAGACACTGGATACCATTGTGCAGAGACAGCTTTCAGTAAGATCAGCAGGCTGACCTGATTTACTGTGTTGCCACTCAAGTGCTCATGTTGACAAAAGTTAAAATGGCAGAAGCTGTAGCAGAGACAGATGTGAATGCAGGGAATATCTCGACTCCCAATTTTTTTGGACTCTCTTGTCCTACGTTCACTTATACCAACCCTGAAATGACGCTCTCTTTCCCTGCCTTTGATGGACTTTATGGAGGGGATAACTTACTGATACTGTTACTCACTAACTGACTTGTAGGAACCTCCTTTCTGTAACTAAAAATTTTAACCCTGCTACTGCAATCTGAGTAGTGCCACACAAGGAGATCTTGGAGTTTTATTTGCTTCTTTAATTCTCAAGGAAAAAAAAAACTTCTGTGCTAGTAGGTTATGAAACTTGTAAAATAAGGATTCTGAGATAAGGAATAAATGTTGCATTGTGGAAAACCAAAATGTAATTGTATAACTGAAGTCAGTATCATAACAGCTATAAAATAGAGCTCCCTTAAAGCAGCACCAGAGTTTTTGATTTTGCAGCTTCCATAATGTTCTTTTAAGTTTTTCTGTGCATGTGTAGTAGAATACAAGCTCGTTTGAATCTCTGATTAAGTATTTTAGAAAGGCTGAGAAGAAAAGGAGAAAGAGAGTGTGTTTTATAGGTATAAGCAAGCAATGAAAGGCACCATAGCTGAAAGAGAGTGAAATGAAAGGCACTTACATCATACAGCTTCCCTGCAATAAAACTCTAAACACACCAAGGACTCTTGTATATTCCCTTGAGGTTGCATATTGGCACCTGCAAAGCAAAAAGAACTCTTTGTATTGTATTAATTATAATGTCTCTGTATCACTACAAGTAATGCTAAAGTACTTGCTTTTTCACTCTGAGGGAGAAGGGGAGTAGTCTGTACCAGTCAGTTTTTTAAACTAACCATTGTATTAATTACTTGAAATTCCATTTACAGAATTCATATTGCTGTGCTCAGAATTTGATTGAATTGTATAAATTTTAATAAAATTTTGATAGTTGATTAGGGAAAATGTGTGATGTTTGCAAAAGATGGCCCTAAGTCAACAGAATCACTCTGCCTTTATAGGAAGTGGACTTTGGTTTGGTAACTAAATTCATTATCAACAAACCAATGGAGGAAACATTTCCTTTGTACAGGCGTATCTACTTGGAGATTGTGTACCTGCGTAAAGTGAGCTTGACTGGAGCAGGCTGGAGCAGCATTTGCAGAGTGGACTTCTGAGAATTACCATGCTTGTCACCAAGGGGATGAGAGATGATGGCCATACTGAGATGTTGGTCACAGCCCGGCTCAGAGCAGAATACTGAACTAGCTAGTTGCATAAATAAGTTGGTCTCTATAGAAATGATTTTCTTTAGGCTGGACCAGAAAACAAGAGGCTCGCCCTTTGCTACTCTTGATATCACCAAAGCCAAACAGATCAATGAGTAGGATGACTTCTAGCTGCACTTGTGAGGTTGAGCATATGCATGATGGAAAGTTTTTGTGTTGTTTGTACAATTTATTAGTCCCTCTTTTCTCCAAATAAAGGACAGTTGTATTCATGCTCTCAAAGGATATTGTAGATGGAAAAAAGTAATTTATACTGATAACTAACAAGGTTCAGTTTCAATTTTCAGAGCCAAAAATTAACTGCATGGATGAAATGGAAGCGGAAGGCTCTAGGCTTTAGTTTTTTTGTTTTTAAGACAGAGCAATAGGATTAATTAACTTCAGTCTTCATTGCTAGTTCTGGCACGTAGCAGAAGAGACACATTGTAGGCCTTAGTAAGACTGTGAGTTAGCAGCTCTTTTCATCAGAGACTTGTGCTAGTGGTTTAATTGTGGAACATGCTCATTTTTCTGTGTTTTGAAACTGTTATACATTATATATATGATTTATGTGAGGCACACTTAATATGCTTATCTTGCAGCAGACAACACATTGGAGGATAACTGCAACTGAATGGGTATTGATCAAAAGAACCTCCTCTAAATCGTTATTACAGAAACTTACAACAAAAACATAAACAACATGATTTTGTGGAAGTTGTAAATTGGTTGAGGAAAAGGTAGACTCATCTATGGGTGAGGAGGAAAATATTTATACCAGTTTTCATGGGTTGTCAGCAATACTGCAGGCTGTCTGAAATTCCTGTGAATACTAGTAAGTTTTAGAAAATTGTTCCACCACTAAAGTAGTTGATCCAAGTGAGTAAATGCCCACTTAATTAGAAGTAAAAATCTCAACACTGACACATTTGAAAGGCTTGTTGAGCTGTAACTTGAAAGCACATTCTGTGGATACTACTGTATCACAGAATGAGTTAGAAAAGGCTTCAGGGAAAGTGTCAGAACAAACTGTACAGGCTTTTTTGCCATGTGTCATTATTTTCTATGAATGCATTGCATTATCTGGTAAAATAGTTCAAATGTGTCACCAGGTATGTCATGCCCACCTGCACTGAGAGATTATGTCTGAAAAGATCAACAGAAAGTCTCTAAAGAGCAAATTTCACATTATTCACACTTTGAAAACCAGAAATGTCAGTGCTATTTGCCACAAGTGTATAGCAGCTTGGCAGTATGGACAGTGATGGAAATCTCTATTACGTATTTCTCGATTCGCTCTACACATAGCAAAAGTATAAAAAAGCCAGTGTGAATAGAGTCTTAGTAAAAAATTATCTATATCAGACTGAATTGGAAAGGGTTTTTTTTTACAATTAATTATTTGGTTAGGGTTGCAAAAAGAACAAAACTTATGTACTCTAAATCAAGTGCATATATAAATTAAATTAAAATATGCTTTCTGAGCAAAATCACATAAAGTGGTGGCAATGTGGGCTTCTACAATATTGTTAGTGAATACCGAAGTGCAACTCTACTGCTCTAGAGTTTAATGGACTAAGCTCCTGAGATCAGAAGATCTATCACCTACTCTTTAAGATGCCACAGTCTGAATGGAATAGGAAAAAAGTATATGAAACTTTATTCCTCAAATCACATTTTGAAAAAAACCCCTTTTTTCCTATGTATAACAATAATGATAATCACTATCATAAATGATAATGTTTTTTCTCTTCAGATTGAAAGGATCTTGAAAAGATCTTGAAAAGAATTACTTTCGTGTCATTTAAAAGAGAATGACAGTGTCTTGTAAAAGCCAGGAAACAAAAATGGACTCTTAAAGAGTCAATGAGGTCCTCAAAACTTAGAAGTGCCTGAAAACTCTATTCACAATGAAATCTGACTGAGAATGTTCACCTCTGAATGAAAGTCAAAGCTGACCAGTCTTAGTCTTTTAGACCAAGGCTCCTCTTAGGGCTTCATTTTAGGCCTAGCACTCTTCAATATCTTCATAAACTACTTGAGTGCAGGACTCAAACGAATACTAAGTAAGTTTGCTGACAACACCAAATTGGGAGGAACTGCCCCTGAAGGCCGAGAGGCCCTGCAGAGAGAGTCCAACAAATTAGGGAGCTGGGCAATCACCAACTGTATGAAGTTCAACAAGGGAAAGTGCCAGATTCTGCACCTGGGATGGAGCAACCCTGAACATATGGATAGACTGGGGAATGAGAGGCTGGAGAGCAACCCCGTGGAAAGGGACCTGGGGTTCGTGGTTGATGGCAAGTTGAACACGAGTCAGCAGTGCCCTGGCAGCCACAAGGGCCAAGCACGTCCTGGAGGACATCAGGCACAGCATTGCCAGCCAGGCAAGGGAGGGGATTGTCCCGCTCTGCTCTGCACTGGAGCAGCCTCACCTTGAGTGCTGGGGGCAGTTTTGGGTGCTACAATGTAAGAAAGACATTAAACTATTAGAGAGTGTCCAAAAGAGGGCAACAAAGATAGTGAAGGGCCTTGAGGGGAAGTCATATGAGGAGCAGCTGAGGTCACTTGGTCTGTTCAGCCTGGAAGAGACTGAGGGGAGACCTCATTGCAGTCTACAACTTCCTTGTGAGGGGAAGAGGAGCAGCAGGCACTGATCTCTGTGGGGGCCTGTGACAGGTCCCAAGACAACAGCCTGAAGTTGTCAGGGCAGGTTTAGGTTGGATATCAGGGAAAGGTTCTTCATCCAGAGGATCGTTGGGCACTGGAACAGGCTCCCCAGGGGAGTGGTCACAGCACTAAGCCTGACAGAGTTCAAGAAGTGTTTGGACTGTTCTCAGGAACATGGTGTGATTCTTGGGGTGTCCTGTGCAGCGCCAGGAGTCGGTCTTGATGATCCTTCTGGGTCCCTTCCAACTCAGGATACTCAATGATTTTATGATTCCATATCCCTAATTACTACTGTCACTAACAGAAAAACCATAGGGATCCATTCACTTGATTTTGTTGCATGCATGAGAGATGAGAACAGATTTAAACAAAGCTGACATGGGTCTACAGTACAGAATTTGTTTCAGGATTATGACCACAGAAGACAAGGTGATTAAAAAACCCCAAAACACACCAAGAAATTACAATCTGATCTTTCAGATTTTGTGTGTTAGTTGAAGACTCAGAAATAAATTATGTTGATGCTTGATTGTCAATAATCCAAAAATTTAAATTTCTGATCAACTTTTACCTTAGTGGGCTTTTAAAAGCCAGAACTTGAAATTCCACAAAGGAATAGAATTTTTTTTTCTCTCTTTCCAGGCATATGATTGTTTTCTGAAGTAATATCCATGTGGAGACTTCTAATTTTTGCCAATTACTTCCCAAAAAATATTTATAATTCCCTAACAAGATTTAAATAGAAATTGCATTTCTTCAGCAAGCTTGAATCAGCAGGACATCAGTGTACATGTTGAAGACTATTTATAGTGAAGGGGAAAATCTGTGCATTTGTATAGGTGTCTTGCTTTAAGGTTTATATTCTGCTGAAAACAAAAATTCTTTTCTTTATATCCTAGAATGCAAAACAAATTTTTACCTTGGGCTGTTCTTCAAAACCCAAGGATCCTAAGAGCCATGCAAACAGTGTTTTAAATATTTTTCAGCGTGTCAAGACTTGCATAGAATATGGTTATTAATATTCAGCTTCATAAATTTCCCCCACACCCTGAGATTCCAGTTTAGCTGACAGGGTTAAAAATTCTCCTCAACCAGCTGGACAGAAAATGAACCTCCTTACCTTGTTCACTGCTACATTTTCATCATCAGCAATGTAATTGTGTTTTATGTTACTGAGAAGGTGCCCATGTTGGGAGATGGTGAGGACTTCTGTGGCCATAATAAGAAGGCGGAAAGTGGACTTTAAAAATATATATGTATTTATTTTCAATAATTATCGTGTTGTTTAATCTCTGTTGAGAACACACCTAGAGCTGTTCTTCTCAGCTTTCTGTAACAAAACTAGTATTACATTTCCTTATGTGACATTTCCGTGATAACATGGAACACATATTTTAACTGACCTTAGACTATCAGATAAAATGTGAAAGTACTGTAGTCAGTTCTTTCATACGTGTCTGTGTTTATTTTATTTTTGTCAGATATTGTTTTCTTCTTACACAATGTAATAGGAATGTGACATTGACAAGTGCGGGTGTGTCTGAGTAATTTTTAATGCTGAATTTGGATCTGTCTTAAATATGAAGTTTCTGTACTATACATAAGACACTGGACATGTGACTTTCAGATCTTGATGTGAATTTTCACTTCCAGCCAGGTGACAGACACAGACATGTGAACACCTGGGTTAATCTTCTGTGGATGAGAGTATTCCTGCAATGGAGCAGTACTGTCATTAATATCCCCACTGGTTTTTAAACTCACTCCTGTAAATCAGGTTATTTGAGCCAAGATACCTCTTCAGAGCTGATTGTGTCAGTTGTTAGAGATTGCCTGTCCTTGGTGGTGGAGGAATTGTGAGAAGATGTTTGATGACTATCAGCATGACTATGTTATTTCTGCATATCCCTATGCAGTGGATTGCTTCCAGCTGGACCTTAACCAAAATTGAACTAAATATGTGCTTAGGCTCTTTGGTGTTTCTAAAATCTCATTTTCTCTCACGCTTTATTCCAACTGCTAACTAAAGACGTTCTCTTTCAAGGAGTTGTTTGTCAATATCAAAAGAAGAACAGGTGCCTGAAACCAGTCACATCTGCAGCATGATAGACATTAGTATATACAGCATAGCGCTTGCCTCCTGGGTGAAAATAAAAGAAAAGCAAGATTGCACACAAACACAAACCCAGGATCAGACAAGTCAGAGAGGAGCCAGAGGTGAAGTCACTCCTGTAACATTGGAAATGACACATTAGGATTCTAGGAGAGGCTGATACCAACTCCACTGTCTACTCTTACAGTTACAATTCTCTGCCAAAAAAAAAAACAAACCCACAACCCTTTTGAGTTTATTATCCCTTGAATATATATACATTCTCTGCCTATGAATGAATACTTATCTTCAGCAAAATTATATTTGCTGACTCTAGAAGTTGCTTTATAAAACTTTGACCTTTGAAGTCGATGAGAGTATTATCACCTGACTAATGGTGTATGTCCACAAAGCATAAAAAACTGTTTTGTCTTACTATATGCCACTTGCTGATGATTTTCTTTGGCATGTTTCAAGTATGCTCAAGAGCAACTAAAGTAAAGAATAGAATTTGAAGTAGGGCCTGAGCCCTTGGCTTCTCCTGTTTCCTGCAGAAGCAGGGAAATACCTTCTGTGACGCCATCTCCAGTTTCCTTGACATGTTCCACATGAGAGAGTCTCTGAATAGAGCCAGGAAGATGGACAGCTACTGTTCTCTGCTCTGGACTCAGATAGGTTTTAAAGAAATAGAAATGATTTGTGATACATTTTTGATGCTTGACAGGGTTTTTTGCCCTTGCCATTCTGCAGAGCTCTTAGTAAAAAGTCTATTCCTTTGGGAAATCCCAGTGTTCCAGAATTTGTAGGTATAGAAAATCCTTTATTGGACTTTAGAATCACTTCCATATACAGAAACAATTTCAGTAAGAGCAGCCTTTACAGGTTCAAAAGATTCAGACAATTACAATACTGTGTTTACAAATTCTCAAAAACTTTTCAAATAGTTCCTTGCTGATATATGTATTATATGGAAAAAATGTAACACCATGATGTTATATATAAAGATACTATCTTCTGCACTCATTTGGGCTGACCTGCATGACTAAGTCATAACTATGCTATTTGTGAGTAATGGCATCATCCCATATTTATTTTCAAGAACTGTATAATATGTAGTGCCTATGCATGCCTGTGATGATCTAAGATTGTATCTTTGGGGACTCTTACACTGTTTTATTATAGCCAGTACATATAGTAATGCCTACAGTTAATGCTGCTTGATGCTTTCTAACATAAGACATTTTACATCGCTGTCTTTGCTGAGTTTAAACGGTTTGGATTGCAGTTTTTCAATATATGACTCTTGATGGATTCTTTGAAAGAATACTTCACCTGAAAAGATTCAGTTTGTGGTTGGGTTTGGGGTTTTTTTTGTTGTTTGTTTGTTTCTTTCTTTCTTTCTTTTTTCCCAGAACAATGTTTAAAAAACAAAAAAGTTCTTTTAATAGCTTTTGTAGTTTCTCATAATTGGGATGTGCCAACAATACAACTTGACAGTGGATTGACTCCTTGAGAAAGTACTCATCGGAGTGTCCTCATATCTCCTTTGCTCACTTCTTTTCCTCACTGCTGCCTAGTGACCTTAGGGTAAGATTACAAAAGGTAGATGTAGGGAACTTTTAATGGCAGGTGTTCCTTACAAACTATGTTTTTGTAACTTCAGTGAGCCAAGATGACATAAATACAGTAACATGATTAGCATTTAGTTAGTTTCTCTTTTTGATTAGGCATGAGTTGAGATAATTTTGATTAACTTTATTTTGTTGCTTTTAAGGATAATGGATTTTATGCTGCAACACAAAATAATTAATACCAAAATAAAACGTAGTCATTGTGTCTTTATTAATGTTTGACTTTCTAGAGGAAAACTTATTTACTATTGCATTCCTGTAGAAAGACTGATAGAAACATATCCATGTCCTTCTAAAACACGATCTCCTTGTGTGAGGACAACGAACAGTCCAAGATGACATAGAGGCTTGATGGCAAAACCTAGTAAAGTGTTTACTAGTGAATTTACCCTTGTCTATTGACAGCAAAACTTGTATTACAGTGCCAGATGATCGCCAGTGAGCAGCTGCTAAAATATAACAGAGCAAATCCAGTAGAATTCAGCCTATCCTAATACAGGCAAACTTCTGGAACAAGGCCTTTTGTTCCAGTGCCGCCAGTCTAAACAACAAGGCTATTGACTGCATGTGCCAGCCTTTGTTACTGGGGGCTACCTGAAAAGATTAAAATTGCATGAATCTGCAATTTCAGATCCGTCAATTCTCAGCTGCAAAATGTCCATCTGTAAACTGACCCAAGAGGAGAAGACTGTTGACTTAAGCTTCTATATTAAAGGGTCATACTGTCGTAGTCTATCCCTAGGAAATAAACTAATTTCCAGTGCCAGTGCTAAACAAGTCTCAAGAAGCTGTAGCATAGTTTTTATCTTTCATATTGCCACAATTATTGCAAAAGGTCATTAATTCATCTATGGACCATCAGGCAAATCAGTAAGTCCTTTAGACAACTTCAGAGAAAGGAAACAAGATGAAAGGCATTCAGACCACTTCCTCTTCCACTTTGTCACAATTTTACTAAGCTATATACTGACATGAACATGCTTCCCCAAAAAGGAACTGTTTGTGAATCATCTCCAAGAGGAGCCACTAGAGATTCCTTACCTTTTGTACCCCTTCCTTTACAGAATATAATATTATTTTTGTTCAGGCTATATTGAATCCACTGTGAAATCTGCAGGCTAATGATGAATCAAGTAGACATTTTACTTTCCCTTCTCTATGCTGAAAGGCAGCTTGTACAGTTTTGTGAAAACTTTTTCAAGCACTAAGCCTAACATTAGCATAATATTATATGAGTCAAACTTCTGGTAAGAAGTACTGGTAGAACTAGGCTGCACTGCAGTGTACGGAATAAATCTACATCATGACAACTACAGGAAGACTAACTTGTCCTGGTTCTGGCCAGGACAGGGGTAATTTTTGCAGTAGCCAGGAGGGGCATGGCTAGAACACAAAGGTTATTCTGTACCACCTCACATCAGTTTCCAGGGATGGGGAAGGACTCCCTTCTGAGTTGGCAGAGGAAGTAGTTGGGTATTGTCTGTTGTCAGGGGGTTTCGGTGTGAATCGTTGGGGTTTTGTACCTCCTGTCATTAGTATTGTTGATTATATTGGTCGTTTTCCTATCTCATGGCTGTTTCCAGTTAAACTGAGGTTGAATCCTCAAACTGAAAAAAACCCATAAATCTTAAGATCATATTATTTATTCATAAAAATGCATTTCTATTGCTTTAAAAGATAACTTTCCTCTACACTGTTCAGTTTTCCCTTTTTCAGTTATTTAAGAAGAAAAGATAGTTAAGCTTTTTATTTTTCTCATCTGAATGAAAAAAAATGATGGTTTTTAGTCTTTCTCCAATTATCAGAAGAAACGTCCTGTTCTTTCTCAATGTTTACAAATGTCTTTATTTTCCTAAAGGAAAACACCTAACAGTTTATCACCAAAACTAACGTTCTCTTCACTGGATGGCACTGGTTATAGGATTCAGAAAAGACTTGATAGGCCACGTTGAGAAAAAAAACTGCTGGAGATATTTACACTCTTGAAAAGTCTACCTGTAAATACTATACTCATAGCCAGAAAAAACCCCAAGGTTCTCTATGAAAACATATCCTGCATGATCTGTAACAGAATATGTACTTCATTAAAAATCTGTAAGGCTCTCTGAATTCTCTGTAAAAACACAGAATTTCAGATGTCCCTATTCTCCACATACTGACTCATTCTAAAAGTGTACTTAGTCATGAGAACACAAATTACAAATTCAAAGAGAAAAGCAAAGAATGTCTGTCTGTCAGACATGGTACCTACATTTGCATCAGTCCTCAACCTACTGCTTTCTTAGATTATGACACCTCCTTTCAAAAACTGAAGAGGACGGTCCCTAATTTAATTTTCAGGCAATGTACTCTTCATAATGATCATTACATTGACTGTGAGAATGAGCAAATTGTTATGGATGATCGGACATTTAAAGTGTTCTATAGGGATAAAATTGTCCTTCGGCTTCACTCCATGCTCCCATCCAACCCAACTATTAAGCTAGGATTTTCTTAGTTGTTTTATAAACCTGTTCTCATCCTCACCAAGGCAAGGGAAGCCACATTCCAGTGGTAAGACAGTACTACTTCAAATAAAGCCAAGGAGTTCAAGGAGGTAGCTAAAACTTTTTATCTCTGATGTGGATGTAAACATCTAAACTCTGCTGGTGACCAATAGGTTGAGCTGAAAGGGCAAGCAATGCAATTGCACAAGATTATTTTTATTTTAGATTTCCAGTTTGAGGCTTTTAAACATAAACTTATTTTAAGTTAGGTAATATTGGTACATCTTCACTTTCTATGTGTATTCTCCAATCAGCTGTTCAAATTGCCTTTTCTATGGAGCTTTTGCCTCATTCAAGGCACAAACCCTCTGCTAGGAATAAATCAGAAATGTGTAGAACATATGTAGACTAACCAGGGACGTAAAGATATTGATCTGATCTCTGTTCGCATTGGCTTCACGGCGCCCATAGTCAGGGCTAGCCATGTCTGCTACTGATGGAAGCTGTCGCATGTAAGATTCCAGTTTCAAGTGTTGCAGAACTAGAAATGTGGGTGGTGAAAAGTGTCAGGAGAATGCACAAAGAGAAAAGCAGGTCCTGTAGATAAAATGTGCATTCTGTCCCATGTACTTTAGTCCTAATTCTGTTGTAAAACTTCCGTTTGCTACCAAGCAAGCCATTAAAACATAGTCAAGTGTGATTCTAAATATAACTTTGGAAACCCAGTTCAAGACATTGGGTATCCAGCTAGAGGTGCAAAACATCTAGTATTTACACCTGTAAAAAATATCAGTAAAAATGTTACTTTAAAAATAAAAGGTACTATATTCTCTTAGGTTTTTAAATCTAGGCCTTTTTAATTGAATGGCACAAATCAGTGGACAACTCTGACAATATCTGCTGTAATTCCATGTCTTAGTTCTATATGGGTAGAGAATGGATAACAAAACACCCCCTTATTTTATGGGTATATTGCAAAGAAAAATTATTGGTTCTTAAAAAAACTGCTACATTGAGTCTATCATTCAAGTCCACAAGGAAATAGTAGTGTATCAATCACATTCTTTGAAAGCAAAAATTTGGGGAAAGAAACTGTCCGTATCAATAAAGAACTAAATATCATAATGTCAGTCCAAAAAACTACCAAGAGTCATTGCCATTCCTTTCTTCAGTTATTTAAACTTGATTGTGTTACTGTCTTAATCTAATCTACAATCAATGTTTTTCAGATCAGTGGAAGTAATGTCTCTGTAGTTTAGAGAAATAGGAGGTCCTCTCTCCTAGACTTTCATGTAAAGAATCTTGTTCAACAGTTCAATCCTTCAAGTGATCCCACTTTCATCTATGTGTTGAAGAACTAACCTCTTTTATCTGCCTGAAATGGCCTCTCTTGGAACTGCACCCACTACAAAATGGGAAACACAACTCTCAGCTCTGTATTGGAAGTACAGATTGCAAGAAATACTTTTTCTAGCATTTCTGTTTCTCTATTTTAACTTAAACATGTTAGACCACTTAGAAGACAACAGACTTAGATGGAGATGAGGAAGAGGTGAGGAAACTAAAAGGGACAGAATTTACAGGTAATAACGGATTACAAGGATGAGCCCTATCCCAGAAATTGAGGGCAAATAAGCATAGGATTAAAAGAGGAGAGAAAAAAAAGAGGAGAGAAAAAATATTAGGTGCACAGGGATATTATGTATTTCAGACCTAAACTGTCAACATAATTTGGCCATTATGGAGTTTTAAACCATCTAGTTGTCTTAGATCAAGAAAGCCAGGGTTACGGAAACATGAGTAGGATTAGTCTCAACTTTCTCTAAGCATTTGCAGAATAGGTGACATAATCCTGATCAGTAAAAAAAAGCCAACAAAATAAATCAAATTTAGATTTTGAGTCATCTGACCAGACATAGGCATCTGCTTTAGGATGAGATGAAGCACACTGGGAATTCTACCAACAATGCTGACTATCTTTCCTTCAGCTGTGAAAAAGCAGCATAGGATGATTGGATCAGATGTCAATGTCTAGAGCACAGACCATCCTATTTAGCCATATCAATCCCGCCTTTTGAAATCCTTTAGCTAATCACTGGCTCTACTTCAATGACTAAATGCTTAATTTCTAAGCCTTACTCCCAAATACTAAAAGGCAGATAATCACCTTAATATAACCAAAGTTATTGATAGTCACTTTATTATCAAGAGTTACGATCTTGTGGATAAATCTCTGCATATCAAATACATCTGTGATCCCTCAGTTAGAGCAAAAATAGAGATGTAGACCCATTCCCATCCAATACAGATGTCCATGATGTTTTCAATCCTGTAAACTTTCAGCTAGATGTGACCTACCACCATAACTATTTCAAATTCAGCTGTTCCACCATCTATGAAGACCTCTATAGACATTACAGTGGCACATGAGGTCAAAATGGAGTTGACCTTTCAAACGAACTTGATTCCATGATCTGTACTTTGCCCATAAATTAGAATATTCTTCATTCTGCTAAACAGAAGAACAATTGTCCTCCTGACTTTACCAGGAGTGCCACTAAAGCAATTGTCCACTTCAATCTGGAAGCTCTGTATGCACACTGTAAAACTTCCTGCCTGGCTGACACTGTCTGGTTCTTTCCCAAGCTGGATTAACTAAGGCTGTTCAACCACCCCTGAAAACATTTGCTACCACTGTCAGAACTCAAACTGGCCTGGCTTTCCAGACTTCCTAGACTGCTCTATTACTACATTCCACACAACTTCTCTACTGGAAATATTTATATGCAATGTTAGGAAAGCCATTTAGGAAGCTGGCAGTAAGGTTGATTTCAACAAAAAAAATATTGTTGAAATTCGATGCATCCTGCCTCCAGTCAGGAGTGTATGAAACACCTTAAGAAATAAGAAAGCAGCAGTGATTTAGACAATTCACCATGCAACCTTTGGACAACTTGATTTTTCTTCTAGAGAAAGCGAGATGAGAGCAAGCTAACATGGAACCTTGTGCAGCAAAATACAACCGCAAAAACTGGTCACAAAAACCTAGTACTTCTCAGATGCTTGAACCATAGCAGTATCACATGGTATTTTTGAATAGCGTAATTGATTCTCCTGAAAAGTCTTATCAAGCAATGAGGACAAAAGGTTAGAATGGAAGGCAAAAAAGAATTAATGGCAATGCAAGCAATGAATACGTGTAAAAAAAGAAATTCTTTCTCAGAAGATTAATTGTGGAGCGTGGTCAGAACACTAAAAACTAGTGTTAACTCTGAGCTTTGGCTCTTTCCTTGAAGTACTAAAAATGGAGAAGCACTGATGAATGGTATTTCTTATGAATCATCCAGAAAATCAGAATGCCAAAGACCTGGTTTATTGCAATGGTGAGACCCTTAGTACAGATTAAGATGTTCTATTTTTATGCCTTTGCAAAGCAAAGCAACATCTTCAGCAACCACTGCTGCCATCCCTTTGCTAACGTGTGAATACTGATTACCTTCAAAGACTGTCCTTCAAAGGGTTGCTACAAAAGTGACATTACACTGTGTATACAGCTCAAAAAGGATTCAGCCCACCTCTTAGGAATGGTGATTAAATGCTCATCTCCAGAAGGCAGTCACAGATCTCAACGATCTCAATTTCATATGTAGGCCCATCCTTCCACCAATGATCCTGCTACTGTCACTGAACGACCCCCTCTTTCACCACCTTAGATTAAGCTTAGCCCTTGAAGATACCAAGAAGTGGATTAAAAACCTTTTTGCAGACTAGTTAGAAGATCAGGACAGTATGAAAAGTATGAAAGTTCTTAGATGTTTTATCTGCACAAATTATGTCCATCTCGAAGTCCAGTACAGAATTTCAGTCATCCAGATGAAGGACGTTGACCTAGGAGACATTGACATATTTGTCATAAAGAATGGGCAGATTAATAAAATCTGAGAAAAGAATCTCCAGCTCTTTCTACATAAATCATCCAAAGCCAACAAATGGATCATTTTGCGAATGAGTATCTCCTGGACAATGGTCCAAAACTTGTCTATCATAGTAGAACACTGAGGAATTTCTTAGTTTTTTAGAAACATCTTTGAAAGACTTTGAAAAAAATAATAAAAACTTTGATCAAAAATGAGTTGACTCAGTGGGTTGGTTGATTATATAAATGTGACGACCTGTGCTTCAACCTGCTGTTCTGTGGCAGAGTATGGCTCCCTGGTGTGGCATGGAATAGGAAACACTGGCTGGAACAAATGCTGTGGTATGACAGAACACATGGTTCAGCATTCCTGCCCTGATACCGGTTTTGTCCCACCCATCAGCGCTTTTGAGATCAGAAACTATGCCTTAAAGAATTTTCTCTTGAAGAAGCAACTCGTTACATCTACCTTTGCATAACGAAGCCTTCCATTCATCAAGTTAATGGCTTGCTACACAGCACCTCATGTGCGGCACCCCCAGATGACACACGAGGTGACAAGAACAGGTTGCGGGGTGTAACTAACGCTGGACTCATCAGCAAGTCAACAGCTCAGCTACTTTCTGTTGGCCCATCACACCAGGGAGGCCTTGGCGGGGCCTTCCCGGCTGGGCAAACACGGTCAGCCGGGAGATGGAAGGCACATATCCGGTGCTGGCAGCCACCGTCGAGGGCTGCTTAGTTTCTTTTACGGCAAAGGCATCCAAACCAAGGAAGTTTGGACGGGGAGGAGGCGTTGTATATGGCACTACCGTAGGGCGATGGACCGGGCGATGGTGGAGCCCGCGGGGGAGCGGCGCTCGGAGGGTCGCGGAGGGGCGAGCACGGGGGGCTGCGGACGGGGACGGGGGGCGG
>VYXC01006694.1:895022-918756 GCA_013397175.1 Platysteira castanea | reverse complement strand
GCTGGGCCCAGCGCCTGCGTGTGTGCCCAGCCTGGCCCCCCGCCCCCCCTTCCCTCCCCAGTTTTGCTGGAGGAGGACGGAAATGTGACTGAACGGAGGAGACTGCAAAGTGTTACCGTGGCCTGCGCTCCCCCCCAGTCCTTTCCCCACGTTCACACAACACTTTGACTCCAGGAGGAGAAGGGGGGGTGCTGGATGGGGCGAGCAGCGCTGACAACCCCGGCAGTGTGCACGCCGAAGTGCGAGCCCGGCGCTGTGCAAAAATGTGAGCAAAGCCGAGTTATTGCCTCTGTCCGGGCCGGGGGCTGGGGGGGGAAGGGGAGGGCAGAGGGGCTTTCCTCTTGGATTTGTGTCCGTGCCAAAGTCCTGTGCCACCATCGTGTGCCTTGGCCGTGCAGCAAGCTGCGGCGATGCGAAATATTAAAATTTAAACTCCTCGGCTCTTCGTGCCCCAACGATAGGGTTGAGATTGCGAGAGAAGCCAAAAAGATTGAAAGTTAAGGCTCTGACACGCCATCCTTCACTCGTCACTCGGGAGGTGGTCAGAGCGTGTGCTGACGGGAGAGGGAGGTCTTGGGGTGAAGAGGGAACAAGGTGGCAGCCGAACTTTGAATTTCCTATCTTATGTGTGGCAATTTCACATCCTTGCCCTTTACTGAAAAGCATCATGGTTCTCTTGGATTGAACTTCCTTGTTTTTATTTTTACAAGAAGTCATCCCTGGGAGTGAAAAGCCGTTGTTGTTTTGGAGCTGTTCTTGCCTTTTGGGTAGAGAAGTGGCCTCCCAAAAGCAAAAATGCTCTCATCTCATAGATAATATGCATCCAGGCAGTGATCTATAAAAAAAAAATATATCCAGAGGCTGGAACTCTTAAGGTTAAAGGGAGGCAGATAGCCTTCAGGAGACATGACAGAAGATGTCTTACTGTGCAGCTGGTGCACATGTATCTCTCGTTAATGGAGTTACATCTGTGATGCCATGAGTGAAAAGACCCTAGAGAAGTCAGTGGAAGGTGCCCCGGATGGGCTTGTATTTTAAGCAAGTTGACTGTCAAGCAGAGGTGCTGAACTGATAGACTAGAAAGAAGACCGAAGGCCTGTATTCCCAAGACAGATAAATCATGGCTAATTGCTTTGGCAAATTTCCCCATCCTCATAATGTGGCTTAAGCCAGTCTTGAAGGGGTCATCCCTGGAAGTAGGAGAGAAACTTAGGAACCACTCTGCATCTCAAGGGATTGCCAAAAACTTGCTTTGACTTTGGAAAAAGTTCTGTTGGGTTTGTGGAGTTGGGCCTGTAGACTGTGCTGTGGCCAATACTTGCTCTTCGTGTGTTGCTGTGTTTGATCAAAGATGGACAATGCGATATCGGTTTTTATGGGTGCAAAGAAATGACCAGAAGAATTCTGTTTGCTGGGCATTGGACTGAGGCTAAGAATGACCATTGTGCATGACTCTTCTTGGCTGTTTTAAATTGTGTTCAAAATGTTGACTTGTTGGCTCAGTAGTCTGTCAGGCACAGTCGTCCTGTGGGCAGGTGGCGCATGATGGCCATTGCGCAAAAGCTGCTTCTAGAAACCACCTGAAGAAATACTTCTGAATTTTGAAAGTCAGACACATTCTTTAATCATGGAAGTGCAAAGTTTAGTTAAGATGCCAAAATTGTTAATGCTTTTAGAGTCCCATATGGTCAAGTTGTCTCTTTTTTCTAAATTGTTGTTAATTTTTGACACGTTTTGTCTTATAATGAATTTTCTAGCCATGTCTGAAAAATCATAAAATCATAAAATCATTTAAATATAGTGAGCACTAATTTGGTGAGGACATAGCTGCAAGTTGACCTGATATGTTAAATATTAAGTAATTTAAACTGTTATGTGAACTACCTGTGTTGTTGACTGTGGGTTTACTTCTGTTTCATGGTTATCGTCTTTATAACTCGTGCAATACGATATTCTTTGAATCTGGTGTTTGAAATCTATTTGTTATACGTCCCTTTTTTCTTCTGGATCTTGATCTGATGTCTTGATAAAAAAAAATTGTGTAATCTATTTGCAATTGTTTGCTTAAGTATGAATGCCAACTATTTCTGCTGATATGTGTCATGGTTCTTCCAAAATACAAATGAAAAATTGTCTTACAAGAAAATGAAGGTAAGTTTGTTTTTCTTAAAAAAAGAGAAAACCTTAATGGATTCACTTGTTTGTGGGATTATTTTTATTCTGGATGTCATCCCTGAAGAGAGGGAGACAATCTCTATGTAGGCCAGTGATTTGGAATTCAAAGATCAAGACCTTGAAATGTACTAATGGACTGGCAGTGTGACTGTTGGGCTGGCTGTGTATCCTCAATGTCATTTGTTCCCATGCATTCTGAATGTTGTGGTGATGACTACCTGCACTTTTTTTACTTCTTTTTTTGTTGTTGTTGTTGTTTTTTTTTTTAACTGGGGTAGAGGCTTATATTTAAAAACATTGAAGAGACTCTTTTTTCGAGATGGAAAATGAAACAATCGGTAATGTTGCCAGCCTCTGTGGATGAGGAGAGTAACATAGTTTTTCTGTTTGCAAGTTTGATTCTTCAAGGGACAATGTGTTTGTTAGTGAGGTGGACAGACATGGAGAAAATGGTGAACAAGACAGGTAAAGGAAAACATAAGAAAAGGCGCCATCGTGTTTTTATTTCCCCAAGTTTGTTTCAGTAGGCGTTGATATCTTATGGCATCTCTCTTTGTGTGTGCCTGCTGCGATTTGTTAGTGTAGTTTTTGAAAAATCTTTTGTACAGCCTTTGGGCAAATTGTAAGGTTACCTTCTTTTTCAATGTGACAACTGTCCATTGATTTACGGACCTGTTTCCCACCAGCTGAAATATTCTTACTTGTTCTCATCATCTTCACGGGAGTAATTAGAAGTAGGGTATCCACCTTATTTCCAAGGTTCTTTTGGAAGCAAACTATGTTTGCACTCTCTGCAGTCAAATCCCTTGACCTCCTTTGCCAAACTCTTGCAGTGTTTTGATGTTTGGGGTTGAAGTCATCCTGAGTTGTGGTTGGCATGACAAGTTTGTTTGATGAAATGTGGAAGTGATTCCGTACAATTGCTCCCTGGGACAACTGTGTGCTAGCCAGCAGATCAGATGTACCAAGTGGCTGTCGGTAGACAACTACTAATCTGTGCTGAGTGTGGAAGAGTCTCTTTCCCATAAAATTTAGTAACTTGTTTTTGTACTAGGTGAGGTGGAAATGTATTGAAGTTCTCTGCTGTTGGCCATTGGATCTAGTCAAACTAATGAATGTTTCTGTCTCTCCTCAAGGAACTACTGGTACTGCCGATACTATACATGGCCCACTGGATCTGTTTGTCTAACTCTGGCTAGGCTTGGGCCACGATTGTGACTCATATCAAAACATTTTTACTGGGTTTTACTAATAAGTAAGCAAAACAGTTTGTGTGAACTTTGCTAGTGCACCTATGCCTTGGCGCCTTTTCTTCACTCTGTATTTCAGCTTGATATTGCTCATAAACCTAGTGTTTTAAGGTGTCTTAACCAACGTCCATTAAAATATTACAGATTAACGTATTGAATGTCCTGTACTTCAAAATGATATGCTTTTGTATGTTTTATAGAATGGAAAATCCCTTTNNNNAAAACCCGTTTTTTTTTTTTTTTTTTAATTCCAGTGCCTTGCAAAAAACATGCATTTTTTCATACTGGTGTGTCTAGTACTCTCAAGGTGATACTTCACTTCCAATGATGATTCAGTACTTTTGGTTTTATTTTTAGAACTAAAGCCTTTGACATTAAATTATACAGATACAGTGAAATTACAAACTGAAACAAATTTCAGGAGCAACTGGCTGAAGTTCTATGGCCTTGCATTAAGCTGTGTGTCAGGTTTAATCAGCTAATAAGTAAGCCCAAAGACACATATTCCAAGAAAATTTAAACTTTGTATGTACAGTAGTGGCCACAGGTCAGAAAAAGTGATCCTGTGGGCTGTTCTTCATCTACTGTGCTAGTATTTAAATGATAGAGTGTAGAATACTGATGGAGAAATGCTGTCATTTTGTCGAAAATTTGATACTGCATAGGAATTACCCACTTAAACCCAAAGTTTCTCTCACAGCCCTAGTAACACTGCAGCGATCGAATCTTCATCATGTTTTGTGTGCATTTACAGAAAGTTTAAACATTTGTTTTGGTTAAGTTAGCTGAAAGGGTAAATCCATTATCTACAGTGTGTCGCTTGGAGTTGTAATTTCTTATGGCTATTTGATGAAAAATTACTATTAACAACAAATTAGATTTGGCTGTTCAGGCAGTAGCCAATTTTTTCCTCATTGAAATGGGTTGTCTTCATTCAACCTGTCTTGCAGGAAGTCCAGATTGTCTTGGGATCTGTCTTCTGCTCCTTGTTTCTGATGTGCTGATTCCAAAGACCTTGGTTAAAGATCTTGTTCATAGGAAGGGTCTTATAGTCATTGAAGTGTAATGCCTGACTTTTTATGATTTATTTTGACAACTGGTGGAAATGTTACTGCTTGTTTCAGGAGAGGTAGAAGACTTAGATTTACTTGATTGACCCTACCCAACTAAGACTAGGAATTTACATCAGTGTGTTTGTGTTGCTTCCACCACTTAGGAACTGCACATCTGACTTAAAATATAGATGGAGATTAGCTGTTCGTCCTCCATGGGTGACTTTCACTTCTTTAAACCAGAACAAGAATACAAGAGCAATGCAGGAAAGGAGCCATCACATTTAGTGCAAGAAACTTGACTTTTCCATGTCCCTTGCCAAGCTGCTTTTCACCAGCTTGAGTTAGCCCCAGAACCCTGGACAAAACTGAGGACTAGCGCCCTGTCTTCAGGTGCTGCTGCAGGGGAAATGCCTGAGCTGGCCCTGTGGTTTACTCCAGTGTGCCCTGCCCTCTGCAGTGCCGCTGGCTTGGCAAGGCTCGGGGCTGCTCCCAGGGTGAGCTCAAACACATGCAAGCGAAGGAATGAGCCTCTGTCTGTGTCCAGTGTAGAACGTATATGGTTCACAGATAAGGAGATGTCTTAGCAGGTTTTGTGCACAAAAACTCTTTTGTATTTACATGTACAAAATCAGTTTAGTAAAAAAAAAGTTGGTTTTTTTTCCTGTATAACTTATTTTGAATTGCTTATGTCCATCACAGTAAAAAAAGATGGAAGGGAGAGTGAGTGGGAAAGGGGAAGCGATGCCTCATCCATAAAGCATGTGAGGCTCTGATAATTCTTAACCTTCACAGTCTGTCTTTTACTGTGATTTAGTTTCTTGAGTTTTTTGGTCAATGAGAGGTTTACTGCTGTGGTGCCAGTCACGTTTAGAGTTACAGAACAATTACTTCCGACTTGCAAGACTGTACTATCACAGAAGGTTGCTTCCACTATGCTGATGTTCAGTACCTCTTGAATGAGGATAAATTATCAGACACAAAGAACTTAATGAGACATGCCAGAGCCCCTTGTTCTTCAGGAAGGCTGGCGTAGCTGGAACAGCATCAGTGATGCTGTGTCCCTTTTAGACCTCTCAGTAGGTGCAGCTTCATTTCTTCCTGACTGCCGCAGCATTTCTGATCTGCGCCAAAGCAGTAGAAAAAACCAAGTTACTAACAGTTGTGCTTTCATCTTATTCAACCAGAATCTGTGATAACTGGATGTGCAGATCTGTTGGATATAACAGATAAGCAGCCCTATAATGCCACTCTTATTCTTCTGTAATGAATTCCAAATCTGCTGTTACTGGGCAGTGTATTATTTTGGTGTATCTGTTGGAAGCACAAGCTCCACAAACTGTATTTGCAGGGGTAAAAAAGGATGCACAAGTCTCTCCCGGTTCTCATCTGTGCCTTCGGGGTTTTGAATGGCTGGATGCCATGTGATAGATATTATGGGTCAATAAATACCAGGTTGATTATTTTTTAATCTTAGAATAAAATACTTATAATTCACATATTAAACATACCATGTGGTTTCTCTGACAGTATGTTGTTAATCCAGAAAATATCTTAAAAGTTTGGTATTTTGTATTATCAATTGTATTTTCTAGAACTGTAGTATCTCTCTAAGAAGAGCTTTTATTTTTCTAATTTCTGATGAGCTTTTCTTATTTACACACAAGAATTTTGTGCTCTTTGAAATTATTTCTTTGGACTTCTGTCCGTATTACTTAGAGGAAAAGAAAACTGGCATGTTACCGGCTCAGTATGCTATAAAGGCAAAAATATTTACTGTTTTCATAAACATCCTCAGAAGATTTACATGTGTCCCTTAATGGTGACCTGTGGCAAATATTTTTCAAGGCATCTGTTAATATATATGAATACATAGAATGGATATGGATTAAAAAACATTTTTTAATCATGGCTTTACATTTTAAAATTACTTTAAAGCCACTTTTGTAGCATTAATTGCAAAATAAACTATTTTTAAGTATCTTTTAACTGTAAATTAGTTGTATTGAATAATGAAACTACTGTAATTCAGTTTTGTTGTGATTCTTCAGTGAGGCTTCACATTTTATAATCACAGTACATACAAGAAATTAGTAAAGCTCTGATCAAATCTTTCTTCTTGGTCATGTTAAGTCTGAGGGTTTGTTTCATTTCTTTTGTGGGGAAGGATAAGGTATGTATTTCAAGTGGCCTAACCACATTTGTAATTGTGCCTCTCTAACTCTTCTTCCCCCACAGTTTCTGAGAGTTTATGCCTTTTAAGGAAATTAAGTGTTAATGCTTATTCTTTGCTGATTGTCATAGTAGCGCATGAAAAATCAAAACTCAGTTGTTTTTTTAATATCCTGGATTGAAAGGGAAGGAGATACACATTTTAAATTTTTCTTTTCTTTCTTTTTTTTTTCTTTTCACTTTTCCCCCCTTTTTTTTGGTTTGGTTTGGTTTTTTTGTTTAAGTGACTTTGTGATTTTCATTTTGCAGAGACATTTAAATACTTCTCTAAGCATCTCCACTTCTTGTAAAATACTGGGTTATGGAAATTTGCTTGGTTTAGGGAATAAGAAAAAAATTCGGCTTTCCTTTGGAGATGCCACAGTTTAAAGCAAGTTGTGGGAAGTATACTGTGATGTATTTATCACAGAAAAATGTTAGATTTACATTTTGTGAATAGGTATGTAGAGGAACCACTAAGGTACATTCTTAAGTGTGTTGAAATGGATATGTATCAACTCCAAAATACCTTCAAGACTATGATGTGTTGAATGTTGTGCTCAGTGGATACTCTGAAGCCTGTAATTTATCAAGTTCTTTCCATTAAATGCAGTTCTTCGATGAAGCGTCTTCTGGAAGGATACTGATACCATTTCTGTTACCAATAACGAGACATATGAAGGGTACAAAACAATTCAAAGTAAATTTGTGAGAGTTAGCTGAAGTATAGTTTGGCTAGTTGCTAAATGATGTTCATTTGTGTTTTGATTTCAAGAACTGATTTTCTCCAGTTCTATGTATGTATAAAAGGTTAAAACCAACAGACCTGGGATTGTGTCTGTAAGAAATAATGGGAATGTAAGAGTCTATGTACTGACACAAAAGAGCCATGCAGTTCAGCACCCTGATTCCTGTCACAGGTCCATAATGTCTTACTGTAGAGCAAAAAGGATGGGAAATGTGGCACAGCAGTAGTCATTGGGAGCTTTCATGTCTGGCTTTGTTGGGACAAGGCAGATTTCAGCCTTGGTTATAAAATACCAGCAGCACAGCATGACCTGAGCTACCCAGATGTTCAGAGCCCACGTTCATTACCTGTGCACATCTGCAAGGGGTTGTGGCTGCAGGCCACAAATACATTGGTGTTGCTGAATTCTGTATTAACTTGAACTCAGATTTTTCAAGAAGAGCTTGTTAGTGTATGTGATCAAACAAAACAAACGCTAACTCTGTGTAAAACCTCAAGTCATCAGCAGTGTAGGCTTTGGATACCTACGGAGTCTTCAGTGCAGACTTCATGTCCTTAAGGATTGTATCCCAAAATAAGGTCTAGCTGGCAGCTTTGCGTGAGTACACTCTGCCTAGAAAATTTGGCGAGAGGAATGTGCCCACAAAATAAAACAAATTGTAATAGCACTTGTAATAATAACTCTAGGAATTAATCTCATTATTTGATATTACTACTATTTTGTAAGTATAAACCATAGTAGATTGTACTGAAGTATAATATATAAAATTAGGAAGATTGATATGGAAAACTTTTCTGAAAACTGGAAAAACCAGTGGTTTTTTCTCCTCTCTAGGCTTTTTTTTCCATATAATTACTTTATACCATAACTCTTAGGTGGCCACTCATGTTTTCAAGACTAGCACATTTTTTCTCACTTGTTTTGGTCACAGATAAGGACCAAACTTGATCTTGGATTAGCAGTGCTTTCTGAGAAAAAAGCAATGATGTTTACATCAGACGGTGAATCTTGAGCTTTTGTTCTTAGTGTATTTTTCTGTGGAATTAGTTTGTAAATATAGTTATCCTAAATAGATATATTCAAAGCATCTTGTCAGTTCAGTGAGCATTTCCAGCAAAACAATTTCTAATGTTTCCTGAAAATGATGCTTTGACCCCAGCTTGCCACCCTCCATTGCAGCTGAAGGAGTAACTAACTAGATGTCCAAGCATTCCCAAGTGTAACAACTGATTTAATGGAGTGCAGTTTTAGAGCAGACAATCAATTTTCACTTGTGATATAGCAAAGTCAGATGTTACAAAGATAAAATTTAAACTGTTAGTGCACATCAGGTTTTTTGTAATGTATGTATGTAGAGAAGGTTAAAGCCCAGCTTTGAAATTTGTTCTTTTCTTTGTCTGGTTCGTTCGCTTAGTGTTATGTACTTCGGGTTTTTATTCATTGTACAAAAGGGTATGTGTTGAGTGGGATAAAAAAAGGACACTTGATCTCTATTTGGTTTGAACCTGAAAAAAACTTCCATAAGACGCTATAATACAGAAGTCTAGGACAAGTTTATCATCATGACTTTTGAAGGCATTGGCTTCCAGAGAATTAACATTGGATGAGCTGTATTTTTACGCAGGTCGTCAAGGAATGACGATCAATAACAAAGAATTTTTTCTAGGTGCAGAAGGCAAATAAGTTAGCTTCCTGTTTCAAAAGATCCATCAGTGTTTCAGATTCTGTTTCACTTGTGTTAGAGGCATCTTTCTTTTATCAGGGCGGCTCCTTAATTGATTTGTTTTTCCTCTCCCACATTGTACTCATCAGCTCTCTTGAGGTTTGTGCTTATTTATTGAAACCACCCAAGAATTAAATATTAAGTTCTGAATGACACAATGGCAATCGCTGTATTTAAGGATGCTTCCTTGAGATGTAACATCGTAGGACTGTTGAAACATGGTAGCTGGTGCATCAAGCAGTTGTTGATTTGACAACTTATGTCCATGACTTAAGAAACCAAGTGGATATAAAGGAGTACTACTTAACAAGACTTTAAAACCATACAAAGATGGGATCTTGTTCATCTTTTCATCAGCAGGATACACATGTCACAGTTGTATGCAAACTGTACCATGCTTCTCTGCTTTCATATCAATAAGGATTCAGTAACACGGTTGCTTGTCTTTTATTGGATTTTTATTTTAAATGCTTATTGAGGAAAATCATTACAACACCTTATCTTTAAAACCAGTTCTTTACAAGGATTGATTTATATTTTAAGTTCAGTTTTGCCCTGAAACTGGTGTGATGCAGAACAAGTGAATTGATGGTGTTTTGGAGGTTATCTATGCATGCCACAAAACATGGATTTAGTGGGGAGATAGAATGAGCAGTGGGATGTGATATGGTTTCTGTCGCCATGAACGTTAGGTTTTGAGCCACTCATAGTGACAGATGAAACTTCACTGTTACTCACTTTTATCTATACCCATATTATTTTTCTACATTTATCCAGATAAAATCACTTGCTGTGCTCTGTTCTTCATACCTTTGGATACTTATGAAAAGAAAGCAATGATGGACAGCTATCAGTGAAGTTTTACTTGAAGAGTGTGAGATGTATTTTTTCAGTACAAGTGCAGATCTTACTTAAACATAATGCTGGTATTGGTCTGTAAAATGTGAAGTTCTTTACTGGTGTTATTTGAATATATTCAGTATTAATTGAATTCTCCAACACTTAGGTCCTTACTCAAGTAATTACAAACTAGTTTAAAAACTATTTTCTAAAAAATGCAATCCTTTACACTTGTACATATATATATATATATATAATCAAAGCTAAGAAACGTAACAAAACTGATTCCTTGCATGCACACAAAGTAATTTCTTTATTATGGCATTTTTACGGTCAAGGAAAAATAATGGGAAGTAATGAGAGTCATCATTCTAGCCTATATATCTTTATATATGGGTTTATTATTTCTATTAGTAAAATAATGCTTTATTTGGCTCTTTATTTTTTCTTGTGTACACTTGTTTATGAAGCTTGAACTAAAAGTGTGTGACTAAAAGTGATTAATTTGGAGAAAGGGATTTTCTATCTATATGCTAAATAAAGACTTAAAGTATACTGAGACAGTAAATTGTGAGGAAGGGAAGAAGAAATTAGTGCTTGACTGTAGAACCAGAGGAATTTTATCTTGTGCTTTTCACTAAATGAATGCTCCCTTTCTATTCATTTGTCTTTTTTGTCCAATATTTGAGTTCTTCCTTCCCAATGTCTTCTCAATACCTGCCTCTCTCATTTTCAGTCAAACCACCAGAAAATTCTTTTTCCATCCAACTTGTTCAGAAAAGGACACTTTCAGTGTGGAATTAGTTGTCTCTTGATTGTAAAATAAGGATTTTTAAAAAGATTTTCTGCAAGAATCTGGAACTTGGTTATGTAGTGGAAGAAAGGCCTATGCGTTAAAACTGCTTTATCTTTTGCAGAAAGATGGGTAGGCAGGGGTTGTTGAGTAAAAATGGAGGCTCTCATCATTAGGACACTTGAGTGCTGTCTCAAAAAATGTAGTTCTCTCTTTTCTCTGTCGCAGTCTAGCATTGAGCATGTCACTCAAACTCGGTATTTCAGACGATTGCTAATCATTTGCTCATCTCTCTGACGAAGTTTGAATCCTTGAGCCAAAGCACAAGCAGAATAAAGCCTTTTTCTTCTTTGTTTTTCTTTTTTTCCCCCAAGTAAATATTGTCAGAACATCTTAGAGTAAAGTAGAGCAGGCTAATTGGGTCTGATAAAGAGAAGCTATGCTGCAAGTACAAGCTACAGACAGACCTGTCCCCTTTTAAGGTGGTGTTTGGTTTGGTTTATGTGGGGCTAACTGGAGAGAGGTATTCAACTTGCATGCAGTGTTATCTTTGGTGTCCTCTGCAGTCAGTGAGGACTTTAGGCCAGAAGACTCTTTAGACCATTGAAGTGAAATTTCTCTGAAAGGTCATAGACTTCATTCCCTTCCTCTGCAAAAAAATATGGAGTCTAATTGGGTAATTTAGTCAGTTAAGTTGAATATACTTAAATGTGGCCTCCTAAGCAGTAAGGTTTTGTTTCCTTTTTCTACAGTCTTCTGATCCTAATGCAGGATAATACCCAACTTTTCATTCATTATAGGCCTTCCCTAGGGGCTGTAAACTGTGTTAGTAGGTGAATGTTGCTAAGGGATTGTACTGTTGAAGCATAAAGGGTTTAGGCACAGCACTGAGCTACTACGGGCTAAGCTAAGGTTTGTTATCTGAGTGACGATAACTGATCGAATTATGTTTTTAAATAATTGTTGTATTTTACTTCCTTTTACATTAAATCTCGGAAGATGTTTGGGTGGCTATGCTTTATGATTGACTCAAGTAGTCGCTCAGCTGTTCCTTCTGTTTGAGCCACAACAGTAGCTTGGCCGTGTTTTAAGAGGATTGGAAAATCGATCTGGCATAATTAAAAACAACCAAACAAAAAACTCAGGCTCAGAAATGTTTGGTTGAAGCAGTTCCTCAGCCTGTTTCTTGCATGGCCATACATGTATTTGCCAGGATGACAAAGCAGGTGTGGAAGGTTATTGGAGCTGTTGAGCCTCTGAGTGATGACCACAAAAAAACAGCCTCAGTGAGCAAGCCCTGAGACCGGGGAAAAACTTTGTGTGTCCTGACAGTGTTTGTGTTGGTTTTTCCCTTAATGTTTCTTGGAATGCCATGATATTTAACATGTAAGAGACTGTCTATTCCTTGTCCACTTTCAACTGTGAGTACTAGGGCTCTCTTCTCTACAGCTTAAACAAATTTAGGTGCCACAAGCCTTGCTTGGCACCACTGTCTGGTCCAGGAAACCACTCATTCTTCCTCTTTCCTTTGCACCCACACTGATTTCTGTCGCTAGGTGAGGTGAATGCTCATTTAAGGAAGCTTGCCTAGCTGAAGGTTGCCCACTGCTTTTATAGAAATAATTTTCTGGCAGTATATTGACTGGTCAAGGTTGAAATCCAAGAGGTGCCACTACAAGGGAAGAAACAGGAATATATGGCGTGTTTGAAGAGAGACAGGAGAAAATGGGTTAGATGTGGGGGGATGGTTGCAGCAGTGACTTGACTCTTTTAAAAAAAAGAAACCAGAATCTGTCAAACTGCAAGCTTAATTTTCAGCTGGATCAACTTGCTGGACAGACTTGCAGTGCAACTGCACAGCTTCTTGCCCTTGGCTTGAGCTGACTCAGAGCCCAAGTCCCCAGACTCCACCTTGAGGTCACGCAGCCCTTGCAGTGCTCCTGGGGGAGAGGGGCTGCAGCGGCTGGTGGGCGAGCATGGTCAGAGCAGAAGACGCTGTGCTGGCTGTTTTAGTTGCTGGTTACACTTCCATTTCTTGTGAAAATGGCAAACTCGTGCTTGCAAGAATTTGGGGTTCCAGTTTCTTCTCACTGTTGCAAAACTTTTACAATTCCCTGAATTTTACTTTCACCATAGCAGTTGCAAACTGTGCTGAAACTTATCCTCTTTAGTGTGCCGTGCATGTGATGAAAATTCTGCAGCAGAGTAAGGTTATATTTTCCTTCTCCACCTTGACTATACTGTAACATGCTCTGAGGCTGTTGTGCAAACCCAATTTGAAGATTCAGGTGACATACAAGCATAGTTAAAAAGTATAATTTATTTCTAAGTATTCTGGTTATTCACTGAGTGGGTAGTGGGCAGGGAGTGGGATGAGACAGGACGTCTCCTTGTAGTTGAGCTCACTTTAAGCTGCATTTCATTTAAAATGTTGATATTCATAAAGATTATTTTTAGCCCCTCCAATGGAATTAAAGTTCAGAGTGTAAGTGCTGTCATTATCTTTTGGGTAGAAAAACTTAGGCTTTAATTACTTTTGGTTTCAGTTTCACAAGCAGGAGCAAATTATTTTCGTTTTGAGTGTGTTTATGTGAAGGTGGGAAAACTGATAAGGAATGTAAACTACGTTGCTCTCAAAGTCCTTCCAATATATAAATAAAAAACGATTAGGAAAGAAAAATATCTATTAATACTAAAGACTATAAGGCTAGTGCTGTGTTATGGAAGTGTTTGGGAACATAGAGATAGTAATTGAGTAAGAGTTTAGAAAGCAGCTGAGTGCTTTAAGTGCCCCAAATCCAATGTTCTCAGTTCTTTGTGTGTGTGTAAGCCCCTTATTTTGCTTATATTAAGTAAAAATATTCTGTCAATTATTTAAGTATAGCTAATAATTACAAAATTTATTGTTTCTGTATGGTAAATATTATTATAAAATACTAGACTATGTATTCCACATCCTAAAGAGCATTTTATTTAATAGATTTAATGTACTTATTACAAATGCTGCATTTGTATGCAGTTTGAAAACATAAAATAGCTTAAAATATTGGTTATCCAGGGGTGTAGCACACAAAAATTAAAATTGCCTGAATGTACATTCAGATGACTCATTGTTTTAACAGGTGCATGTAGCAATAAGTTTTAAAGCTATACTTAGCTTCTAAACCAGTACAATTTAATAGTATTGTCAGCCATTGACATTGGTCCTTCATTTAGTTAAAAAAACCCAGATCAAGAAATTATTAAATGAATAATTTAAAATTAGAAAACAAGATTATAGTCAGCAAAAAAACCCCCTGTTGATCATTGTCTAGAAACTCAATCCAGTATATTCAAATTTATTTACTTGCCAACAAAGTATTTAAAACAAACCCAAAACCAAACAATGAACACTTTGGACTACTTATGTGAAAATTACTAAATCGAATAAACTTTCACTCTGCCAATTTTTATTGAGTGCCACACTTTAGTAAGAGCAGAATCAAATTATAAAATTGTCCATTATTATTGCCCCTTCCACTCTTCCTCAGTTCTGACATTGTTTTAAGCGCCAACCTGACCTAAACACTGGGTTCTTTACACACAGAAAACAAGGAATAAAACATTCTGGTTTTGATTTTTCACAAGATAAAAGTAAATAAATAAAGTATACACTTAAGGACAGGAAGTTGCCTCAGAAAGTTCTATAAGGTCTACATTTTCTTTTTTTAGAAGTAAGGTACATTTTCCTTAGATTTATGTGACAGAGTAATCTTTCTTTAAATGCCTGGATGCAAAGAAACCATGGCACTGTTATTTCAGAGTGATTACATTAGCTGATGATTATTAACATTTTCTTGGAATTACTAATATGTGTAGGTCATTCATCATATTTTTCTGAGAAAAAGCAACTCTGTTCTCTTCAGTTTTACTCTTCTGACAAAAATGAAATTATATATGATCACTTCCATGAAAACAATCAGCACTGATAGTTAGCATTGCTTATTTCAATGTTATACCAATACTGGCTTTGCCAATAATACATAATCACTCTTTCTAAAGGGATGGTTTCCTAAAAATAATGTAATACAGATTTTACTGAAAATATAAAGAATGCAATTTTGTTTCAAAGTTATATTACTTTCAAATAAACGTTACTCAGGTGTTTTGTAATTCCTACAATGAAAAGTCATTAGGGATATGTATGAAACTGTCACAATGTAATAAGGCAGAGGTGAATATTCAAATGGATGAAGATTCAGAGAAAATGCCAAGAACAGTAGTGGCTGTTAGCTGTCACAACAAAAAGACCATTCATAGTAGCTTACATAGACATTAATCATAAACCTTCTATCCATGGAGTTAAGAACAATGTGAAAATTCTCTTATCTCTTGAGACCAAAAAAATACCAGTAACAACATGCTTCTACTAGATAGGAACATTATCAGTTGAGAAGAGACAGAAATACAGAAAAAAATATTATTCTATGATTCTTTATAAAACATTCTGTGAGTCAGACTGCGGTTGTTTTCTGGCCAAAATCTGGATGTTTTGTTCACAATTTACAGTGACTTACAAATAAATATTTCTTTATTCTGATAGAAGCAAACAAATTTAAGTTTTTATTTGGCCTACAGGAGACAGGATTTAAAACAAACAAACAAAACCCCCAATCAACTGAAGATGTCTAAGGTATTGTGGTTTGTATTTTGTTTTGTGTTAATTTTAATTGTTTAGAAGTGTAAATTAGATAGGATAGGCCAGGATGTAACGTAAGTACTAGACTGGACAGGTTGATGTTGATTGCAAAAAGGCTGAAATGAGAACTGTTTACCAGAAAATTAAGGAAAGCAGAGTCACTGCTTGCCCAAGTGTTCATGACAGTTAGAACCGATCTATACTTACTTCTTTATTCTGAGACTGAAAGTTCTCCTTGAAAAAGATACTCATATAAGCTTCTGTAAAGCACCTGATACAGTACTGCATGGTATTCTGATTTCTGAATCTCCTTGCTGAGTCAACATGGTCCACATCAAATGCATTTCAAACTGGTTGAATGACAGATTCATCCAGTCATGTTGGATTTATAGAAGTTTTTCACAGCCCATTGCTTTGAGGATTTGGATAATGATCTGAAGGAAAATAGAATATAATCTCTGGTAAAATGCATATGTGCAAAAATGGATGGATTCGTAAGTGTGAGGGATGGTCTGTACTTAGTTAATGGGGATCATTTGGACATATGTTAATATAGCTGAAGATACCTGTCCGGACTGTAGGATCATACATGCAGAATGGAGAGTGGTGCTTTGGAAAGGAGTAGCTTGGTGATACAATACAGTAGCTAAAATGCACACTGCAGTCTCTCAGTATGGATATTGGGGATCTCAAATGGAGTTAGGGGTGCTACTACTTTGCTATGTAGCTTTTAGTGAGATGTTAGAAAATGGCGTCTTTTTTGAGCTTAAAGTGAAAAAAAACCCAAACCCCAAAACGCAAGATAATCTTAAAAAGATTCAGAAAAATATGTGAAGGACAATCACAAATCTTAAAAACAAGTAAGTCAGCAAGTTCTGGTGTACAGCAGGAGCCTGGAGAAGCTCAGTCTGTGTAGTATTTAGCAGAGGTGACTGATGGTTTGTAAGTACTTATATGAGGCAAAGATTTCAGGCAAAGTAGTCCTTTAGGTGCAGTAGGCTTTGGATGGCAAAATGCAGGAGCTCAAAGCTGAACTCAGGTGTATTTCTTTTAGAAATACAATAAATTTAAAATTGAAGTCAGTTGTCTATCAGAATAGCTTATTTAAGGATGTTTTGGATATGTCAGAAAAAAGAAAAGCTGTAAATTTTTCCAAAAAGATACTTTAGTTCCAGCACAATATGATGACCTGATGCAGGAATTTTGGAGTGAAATTATCTGTTATAGAGGAAGGCAGACTTAAGTGATCGTTACTTACACAGGTCATCTACAAAATCTGATCTGAAAAGTGTTTTCAGCTTCAAAGGCACCGTGTGCTCCATTGTAATGTGTGCCCTTGTTGATGGGAAGGCTGAAAACAGAGGGGGAAAGGGAAGGTTGGGAATGTAATGAGAGGATGTAATAAAGATGAGTTTAAATTTTATTTTACACATACAGAGGAACTAAGTATGATATTTATTAAATCAAAATATGTGATCATCCAAGCAACACATACATCTTCCATATAGGATGCTATTTTTTTGTAGCTTTTTGCATGCTAATTGTGTGAATTAGCAACCAGCTGGGAACAATACCCTGCTATTTGTTAAAGGAGAGACAATAAAGTTCTTCTAGACAGGAAAGAATCTACATTGTTAACAGATGACCTGAAAGTTCAGCTCATTGAAAAGGCAAATATTTTGACCAGGAGAATAATTCTTCCTGTGGAGCAGTATGAGTTGCCGTGCTAAAGCCGTACAGCTATTTTTAACCGTGTCACAGCTATTGAGTGTAGTCTTCAATTTAGTTCATAAACAGTGTAAAAAAGACTAAGTAGGTCTTTCTTTTTGATGAATGTAGAGGTGAATATGTCAGAATCCCCCTTTTTTGCAGTTTTTGTTTGTTTTGTGTAATTTCTACATTCATTTTAACAATTCAGATGTAGATTTTTTTCACTTGTTGTCACTATCTGCCACATTCTGTTTTGTTAAACTCCAGAAACACTATTGCACTGGAGTAACTGTGGGCAAATGATGGAGTTGCATGTGAAATGAAGGTTGTTATGATCTAGGGGGAAAAAAGCGAAGGCTCTGTATAAAATCTTACTTCCTTCCAAATGACACAGATTGAGTTTTTCAAAAGTTTTTCTTGAACACTTCTGTGGTTTAGAAAGTTTTATTCCAGTTTTATTTTGTGGCAGTTGTACAGTAGAATTCAAGTCCAATATGTGACTTTTGAGCTTGCCTGGACTCTTTTGGATGCTTGACTTGAGCATCTAAAATCTTTATCAGAAAATCTTATTTGATTTCCTGAATTCTAGGTTTTTCTGGTTCAAATGCTGATTTTCTTTTTTTACTATGATAAAGGTCTTTGAATTACTTCAGTGCTTTCCAACAGTAAAGTTGTTGCCCAAGTATGTCTGCAAGTTAAGTTAACATAACAAGACACATTTGTAATATAATTCATATCTTACTGAAAAATATTTGTAGGAATGAAATGCTGTTTTCAAGACCTATACGTAGCATAGATTTAAGATATCTCATTTCTCAAAGACATTAGATTGGAAAACGATACATCAAGGAGAACATACTTTAACTTCAAAAATGAGCACTGACAGGCTTATGTATCTATATAGGTAGTTCTTTGTGGCAATCTCTGAATGTTATTTTATGATGTGACTCTTGAGATTGTGTATTGTGTATCTAGATTCCATATGGTTTCCTTGGGGCGTGCTGTAGATTTTATTCTCACTCTGTGTATGTACGTGAGTGTGTACTGCATCCTTTGGGAAGAAAACAAGCATCTTACCTTTTTAATTATCATTCCTTGCAATGTGGAGAACATGTAGGAAAATGTGACCCAAATAGGAGAAACAACTATGAATTGCACAGAGTGCAAAGCCCTATGCATTTTGTTTCTTTTCACTTTTGCAGTTAGTGAGTTTACTCACTCTATCAAAATGGAGAAATTGGGTCAGGCCTAATCTTTTCCTTCTTTCCACCACTTCCCTGCTCCAGTGCTAATGTTTGTGGGACAATAGAAGGCAGGTAAAATGTACTAAATTTCGTGATAACTTGATGATTTGGTGCTAGGCTGAGGAGAGACCAGACTACTTTTGAATATTATTCATGGAAATGAGCTAGAAAGCGTAACCACACACACGAACATTCCTTATGTTAGGGCACATTTTGATAGTTCACCATAATTTTTAAATAACTACTTTGACAAAGACCATTTGACTGACCAAAAAAAAGTGATACAATGTAAGTGAAATTATACTGAGTCTGCTCTGTGATACAGTTAATTGGCAATGCATAAGTGTTACCACAAAAAAAAAAAAAAAAAAAAAAAAAAAAAAAAAAAAAAAAAAAAAAAAAGAAAGGAACTTCAAAGTCTGCTTCCACCAAGATTATTGTGAGATGATTACTCTTGCTTGCCTGATAAAGACAATATAAACAAACCACATTTAGGTTAGCCACTTGTTCCCATATACTCATTAAATCTGAAAAATTCAAGGACTATGCCTAAGCATCTATTTTTTTCTTTATAGATTTTATACCACATTGTAAAAATACTGTTATTTACATCACAAATTGAAACACTTTTGATTGAGGAAATGCCGGATTAATGGTTGCCTGTGTGTTCCTAATTCTCTTTGTATCTAATTTATGAACAGACTGGATCATAGGTCTTGTGATCAGGGAAGAAAACCATTTGCAGTCATAATTGACAGAGAACTAAAAGGTGCACAGCTAATCTACTCTTTTGGATGAATTTAGTAGGAAGGGCTTCTTCCTCTTTGGTGCTCCCAGGAGAGAAGCCATGAGCAAAAACCTGCCATGTTTAAATTCTCCTATTTGTCCTTATTCTCAAGAGCTAGAGATTCCCACATATTTCCAAGGCAGTGTATGTTGATATCCTGCCCTCTCCTCATCTCCTCAGTTGGGTGTTCCCTCTACCAACATGGGTAGTCAGGATTGCTTAGGGAGTTTATCCAGCTGAAAAGTCTCCCTCATAAACCCCAACAATTTTTTCTTTTTTTCCCTCCTGTTTTGTTTAATAGGGTTAGTTTGAGGCCAGATTTTCTTCCATGGACAGGTTCAGTTTAAATTTTGGGAACCCCATGAATATTGCTTTAAACAGCTGTGAAAAAGCATCCTTGGACTATTAATCTGCTGCATTTCAGAAGCTGCTGACAACTTTGGAAGTGGTATAACTTCTGAATGAGACTGCCATTTTAAAGAAACTTTAAATTTGCCATTATTTCACTACCTACTCCCTTATAATGAAATACCTTTAAAGTGGCATGAAAATTACATTAAAGGTATAATAACTTTGTTGTAGAAATACCAACATTTTTGTATTGGTCGCAAGCATCTAGAGTGAAATTTTTAATTAAAAACTTGAGTTGTGTCTGCTTAAAACAAAATTGAAAACAATTTTGAAAGAAAAAAAAAACTTCCTAGAAATTTATTGGTTTAAGACTACCTGTTGTTTTATCACAAGAGAGCAGAGTCAAAGTTTGCTTTTCTTACAGGATTTGCTCTTTACTCTTTGTTTTTCAATAATTTTCTTAATATGGAAAGCATATGAGGATTTGATTATTTTGTTGATTTTTTTTTCCCTTTGCATAGTGAAAAAAATTATGGAGTAGGGAGACTACTTCTAAGTAGCATTGCTTAGTTTCAAACAATAGATGTGGTGATCCAGGTGTATTGGTAAGGAGTTGGGAATTTTTTCCATACTAACAGACCTGTAACTCAAAATAATGATTTTATTTGTCTTTGTTTACATGGATTTCAGTTAATGTCCTCATGCTCATGGGATCAGTTCTGTGGGCTCTTACTTGCTGTCTGGAAGCCATTGCTCCTTGCCTTTTGCCACTTGAACTTCAGAGTACCTGTTTTTAAGAGAGTAATAGACTTCCTGTCCATACAGCTTCTCTTGATATCTCTTACCAGCCTTACAAAACAGCAACAACCTGCCTACAATATATATATTTACTTCCTTCTTCAGCAGTAGCTTTGTCAATGGAAGAACAAGTCCTCCCCAGAGCATTCAGCACTGCCCTCTACCTGGGGTTAGTGCCCTCTCTGGTCTGCTGGCTGAGCTGCTCATGGGAGCTCTCCCTAATCCAATTCAGTCAAATTGAGCCATGTTAGGAAAGATTTGTTATTTAAATTACTTAAGCTGATCTAGCTTATTTTGACTGACATGTTTAGGGAGTTCTTATATATGCAGCTCAGCCAGAAGATTTGAGAAGTGGTAACCGTCAGCAGGATGTGATGATAAGCTGGGGGCAGTGGGTGGCAAAGAGCAGGTCCTTCCCAGCTGTGCTCAAACTGGTTGATGTATACTCATCTACAGCCTGAAATTTGGGAACCTGGCTTTTCTTCATGGAGCACTCTGAAGTTTTTGGGCCATTAAAAAGGAGAAGTCTGCCTGTGCCAGTTCCTCTCTGAGTGCTCCCATTAGCCACAGTTTCACCAAGAGCCACCTAGAGCATATTGGCCAAGAGGCTTTGATTGTCCACTTTTGAATGACTCCTGCCAGCATTGTTTCATAGTTGAACTGAAGTGCAGGTCTCCCTCTGGTGCCTACTTTGTAAAAGCACAAGATTTTATAATTGGGCTGAGCAATTGAAAACCAACTGTATGAAAAGAGAAAGGTCTCTTTGTTGTCCAGGTAATAATAGTCTGAGAGCGCTGACAGTAGTGTCAGACAGTAGACTAGTTTTTTTCTTGTGGTACATAGTGCTAATTCAGAACTCTGTAGTCACTGTCAGCTGCAGCAGTGCTCATCTCTGCACCTTTTCTAACAGCAAAACCTTCTTTTTTGGGGGTGTGTTTGTTAGTATGTGGGTATATAGGTGAAGGATATCTGGATGTAGATGCATATATGGAAATAAAATCAGAACATTTTCATCAATTTCTAACCTTTTTCACTTTCTTACCAATTCCTTTCAGTTGCTCATTCTTGGAAATTAGTTGACCATACAAACATTGATCTTTATAATACAACCAGAATTTTCTGCTTTGATGGGTTTTAATCTAATTTAAAGCTCCTACCCCACTGCTGGAAAGGCTTAGACGTTGGTACATTGAGAGAAGCACACCACCATACATCCCCAGCAAAATACTAAAAAATGACGTCATCACTGTGGGAGGAATTTTTTATTAACATCACCTCCCACTTCAGGGCCTCTGCCCCTTTCAGAGAACCACATTTTACATAATCAGTCCTACCACTCAGGACTATCTATGTGTAAATTTTCCCATTCATATTCCCAAGAACACATAGCACAAATGTTTCTTAGAAGTATCTTGGTTATGCCATACACCAGAAGAACTCCATGCCTTTTGGACTTGGTACCTTTTGGTTGTACCTTGCTGACACAGACGATACTTTGACAAGGCCTACTATCAGCAGGGTGTTCTCAAACAAACACAAGTGATGTGTATGATTCAGTCCAGCAAGTTGCTATTTCCTGATATAAGCCTGCTCTAAAAATGCCTCAAGCAATTTTTTAGAAATACATTTCCAGAGGAATGCTGGTTGATGTTTCAGACACATGATTTTTTCATCCTTTGTTGTGAACCAATGTGTCTAAATCCTTCTCCGGTAGGAGAAACAAAGCAACATAAAAGAGCTAGTTTGGACTGCCCAGCATGAGCAAGGTCAGGTTGATACTTAGAAATGATAAGCTGAAGGCAGCCCCCTATCAGGTCACCTGTCTGATACAGTCTTACAGCACAGCCTAATCCTGCATTTGGAGCTTTCCTGGCCGTATCTCTGGGGACAATGTCCAGCACAACAGCCTGCTTGGCTGAGGCTTAGCATGCTTATTTCTAAACCAGAGGCACAAGGAACCATGTGGAACAGGAGTTCATTGTGGGGAGTCCAATCTTCTTGGGATGTTCATTGCTGCCTATGTGGGGGACAAGTTGGCAGCCCTGGAAAAAAGCCAGGTGATCTTTTGACTCACTCTTTGGAAATCTGCAGAGGATAGTGATGATCAGGTTCTTTGGGGGTTTTCATGGAGGCCAGGGTGGTTTCAGCCTTTAGTCTCCCTGTATTTCTCTACTTCCCTGATGTAAAACTAGTATTCCTCCTGACTGTTAAGCCATAGTTTTTATATGTATTAAGTCAATACTGCAATGGGAATGGGGGAAGGAGACAACATTTGTTGCTTTCACTGTGCTGGGTAATCTGTTTTTATGGCTGGATGTGAACCAGGTCCAGAAATTCGACTAAAATATGAGTAATATCCTTCTCAGCAGAACTAGGTCTATGCATGAGTACAATGTGCATCTGTTCAGCAGCTATGCCAGTGTCCTTTTTTTTTTTCTTTAAAAAGAATAACAAATTCTTAAAAGGAGAGAAGCAAGGAAGAGCAGGTAGCAGGTCACCCAGTGGATAACACTTTCCTGCGAGTTGCCATTAAAGGGCTTCTCTTCATTCCCAGTAGAATGAATTCTCAGCTTGAGCATCTGGCTGTAACTGGTCCTTGTGTTGTCCTCTTGTCATATATTTTTCAAAGTTTTTTTGTAGAAAGCAAAACAAAGTGATGAAGAAACTCTTTCACACTTTCCGCATCTGCTTTCAAAAGGAATAAATTGGCCTCAAAATGCTTTGTAATTGTGTTGTTCTCCAAGGCAGGTCGGTAACCTCCTCTAAGAGCAAATCAGAGTACTAGATTACATTCTCACTGCTAGCACTTAGTACCTACTTAAATTCTGCCCTTGAGTTTAAACATCCTCTCAAAGAAATACTATCTGTGTCCCAGTGGTAGCAGATGTACATGGAGAGGTAGCAAAAGATTGCCTGGAAGGCTCTCAGTTTTCCAGTGATATAAATAATTGTTTTGTCCTGGCAGCTCAGACAATTTATAGGGCCTTTGAAACTTACTTCTCCATTTCCTTCCCAAGAAAACTTCATTTCTGCAAGTAATTGCTTTGTCTTTAAGAATTTGTTTGTTTATAAGCTTCCAAAGTATCTTGGAATCAGAGAAACCCTCTCTAGAATACTGTGTTCTCAAAATGCACTCAGTGTTGTGAAGGAATATTGCTCAAAAAAAGCTTCATAATAAAATAAAGAAGGGGCAGAAGATTGATGGAAGGTACCCAAATCTCTGTCAGTGCCAGATTATGGGAAAGTTTGATGAAATGTAGTTGTCCATCTCCCTGTTTATACTCACACTAGATCCTTAAACTGGGAGTTACAGTAAGGATTGCACTGCAAGGCAAGTAATGAAAACCATTCTTTTATGTTGAGAATTCAAGTT
>VYXC01006694.1:884727-894991 GCA_013397175.1 Platysteira castanea | reverse complement strand
GGGGGGGTGTTCAGAATATATTGCACAACTGTAAAGATACCACAAAATATTCAAAAGCTTTTCTTGAGAAAAAACACCTTTCTGGAAGGCAATACTTAAAGAAGATGATAATTTCAATGCTGTCCAGTTTCACTGTGTAGAAATACTTCTTGTTTAGCCTGAGAGAAAAACTAAGTGGTGGTGCACGTCTGTTTCTCAAAATGGCCCTTTTCCTAATTTATTTTTTTCAGAATTGCTTACATTATTTTTACACCCACCTTGAGCACTTGAATTTTATGTAGACTTCAGTGAAATTTGAGTGTTACTTGTAGTCTGAGCATATCTGCTAGACCACAATCTTCCCTGGAGTGTAAGTACCTATTTGATCCTTTGTGAGTACTGAGTGTAGCCAGGAACTCGTGTCTCAAACCACTGTACCATGGAGCATCAGCCAGGCAACTGCTATGCTCGCGATGCTGTAGCCCATTTCTTTGTTCACAGTGCTTTTCCAGCTTTTCCATTTGGCCATTTTACTCCCACCTTCTACTCCAAGTCACTTACAAATCTGTTATTGCATGCAGTGCTAAAAGTCACCTGCTTGTCTCTTTGATGACACTACTGCTGTACAGTACTTTCTACGTGCAACCTTCATACCCTTTCTTCTATCCTAATCCTCACCCTCTTTCTACTTGGCTTCTTTCACAGACACTGTGCCCTCTTCTCTTCTGCTTGAATCCTTATTCTCAAACAATATTTCCTTAAGCCCTTATTAAAAGAACATACCATCTATTCTTCCACCTTGAGAATTGAACACAGCAAGGGATTTGGAGCTGACTTTAATGCTATTTTTCAGAGTATACACTATTGTTTGTTCCTTTCTGTTGACCCTCTTGTCCTCTTTACTCTTTTCTTTCTCTTACTGTATTTTCAAGCTTTTTGGATCAACGATATAACTAAGTGCTTACCAGCAGGATTTCAAGATGTTTGTCAGGTGCCAAGATGAGCATTTTTTCAGATTCCCTCTGGTGTCACAGTATGATCTGGTTCTTCTGAGTCTGATGCATTGGTGTTGTTGGTAGTCAGCAAAATCTCTCTCAAACTGCATTGGTGTGGTTGAACAACACTAAGTGTAAAACTAGGTGTTTAAAATTGAAACAATTCAGAATAAAGTAAATGCTGATGTCTTGCTAAGTAGTAGGATGTCCATTTCTGTTTTCTAAAAGAATACAAAGCCAATCCTGCAACTTCTACTTATGTGGAAAATTCATACTCAAGCAAACCAACCATTGTTTAGACTGAATATTTTTTTTTCCCCAAACAATTTTAAGATATATTCAAAAAATTGTTTTCTCGTGTCTGAAACATGTATGTAGTGTTTCGGCCAGAAGTTGCAGATGTCTACATGTATTGGAGACACTTCATAATAATGTGTAAAAGAAGCATATGTTGATTCACGGATCTGAAAATGGTTATCTGAACAAATCCTCATGTACTCTGCTTGGGGCTCCTCATGTTCTTTATAATGTACTTCCCTGTTCATTTCCTAGGTTTAAATAGCTGTCCCCAGCTGTTGTGCATTAGCAGATCCTCACTGCTAGTCTAAAAAAATTGGCTGAAACTGTTCTTTAAATTTAGAATTTGGTCTGAGTTTAATTTAGGCAATGTTTACTACTATAACTTCTTCTCTTTCTCTGGAGAGAGAGGCTCAGGCAGTGAAGTAATAACATTTAACAGATATAGTAACTCCTATAGTATAGGGTATTCTTTATTGCAGCTATAGGGTAGCTGTAGGAAAACTGAATCTGAGGAATTAAAAATAATTATTCTTGACAGAACATTAAAGTAACGATATTATGCTAAATAAGCAAAAAAGATGCAGATTAATATAAAAATCTGAATATGTGATGATATGATTATGTATATTTTGAATAAATATTTAACTTCATTGAAAAACTTACTAACTTACTTGTATCATAAAATATGATACATCCATTAAAGTCTGAACTCTCTATAACTTACCAAGGTAGAGGAAACTGCAGAAAAGTATAAAATACTGTGTATTTTTCTACCATAGAACATACATCACTGAATCATGGGCAGGTAAATTTGAGTTTGAAGTACCTAATCCATTCTTAGCAGTAGTGGCAAACCTTTTGTAGATTTACACCTTCTTCGTTCCAACTTACTCAGCTGTCTCAGTCAATAGAGTAACTTACTAAAAGCTAGGGAAATATTTTGGATTTCAGAAATCAGAAATCTTATACATTCCTGTCTAAAAAGAATAGGTATGAATTCGGATATTTTACTTCCAAAGTCTTGAAGCATAGATGCAAGTTTAGCTCCCTGCTACTGAGTTAAAATGATTTATAATAAAAGAGTATAGAGAAAAAAATAAAGTATTTAAGTTCATAACCTATTTTTAGTTAAATAATACTAAAATAAACGATCAGAAATGTTAGCTTCATTCATTGTAGCTAAATTTTAGTTTACGTCCTATTAAAAATAAAATATAAATAAAACCCTGGGTTTCCTTAATTCTTACAGGATTAAGAATGATGCATTTCTTGGCTGAATAACAAAGCAGTTAAATCTTTTCACACCTTTGACATCACACTAATAAATGTGAGTGATGTGTTGTCCTGTTCAGAAAACCTGCCAACTATGCTTAAAAGATGGTATTTATCATTTTGATTAAACTATACCAGGCAGCAAAAGTGGGCCTTTCCTTGAAATGTAGGATGCAGCTGCTATTAAAATGTAAGATTTAAGCAAGCAGAAAACATTGATTGAAACCAGGATTAAATCTGTGGTAGTCTTAGACTGGTTGTTTGTGTTTGTTGGTTTTTTTTGTTTTTTTTTTAATTCCAATGAATCCATTCTGCTGCTCCCATGCCTCTGAGTTTATTCATTCTTATTAAAGCACCTGTCTGGTGCAGCAGGGAAGGGTATGCTTGTAAGGAAGAATGGAACAAACTGAATCAGAAAGGATTTGTTCCCAAAATGTAATGAAGGAGAAACAAAACTGGATCTTGAATCTTTGGAAGCTGCAGATACGGTTGAAGAGGAGTAAAAAGATTATTGAACTGAACCAGAGAAAGCAGCTCTCGCTAAATTGATTGATTCATTCCCATTGTGTGTGTGTGTCCTGAGGACTTAAAAGAAGTAGGAAAGAAGGTGGGTACAAAATTGAGTTAAAGTAAATTTGATTAGTGTCTAGGTGAAGAGAAGGATAGAATGGGAAAAGTAAATTTAAAAAGCAGGTTGAGCAAGAGCTAGCTGAACTTTGTTCTAGCCCATTTGCAGTACCTGAATTATACTGTATTTTCTCTTTTAAATTTGGCTTTCTATTTGGTGTGGTTTAGTTTATTTCTTATGCTCTGCAGTTGCTAGGTTATGGGGTGTTTTTTTTCTGATAACCAACACTAAAAACACCCCACCAAACTCAATTCAAACTTATTCGAGAAAGCAAATGTGGAGTTAACTACTCACCGAAGTGTAGGATGACTCATGAGTCAGGAGACTCTTAGATTGAAAATGTCCTCAGTTACAGGGGGCTGGACCCGGGTATCCAAACAATAGAGGATGGAGCTGAGTGTCTTCCAGGTGTGTTTCAGTTGCAGCTTTTAGTCTGAGCTGAATGAGGATTTTTTGAGGTTTCCCTTCTGACCCATCCCAAGCTCCAGTTTGCTGCCCTGGGTGAGAGCTGCTGGTGAAGTCATGAGGCACTTCGGAGAGCTGGTGAGTTTTTTATCAGCTGCAAGTATGGAGGGATAAAAAATTCCAAAGCTGTCCCTCTGAGATCAGATGAACTCCAGTGCAGCTCCTAAGGGAAGGGTCTGGGACACCCTTGGGGGGGAACCATGGGACTGTGAAATACTTCAGTTGTCAGGAAACTTCCCTTACAGGAGAGCCAAACAAATGGTGATGTGATGTGGTGAAATGACGTTCTTTTAGGCTTTGGCTTGATTTGCTGAATCGGTAGGACCATTTGAATACTTAAAAATGTATTTAATATTCTATGGGCTCAGTTATTAAGGGGCAGTGGATTGTGCAGAGGAAGAGAGGAAAAGAGAAGAGGGAAGATAAAACCAGACTGTTAAGACATACTGGGACAGTGAGACAAAATGTTCCAAAGGTATTTGCACAAGAACAGTTGTAATTGATCACTGAGTGGTGCTGTTTCTCAAGAGTCCTAAGAATTGTGAAATGACATCAAGGAGAAGGGAAAAACTGCAATTCCAGGGAGGAGCTGTCTTCAGTGGGAGCTATATCTGATACCTGCAAAGGCCATCAAACCCAACAACAGGTTGCACCCAGCTATCCTTTTTAAAGACCTTTTTCTCTCTTTTGGTTTCATCTTCTAGTTACTGTCAAAGTGCTTTGTTTCAAAGTAACACAAGAAACCTTTCTGATGCCTATTAGCTGGCAGAAAACAAAAAATAATTAAAGGAAAATAACCCAGTTATTCTGTGGAATGACTAGCTTTCCACTGCTTAAAGTAATTAAAATTATTCTTCAGGAGCTGTAATATCGTTATAATTGATATAAATGGTGGGGGAAAGTAATAGTGAAATTATGACGGCCTGTTTTAGTTATTGTTTACAATTTACCTGCAACATAACAGCTTACCTGTAAGCATCTTTAGACCTTCATTCTGTTCTGCCTGACCTAAATGGAACAGTTGAAATTAATGTTTTGTTGGCATAAGTTAGCACAGGTGCCAGAAAAAGCACTTTTCTTCCACCTGGGTGCTCCTTCCTGCTCCTGTGCATGGCAGAGATTTTGATCAATAGTGATGCAGCGTGATACTGGAAACAAAGTTAAGTTTAAAATATTTTTTTGTTTATTGTGACATTTTAAAAGCTGGATGTTTCCCCATCCTGTGCTAAAAAGCCTGTGTGAAAAACCCTGTGCTAATGTTGGGGAGATGCTCTAAAGAGCGCCAGCACCCATACCAAAAGGAAAGTTATGTTAGATACCATCATCTCAGTTATCCTGCTACTTTTAACATATTCTTATGGAAGTGTTAAGTGTGGGGGTTGTGTTTTAATTTAGAAGGCAGGGCTTTTGCCTTATTGAAGGTCTCTGGCATTGATATCCCAGGTATGTGATTGCCTGAGTATCACCCTTCCTTAGGGTATGATTGAATTCCATTGAGGGTGTTAAGTGCTGAGGCTGGGTGGGATACCTCACTTTGGGGATCTGGGGTAATCTGGATCTTGTGGTGGCTTTCTGCTCCTCAAAGTGTTGTGTTTTCACAGCCCTCTGGTTTGCCCTTAGGGAGCTAATTAACCTTCAAACATCAGGGTCCTCTCTGAAAGCCCGTCTGTGAAGAGCTAGCTAAAACTTAAAATTTTCAACATGGAATTTCTGACAAACATGATTCATATTGGTTTGAAGGCTTTGGGGAGAACCATAGAGGTCAGTGGGGGCATTTTTCTTGGTGGAAGTCCTTTGAAATTAACTTCTTAACAGTGGAAATTCTCATCTCTTTTGGGAATGTTGATGTTGTGCTGACTTGATCCTTCAACCTGCATTTTGCCTCTGTGGCATATCACCTTCAGGGTGCTGTTGTTTAGGAATCTTAGTGTATTATTTACCCAAAAGAACTGTGAGCTTTGGCCAATTTATTTCTCCCAGAATGTGAAGAGGGTTTTGTCTCTTTTGTGCTTCCTGGACGGACAGGTGGGAGGCTTGCCTTCATAATGTGAGGAAATGCATAATTTTCTGAGGAAGGACTTGTGATTCTCTGAAGAGTGGGAGCTTTAGGAGCTCCAAAGAGGGGTCATCACATCAACTTTTCTAGGAAAAGGGGGTTAAATTGGTTTTGAATTACGTTGAGGCAGAGTGCATTAAGTTGCTTTAAGTATCATGTTGAGATGTTACAACTTGTATCACACAAAGAATGAAAAAGTGTCTTACGATTTTATTGATCAGAGAAAATAAAATTTGCAGAAGAATTTAAATTCCCCCATGACAACATCGATTTAATGAAAACAGCCTCACTGATAAGAAAATATTTCATTAGAAAAATTCCTGACAACAGTTAGATTTAATAAGTAGTTGTCTTTGTGTTGCGTACACTTCCCAAACTGCCTCTGTAACCCAGACTCTGAAGTGTCACTGGTCTGAATGAAACAGAGAAAAAGGGCTATTACTCCACTTCAAGCACTTGATTGATCTGCTGGTGGCCTTAGCTTTTCCATAAAGCTTCTTTACCCTGCTGTCAGTGAAGTGTTAATCCGTATCTTTATACTTCTTAAAAATGCCAAGTAGCTTCTGATATAAGAGATGCTCTACTGGACTAGTCCAAAAATCCACCTAGGTAGTAATGAACGGATAAAAAATAATACAGCACAGAGTGATTCTTCCTTTGGCATACCCTTCTTGTCACTGGGAAACAGTAATTTAAGAGCTTCCTGAGCTGTGGTTTGCACTTAGTTATTTACTAATCTATAGTGGATCTTTAGATCCTGAATTTGTCTAGTTGCTCCACTATGCAATGAGACAATAAATTCTGCAACTTGACTTTGTTGTTAATGCTTTTTTTTTTCCGCCACTAAGTATCTCCTGCTTTTTGTTGTTGTGGAAAGTATAGGAAATATTTCCTATTTCCTTTCTTATTCATCATATCATACACCTCCGAAAAGTCAGTCTGTTTCCTTTTTCCTTCTTGAAAAACTGATAGTTCTTGGTATTCGAGATCATCTGTTCTCAAAAAAAGATGGAGAGACAAGCTGCACATGCAGTGTGGATGATATCTGAGTTTATACTATGCAGTTCTTGAGAAACTGGGGCAAACTTTGAAAATTCCATTAATTCTGTTTTGGGGTTTTCCAGATTGGAATAAGGTCTGATCTCCAGAGTTCAACATTTTAATATTTGTGATGAGTTGTTTAAACAAGAGGAACCCCATGGCAGGTGGGTAATACAAAAAAAGATAACGATTTAGGTTTCTTTGAGGGGAAGATGGGGTAAACTAAAGTAAGTTTGGACCAAGCATAAGAGAGAAGCACACTCAGAAGGCCACTGGTCCTCATAAAGATCTGTTTAGAGGCTTTGAGGTCTCAAGCTTGTTTTGGCAGAGGATTCAGTTTTACACATAGGGTACTGTAGCTCATCTTGCCGATCCTTGCAAGTGTCAGAAGTTTAAAAAAGAAGCTCCTCAGAGCACCCTCTCTTCCAGGAAGTTAGAATGTAAAGCTGTCTTGTCTGTCCAGTCCCACCTGTATAAAACATAGGCATTTCCATCCCACGGACATGTAAGGTTTAAATACTGTCAGCAGAACCTGAATTTTAGCTGTCAGTTTAGCAAAGTCTTGAAGGTTTTCACTTTAATTCTGAATGTTACCACTTTCACTCTTCAGAACCAGCTCCAAACTCTTAGATAGTGGAGCTGTGGAAACTCTTTAATGTGGAAAGCTGTGAAGGTGCAAGAGAGAACCAGCATGACTTATGCAGCAGTGATTTTGGGTGTAAGGAGGCAGATTGAAACAGTAACTTTATGGCTGACAGCAGAAGAAAGCTTAGACTGCTTCTAATACACACATTACTCAGCAAAAGGGCTGTTGCTCTCATAATGTTAAGCTAAAAAAAAAAGGCAAAATAAATGTGCTTTAGCAGTCATCGGTCTGTGACAGTGTATCTCTTTCATATCCTGTCACAGACTAGTGTATAGGAAAAAAAAGCAGCCCACTGTAAATTCAGGTGCTGGTAGCAGGATGTCTCTAAGGCACGTGCACACCAAAGCATACAGAATCCTTTAGAGGAAACAAACCATTTTCCCCCAGATTTCCTTTTCAAAGTGACACTGGGTGTTTATGTATAGTGGAAACCAAAATTAAATTTCACATCCGTCAGTAACGTCATTCTTTATAATTAAGGAGTTGTCTGTTTCACTTCCCTTTTTCCTCCCTTCTGTGAGATGTCACAGACTTGTGGAACTGTCAGAAGAGTAATTTCTTTCAGAAATTGGCATCTGAATATCTAGATTTAAAATTTTAAAAAAGCTTGAGTTAAATGCTTTTCTAGTTTGGAAGCAGTCATGCATTGTTTTTCTTTGTGAAATAGAACTCTGAGTGAAGATTCCAATTTGGCCCTTGAAAAATTATTTCTAAATGTGAGATGACAAGTTAAAATGACATTGTGTCTATAGACCAAAAATTAAACGTTTTACTTAACCCTTATTGTGTTTATGGCAAAAACTAATATAAGCTCCTTGCAAATTTTTGTTTATTTGTTTTCAGGGTTGGAATGGTTTCATTTTTACTTACTCTCTGCTTTAGTTGTTAGAAAGCAAGGCTTCCTTAAACATGCAGTAGTCAAGGTAAGGAATACATAAAAAAAGAAATAAAGTCCTAATCCTTTGTTTTGACACCACATTGCACTTGATTGCTGTGAAAAGATTCATGTCATAAAACAAACAATTAATGACTTTGGGTAGAAAAGCTTTTGAAGGTGACTGACTTTTCAAAACTCTGATATCCTCAGGTAATTGAAGACATTTTAAAATCAAGGAGTAAAGACAAACATGCAGGCAATAAATTGAAGGGTTTGATTCATACACGTCCTGGTATTTTAAAAATGTAATTAATTAGTCTTTAAGAATTCTTGATTATGCATTTAATTATATTTGATACTTACTTTCATGCATGTAAACTCAGTAGTCAGTCTTTAAAGTGATCTCCAAAATAATGCATTCCTTCAGGTAATGTCCTCACCTCTGGGGTTTTTTTGGGGGGGTTAAGGCAGCTGGGGTTAAATTTCTTTTGTGGTCATGACAAATGCATATAAACCATGCTGCTATGGAATTGCATCAGTTTTCGCCGTAATTCCATGGTTTTTATTATTCCAGAAAAACTTATCACTTCTGTATCTTCACTTCCTTTTTCTCTGCCCAGTCTCACTTGCATCCCGTAAAGGGATGACTACACAATAAACCAGCTGAAAGGCAGAACAATTTGGATGTATTTAAGTTTAAGGAGATTCATTCACCAGTTTAATTTGTAACATTGCTATTTTTTGGAAAAGGAAGGAATCAGCTATGTTCTTCCCAGTAACAGAGCCAAATTGTTCCAGATGCAACAGAATATGAAACAAAAGATGTTTGTTGTCATGGATTATAATTATGAAAACTAGGATGGTGGGGTTTTTTCAGACCTTGTCTGTTCAAGGGAAAAAACCTAAATAAATCTTACATTCCCCCAGAATTATGTTCATACATTACTACTATGTCTTAAAAGAAAGCAAAATTAAGTGAAAAACACTTTTTTAAAGAAAAAAGTTGAAAGAGTTATTAAAGGGTATTTAACTAGCACTTAACTGTTTTATTTCAGTTAAAAAAATCTATTTCCCATTGATAGCATGACTAAACTTCTCGTGGTTATACGGGATGATAAAACCCTGCAACCTTCCCAAAAGCACCTCCAAGGAAGCCTCTCTGTGCAGTCGGCACACTTGCACACACACACATACACTCACACACCGGATAGCTTCTCAACAGGTCACTGGCAAAATGGTAGGAAGGGTCTTTGTGGGATTCCATGGCAGAGGTTTATTTGAGCCCCATGCGTGAAGGGGAGGCAGGGAAAAAGACATTGGGGGATGGGGAATTCCTGGTTATATACAGGAGTGGGGAAAGCATCAGGGGCAGGGGTGGTTCATAGGTGGGACCTTGACATATAAGGGAAAAGGGGCAGGGAAGTCAATGGGCCAGTCAGGAAAATGGAACTGGGGTACATTGGCATGGTAGAACAAAGCATCCTGGGAGGCTTCACCCTAACTTGAGGAGATCTCTCAAGGTCTGTCCCTTTCACTGGCTCCCACATAATCTCACTCAATATTATGAAAAGCATGGCTTTAGAATGAAAATGTAAATTTATCAGTGATACATGTAGAATCACAGATTGGTTTTCTTTTGAAGGAACCTTAAAGATCATCTAGTTCCAACCCCCCTGTCGTCGGGGTTTCTTCCTTCCGCTAGAACAGGCTGCTCAAAGCCCCATCTAGCCTGGTCATGAACACTTTCAGGGATGAGGCATCCATAGCTTCTCTGGGCAACCTGTTTCATTGCCTCACTACCCTCACAGTAAAGAATTTCTTCTGTATGTCTGTCTTGGTTTAAAAGACAGATGTCTACCAAAAGAAGGCAGGAGCCCCCCGCGGAATGGGAAATGCAGCCCCCTTCCCGCCAAATTATTATAAATTTGAAGTTGAGGGGCTTTCAGGCACAGATATGAGAAATAGTAATAACAGTTCTTTTACTAAAATATATATATATATATAT
>VYXC01006694.1:799716-884623 GCA_013397175.1 Platysteira castanea | reverse complement strand
CACCTGGTGTCAACAGCTGGCCCGTTAACAGAAGATATCCCCATGAGTTTACCAGGGATGAATCATAAAGGAGATAGGGGAACACTGTCCCACCAGTTGTAACAGCTTATGGAGATGGTGGTAGAATACGTGCTTTTGGGCACATCTTACATTGGAACCTAGGACTGTGTCTAACCTAAATTTCTGTTCTTTCAGTCTGTACCCATTACTCCTTGTCCTATCACTACAGCTCCTGATGAAGAGTCCCTCTCGGGCTTCCCTGTAGGGCCTCTGGAGATAGCAGAAGGTTGCTACGAGATCTCCATGCAGACTTCTCTTCTCCAGGCTGGACTGTCCTCAATCAAGATTTTAAAGGATCTAGAGGGAAAGCCGTACGAAGAGTGGCTGAGGCCACTTGGTCTGTGTAGCCTGGAGAAGAGGAGACTGAGGAGAGATCTCATGGCAGTCTACAGCTTCCTTACAAGGGGAAGAGAAGGGGCAGACACTTATCTTTTCTCTCTGGTGACCAGTCACATGACTTGTGGGAATGGCCTGGAGTTTTTTCAGGGGAGGTTTAGGTTGGATATTACAAGAAGTTTTTTCACCCAGCCGGTGGTTGGGCACTGGAACAGGCTCCCCAGGGAAGTGGTCACAGCCCCAAGCCTGGCAGAGTTCAAGAAGCATTTGGACAATGCTCCCAGGCACATAGGAGCATTGGAGTTGGTGCTGTGCAGGGACAGGAGCTGGAGTTGATGACCATTCCAGCTGAGGATATTCTATAATTCTATGATAACCTTCTCAGCCTGTCATCTCAGGAGAGGTGCTCCAGTCCTCTTACCAACCTTGTGGCCTTCCTCTGGAGCTTGCTCCAACAGTTCCATCTCCTTATGTTGAGGGCCCAAGAACTGTACGCAGTGTTCCAGGCGGGGTCTCATGAGAGCGGAGTAGAGTGGGAGAATCACTTTTAACCAGTCTCTTTGGATGCAGCCCAGGGTTCCATTGGCTTTCTGGGCTGTGAGTGCACACTGCTGGCTCATGTTGAGTTTTTTGTCAGCCGCTCCTCACCAAATCCTTCTCCTCAGGGCTGCTCTCAGAACTGCTCTGACCAGCCTATGGGTGTTCCTGGGATTGCCCTGACCCATGTGCGGGTCCTTGCTCTTGGCTTTGTTGAACCTCAGGAGGTTTGCACAGTCCCACCTCTCCAACCTGTCCAGTCCCTCTGGATGCCATCCTTTCCCTCCAGCCTGTCAACTGCACCACACAGCTCGGTGTCGTCAGTGAGCCTGCTGAGGGTGCCCTCGATCCCACTGTGCATGTCACTGACAAAGATATTGAACAGCACTGGCCCCAGGACTGACCCGTCAGGGACACCACTTCTCACTGGTCTCCACGTGGACATCAACCCATTGACTGCAGCTCTTTGCATGCAGCCATCCTGCCAATTCTTTATCCTCTGAATGGTATGTCCATATATCTGTATCTTGGTGACTGATTATTAATTATAAAAATAACAAAGAAGAAGCTGAATTTTGGGGTTACTTGAGTAGCAAGGTGTGGAAGATGCGGTCTCATGAGCTACATGATAAAATACAGTAGTCTGGACACAGTTTACAGGAAATCCCTTTACACACACAGTAGTGCTTTGGATTGCATCTAAATTTGTGCATTTGTTCTAGAGATTAAATTCTGTTCTCTGTAGTACTGCTGTAACATTAACAACACGAATTAGTTTAGTTTAATTTTTAGTAACTGTAGAGATAAGATGAAATCCTGTACTGAGTATACTATGGTGCTAAAGTATTAAAAATGCTGTCCAACATGATCACAGAAGACCTCTTGCACATAAACATATTTTTAAAGTTATGCTTTAAAATATATTCAAGTTAATCACTGGCTATTTTCAATTTACAGAGGGTACTGGGCACTGACAACAAATAACTATTAATTAGCAGCACCTGATAAAAGGGAAAGTATCTGTTTTAATGGAGAGTCTGAATTCCAAATGTTTTTAAAATGTGACTATTTCTATAAATAGATGGACACTTGACAAGGAATTTGCAGCATAAATTCTTTGGATACACTATAATTATGCAGTAATAATGCTAAGCATAGAGACAAATGTACAAAAAAAAAGGCACTGTCACCTGTCCTTCCAGCCAAATTTTAAAGAAAACAAAACATGTTTTTATANCACCTGGTGTCAACAGCTGGCCCGTTAACAGAAGATATCCCCATGAGTTTACCAGGGATGAATCATAAAGGAGATAGGGGAACACTGTCCCACCAGTTGTAACAGCTTATGGAGATGGTGGTAGAATACGTGCTTTTGGGCACATCTTACATTGGAACCTAGGACTGTGTCTAACCTAAATTTCTGTTCTTTCAGTCTGTACCCATTACTCCTTGTCCTATCACTACAGCTCCTGATGAAGAGTCCCTCTCGGGCTTCCCTGTAGGGCCTCTGGAGATAGCAGAAGGTTGCTACGAGATCTCCATGCAGACTTCTCTTCTCCAGCCTGGACTGTCCTCAATCAAGATTTTAAAGGATCTAGAGGGAAAGCCGTACGAAGAGTGGCTGAGGCCACTTGGTCTGTGTAGCCTGGAGAAGAGGAGACTGAGGAGAGATCTCATGGCAGTCTACAGCTTCCTTACAAGGGGAAGAGAAGGGGCAGACACTTATCTTTTCTCTCTGGAGACCAGTCACATGACTTGTGGGAATGGCCTGGAGTTTTTTCAGGGGAGGTTTAGGTTGGATATTACAAGAAGTTTTTTCACCCAGCCGGTGGTTGGGCACTGGAACAGGCTCCCCAGGGAAGTGGTCACAGCCCCAAGCCTGGCAGAGTTCAAGAAGCATTTGGACAATGCTCCCAGGCACATAGGAGCATTGGAGTTGGTGCTGTGCAGGGACAGGAGCTGGAGTTGATGACCATTCCAGCTGAGGATATTCTATAATTCTATGATAACCTTCTCAGCCTGTCATCTCAGGAGAGGTGCTTCAGTCCTCTTATCAACCTTGTGGCCTTCCTCTGGAGCTTGCTCCAACAGTTCCATCTCCTTATGTTGAGGGCCCAAGAACTGTACGCAGTGTTCCAGGCGGGGTCTCATGAGAGCGGAGTAGAGTGGGAGAATCACTTTTAACCAGTCTCTTTGGATGCAGCCCAGGGTTCCATTGGCTTTCTGGGCTGTGAGTGCACACTGCTGGCTCATGTTGAGTTTTTTGTCAGCCGCTCCTCACCAAATCCTTCTCCTCAGGGCTGCTCTCAGAACTGCTCTGACCAGCCTATGGGTGTTNAGCATTTGGACAATGCTCCCAGGCACATAGGAGCATTGGAGTTGGTGCTGTGCAGGGACAGGAGTTGGAGTTGATGACCATTCCAGCTGAGGATATTCTATAATTCTATGATAACCTTCTCAGCCTGTCATCTCAGGAGAGGTGCTCCAGTCCTCTTACCAACCTTGTGGCCTTCCTCTGGAGCTTGCTCCAACAGTTCCATCTCCTTATGTTGAGGGCCCAAGAACTGTACGCAGTGTTCCAGGCGGGGTCTCATGAGAGCGGAGTAGAGTGGGAGAATCACTTTTAACCAGTCTCTTTGGATGCAGCCCAGGGTTCCATTGGCTTTCTGGGCTGTGAGTGCACACTGCTGGCTCATGTTGAGTTTTTTGTCAGCCGCTCCTCACCAAATCCTTCTCCTCAGGGCTGCTCTCAGAACTGCTCTGACCAGCCTATGGGTGTTCCTGGGATTGCCCTGACCCATGTGCGGGTCCTTGCTCTTGGCTTTGTTGAACCTCAGGAGGTTTGCACAGTCCCACCTCTCCAGCCTGTCCAGTCCCTCTGGATGCCATCCTTTCCCTCCAGCCTGTCAACTGCACCACACAGCTCGGTGTCGTCAGTGAGCCTGCTGAGGGTGCCCTCGATCCCACTGTGCATGTCACTGACAAAGATATTGAACAGCACTGGCCCCAGGACTGACCCGTCAGGGACACCACTTCTCACTGGTCTCCACGTGGACATCAACCCATTGACTGCAGCTCTTTGCATGCAGCCATCCTGCCAATTCTTTATCCTCTGAATGGTATGTCCATATATCTGTATCTTGGTGACTGATTATTAATTATAAAAATAACAAAGAAGAAGCTGAATTTTGGGGTTACTTGAGTAGCAAGGTGTGGAAGATGCGGTCTCATGAGCTACATGATAAAATACAGTAGTCTGGACACAGTTTACAGGAAATCCCTTTACACACACAGTAGTGCTTTGGATTGCATCTAAATTTGTGCATTTGTTCTAGAGATTAAATTCTGTTCTCTGTAGTACTGCTGTAACATTAACAACACGAATTAGTTTAGTTTAATTTTTAGTAACTGTAGAGATAAGATGAAATCCTGTACTGAGTATACTATGGTGCTAAAGTATTAAAAATGCTGTCCAACATGATCACAGAATCCACCTTGCACATAAACATATTTTTAAAGTTATGCTTTAAAATATATTCAAGTTAATCACTGGCTATTTTCAATTTACAGAGGGTACTGGGCACTGACAACAAATAACTATTAATTAGCAGCACCTGATAAAAGGGAAAGTATCTGTTTTAATGGAGAGTCTGAATTCCAAATGTTTTTAAAATGTGACTATTTCTATAAATAGATGGACACTTGACAAGGAATTTGCAGCATAAATTCTTTGGATACACTATAATTATGCAGTAATAATGCTAAGCATAGAGACAAATGTACAAAAAAAAAGGCACTGTCACCTGTCCTTCCAGCCAAATTTTAAAGAAAACAAAACATGTTTTTATATTTCAATGTTACTGTAATTAGGTTATGATAACATAACTATGATGCCGTATTCTTGGAATTTAGAAACTTGCTTCTAAATAAATTACTTCTATTTTATGGAGGCAGGAATTACCAAGGTTAGAAGATTGGAAGACTAACATGTTAGACCTTGGCTGACCATACTCTGAATTTGACCATACTCTTTGTGCAAAGCAACCGACTGGCATTACTTGTGTAGGATGGAGGTTTTGTGAGGCAGTAGCTGTTTCTGAAGGATAGCTCCCTGCTGGTGATACTGGCCTGTGATGACTGTTTCTCAGTGCAGGCAACTGTAAATAATGCTTATATTGCAGTATGAAGATAAAGTTATGTAAATTTCACGTTCTTTTTGTAGTATTTCTTTGAATATCAGGGTTTTTTCGATGGAGGAAGATCAATAAGGCTAAGGTGTTATATATAAAAAACAGCTCTTAAGTAAAAAAAGTGTCCACTATTATAGTGCATATTTAACTGTCTTTAGATATGAAAAGACATAGTGGAGGGGAAAATAGATGCAAGTGCATTACATGCTTAAGTCTTGGTTTTCCATGCACATACATTAGTGAATTTGTCTACTTCATAAACCAAGAGGTGAGACAGTTGTTTATTCTCTACACTGTAGAAATAATTTGAGATTTATCAGTGAAGTAACTAAGGCAAAAAGAAAAGTTTGGGTGAAATACTTTCTGTATAATAAAACCTGTTTGTGAACAGTTGGTGTACCACAAAAAGCTGCGTAGATTGAAGTGAGTATAATGATTTCTAATTTTTTTAAAAATAAAAAGTGTTATTTTGCAGAGTATTTTACAAATTACTTCAGTGTTGAATCTAGAGAAATGAGTAAGTCTTTAATACACCATTACAGTATAAAGTTATGCAGAAAATAATCCTCAAGGCGTATTTTGGAGAGCAAACTGTAATGTGGGATTAGGAAAAGCACTGCAAATAGCAATATCAGATTCACACAGGGACAGAGGGAAAGGAATAAAAAGCATCTGAAAGTGAAGGAGGTAGCATGAGAGATGATTTTATTGTTTTCCAAAGAACAGAAGAAGTAAGTCCAGCAGGTGGGTAAGGATACACCAAAAGCCAATATAATATCCATATGTGGTGGAAAATACAGAAAAATATGTTCTTCCTCTGTAAAAAAGCATATGATAGTTTATTTATAGTATTTTTGTAGTTAAAATAGAAGGTTGACAGATTATTTTATATGACACCTGTGCAGAGGGAAAGACTGGAATGCAGACAGAGAAGGACATTTGTGCTTGTAGAAGGCAACTCTTGGTTCCTTTGCTCTTGAGGGAGGACTTCAGCAAGTTGTAGTGCTGTGTCATTTCTGCCCAAGTGGAAATTTCAGTTGTCCTTTTTTTAGGAAGAAGCTCTGACTATTCACAGACTTTACAGAGCAGTGGCAAAATCTGCAGTACAAATAGTTTGAGTTGCTTTAATATCTGTGTTGTGACCTTAAAGCACCATTTTTAAGTGCTACAGCCACTGTTGAGGTGATGCTTTGTGGAGAAAAATAGTGTTCAAGACCAAGTGGTTTGAGTAAAAAATAACCTTTTAAAATATTTTATTACCCAGTTCTAGAAATGGCATGTGTTTTTCCTTATCCTACTTCATTCCAGATTACAGGAAATAGGAGATGCTTATGGAGAAGGTTTTTATATGTCTATTGCTTCAGAAATTCATGTTAACCATTTCATAGAGAAGCTGCTGCTACCCAGCTTTTTTTTAAAAAAAAGAAATATTGAAAAATGAGTTTAATTACCTCAACAAAAGCTGCTGTTAATGAACCTGCCATTTTCCAAGCCTAAAACACTTTGCTTTTTCTGCTTTGTTCTCCTTGCCAAAGCATGAGGGTGGGAGGTGTTTTATTAAGCAGCATCAGAGTAATCAGATTAATACCTAGTGTCTGTGACTTTTACTATGCATATTTGAACTGATGGTGGATATGATCAGTAAGTAACAGCTTAAGACAGTGCATATTTTCAAAAGACAAGAAGAACCAATCTTAGTCATCAGTCCCTTTGATTCAGGAGTTTTAAAATCAGTGTAATGTGTTAGGTTGAGTAATTAGTGATCTGATGTTAAAATGTATGTAAGCATTAGATGCGTTTCAGGAAAATGGTAATTATTGGGACTGTATCTTCATGCAAATCACACCAGCAGGAGGTATATGTGTGTTAAAACCAGTGACTCAGTGTAGGCTAGGGTTACTTCTGATTGACATGTTTGAAGGATAAAGCTGAAAGTTACAAATACCGGTGAAACAAGAAAGTAATTTGAATACATACCTTACTGCAAAACTTGTACTACTCGTGTGCAATGTGCAGGGCTATTAAAAGGCTAATTATGTGTGAAGATCATTAACTTATTTTTATGTACTCTGAGTCTTTTTTTGTTATTGTTAGAAAGGACGAACATTGTAGAACCTGTTTTTACAAATAAACCTTAAAACCTTGAAAACTGAAAGAATCTTTGCCAAGCAGAGTTACTAGTTATCACACAGCTTTATTTGTACTCCACAGCCTGGTTACAAAAGCAAATGGGAGAGTATAGTCATGGAAGCTGCAGTGATATTAAATAAGAGATGAGTTTAGGTTCAGACTGAAGATGGAGAGATGGAGGGACTTGAGACCCAAAACAGGGAAATACCTTTTTCTATCTGGAAAAAATCTACTTATAAATCTCTTAAACACAGTGTCAGAACAAAGAGGCAGCTGTGCAAGCATTGAGGTTGATTAATTAGGGGATGTTTCCATATCACCAGCTTTTCTAGATCAAGTATTGAGAGAAGTCATATTGCAAGCAGAGTGAGCAGGGACACACATTCCTCTAGAACGTGTTGGCATCGAGGTAAGGAATACAGAAGGAGCCAGCAAATAATGTTGTTCTTAACTATGATATAGAATTGTTTAGTGTCTTTATATTTGAAAACAAAAATTCAGTCATGGTCTTGTATCCAGGAGCTTTATTTCTTATTGAAATAAGCTTTCGATGCAAGGGTGAGAGGAGGCAGGTAGGAGGCTCTAAGTATGTATTGTGCATTCTTGGATGGGATCATTCCAGAGAAAACTCTTGCTACCATATTTAGAAGTAGCATCCCAGGACCTCTAAGAGGAAGAAGGAAGAAGAGACTGCTATTGAATAAGCTTCTAAGAGCTGAGGTCTGTTTCCCTTCTTACTGAATTTTGGTCAGGTCTACAGTAGATCTGATCTACAGTAGACTTGTCACTGCTGCTTCTGCCAGCAGTAAGCTGCTGAAAAGCCTTGCTTGGTGTTGGTAGATGAAATTGTTTAAGAATTAAGTGAAATTTGATAAATTGACTACAGCATACACAGTTCACTCTTCTGCTGTCCTATGATTTTCTTTCTTCTGCTCCTCTTTCTTGTTACAATTCCCATTTCTGAAGTTTGCTTAGCTGTAACAAAGTGTTCTCTAACAATTGGAATGCAGTTTTGCTGTGACCTACTCTCTCCTTAAGACACTCTTTTCAGATAAAATATTTGGAATCTTTATCAGTCATTTGTACTTGAGCACTGTGGAAGTGTCCAGTTTCTCCAGCCTTGAAAGCAAATTTGTAGTCCTGATGCTTAATATTGACAAATTCTTTATCTGCTACTCTGTACTATTCTAGCTGAAGGACAAACTGACAATATTTCTGTTGGCCTTATCCTTTAAGTAAATAGTTGTCAAGCTGTTGAAGCTGTGAGGTGGCTTTAGATTATTTCTACATTTTCCCGAACTGCCACACCCAAAAGATGGGCACCTTTGGGTGAGAGTTTTTGCTTTCACTTTGCCAGAGTTGCCAATAATAAGTATACATTTCAGTTTTCTCTTTTTTTAATATAGCAAAACATCAATAGCACCAAGTTTTGGACTTTCACTTTTTGTGACTGCCGTGGAGAGATAGAAGCAAGAGAGTTTGGCAAGTGCAGACAGAATATTTACCTCTGGGAAAAAAATATCCAGGATTTGCTTCCTGACATGTAGCTTTTACAAATTAATTGAAGATGGAAAGAATTTCCTTTGGCATTCTTTATGTGCATGATGCTGAAATCTAATAGTAACTAGTAATGATAAAATTTTCAATAACTTAATAACGTAGTAATACTTATGTAATAGCTTTGACTGCCAAAAAATGTGTTTCCTAAATCCATTAGTGCTAGTGGGTTTTACCAGTTTCTTCTGATTAGGACCTTTTCCATTTATGATGATAAGCCTATTTGATGCTACTTGTTCTTATTTCAAAAGGAGGAGAACAGTGTATGTTTGGTAAGAATCCATTGTTGCAGGTGTTTGTTTTTACTAAGTTTGTACAGATATTAACAGCTTCGCATGGATTTTCTTTCTGCTTTTGTGCAAAATAGAAAAGTTGTGTCTGTCTTACCTTGGTGTAAATAAAGGTTACAACTGTTGCAAACAGTGAGTTGATAAAATGAGATTAAGATTTTCTAACTATTCTTGCAATAGCCAGGTGACTATAATTAGGGTAGAGCAGTTGATAAATTCTGCAGTAGGCTCTAACTTGCATCGCAACTGTTGTAATTATTGCTCTGTGAATTGTATCTGGAAAGATCTGTGATGCTGACAGTTTAGCAGCAATCATTAGTGGTGACTTGTGAGGAAGTAAATCTCAGACAAACTGTTTATCCAGGGAGTTAATTCTCTAAAGCAAAGTCACTGTGTCACAGATCTTCCCTCCACACCCATTTCCCTGATGTCCTGTATGAAAGAGACTTACTACAAAGATCTGCTTTCTGATTGTGATCTACATTTTTTAGTACATCATAAAGGAGTTGCACATAGAGTGATTAGTTTGTTTGATGTAGGTACCAGGTGTAAAACTTCCTGAAATACCTTTTCAGGAGGTGCCTGTGCAACCAGCCATGCCATACACCATAGCTGTGATTCCCTGGAATCACTGGCATTGATGAGAATGCAGTAATTAAACTGTTTTGTCTATTGTCTTTGCTAAGACCATGGAAGGATGTAAAACTTAAAGTTGATGATAACTAATGAGCTTGACTGGGACAATTGTAATTTTATAGGCAACTTGATTAGAAATTTGTATAGAGGGTGAATTAAAATGTGAATTGTAACCTGCAGGCCACTACATTGATTGAATGTTGCAGATAGCCACAAAGTTAGCTCTTGCATGACTTGTGTTCAGGAATCCTAAAGGAATGGACGGCCTTTGATTGAAATAGAGCTTGGGAAAAAGAGAAATCCTAATATTTGTTTTAGCACGGCTGTTTAATTTTTGAAAGGAAGGCTGAGCTATGCAGTGCTCTTTATTGCACTGCTAGTATGAAGGACCACAAGAAGTGTATTAGTCCCTTGTGGGACTCCTGCTTATAGGCATGAATGTGCTCCAACCTCACTGCACACACTGCTTTGTCCAAAGGACGTTGGGAGTGGCTGTGGGTTGCAAAGTGATGATCCTGTATGAACTCATCCTGCTGGTCCCGATTGCCTGAAGACAGTCGAGTTGGTGAACTCGGTATTGGCAGGCCTTGGGCCAGATCAGATATCATCCCTCATCTCAGAGCTGTCAGAAAAGTAACACAAAAGCTGTATCATCTGCTGTAGCTAATTTGACAGAAAGGCAATAATCTGCCCACATCTGATCCACATTTGTTTTGTACAGCTTTGGCTTCCAGAACAATATATGTGTAATACAGCCCTCACCATGGCCAGTCCTGTACTGTACAGACACTCTGGTCGGTCTTGCCATAAGGATGCAGCAGCTCAGTTTACAGCAATTCATCGACTGTTAATCCAATCAGTCTGTTCTGCTGATCAAATCAGTCAGCTCCGGGAGCATGTGGTGGCAGGCTGATGTGTGCACTCCCAGGCTTGCGTGAACAGAGCAACATGGAGCTTCATGCTTTCTTGGATTTATATGATATCCTAGTGTAATTTTTTAAATGATGCTATTTGAACCTAAACCGTACTATATTGGGTTTTGGTATTCTTTTTGATACAGATTTTGGTATTCTAAGTGTATGTGTTAATCTGTTTTTAAATTTTCCCTGCTGGTGCTAACTGCAATGAGCAATACCCTGAACTGGCCTTAAGTCATCCTATATAGAAAATACAATTATATATTTTCTAATAAAATGTGTACATTTAAGATTTTAATGCACATTTTACAGACCTTCAGGTGGTTTGACATCCTCATCAAATGTCTTTCTGAGTAGCTGTTTTCCCAAAACTACTTTAAGCAAACTGTGGCACTTAATTGTTTTTGTGTTGTATGGCACTATTTATTAGTTGATTTTTTAATGTAGCATGCATTTATTTTATTTACAATAACATGTATTTGAATACTGTTTATCATTGACTTCTACAATTTTTTAATAAATGTTTTTAATATAATCACTTCTAAACATTGCTGATTGCTTATGGGGGATCATTTTAGGTCCATTTGTCTGTGAAACAGTTTCCAATTTAAGGAAGGGTGGCTGTTCACTTGTAGGGCATACATGTATACCGTGTAAGACTTGCGTTTATTCTGGCTTTCTGTCTCTGATTTGGTCAATATCTACAGTGGTAATTTGGCTCAAGTGGAGAAAATTAGTAGAGTGAAGCAGTTGGTGCTGTGACCCCTACCTCTACAAATTCTGCTGTGCAGCACTTTTATTTTGGACTAGATTTAGTGGAGCCTCTCAGGATCAAATATCAATGCCACTACATGTATTGAAACTGTTGGGAGGTGTTACTTGCTTGGATCTGTGTGCCCCCTTAGGGGCTGAAGCGTGACAGGTAACACCATTGCATTGGTACATTTCCATTCCCAGTTTATATTTCTCCATAAAGAATCCACGTCCTGCATACCAAAACTGGTCTGTGATCAAAGCTATTCCACAGTTAACAGGAATAATGCAGAGGAGAGAAGGATTTGATTCCAAATTGTACTGCTGCTATGAACCAAAACAGTAATGTAAACATAGCCTTCAGCTAACAGAACAAGGCCTTCTCCTGTATTTTACAGACAGCAGATAGAGTATGAAGTCAAATAGATTCTATTCTGTAAACTTTAAATTAATTTAGCCTGACATGAATGTGAGGACAGAAAAGAATATGACGGGAATGCACAATGGATTTATTATAAACAAGGCAATAGTCACTGATTATGTACATGCCCACGTGTTTATTTTGATCCTTCTGCTTTTTGTTGCCTTCCCACCCCCCAGCAGCTGTACCTTTAGTTTAATTTCTTCAAATGTTCTGTTAAACTAAAGTGTGATCTTTTTAATATATATACATATACAATGACAGAGAGTATGCCTTATACTGAGTTTACAAATGTGCCCAAATTGTAATTCTTTAGATTGAGAATGTTCTTTTGAATTTCATGCTTACTTTTATTGACCTGAACTAAAGATCTTTCATCAGGGATTAAAATAAATGTCCTTTTCCTGACAATGAGGTTACTGGACCAGTCCAGCCCATAGGTGTTTGTTGTCCTCTGCTGAAAGTTGCAGTCCTCTTAGATGTGTCAGAAAATACCGCGTATGTGGCTGCTCTCCAAACCAGTTATTTCAGGATGCCTACATTAACTCAGGTATTCTTAATATCTAAACCAGGTCACTTTGACAGAACTACATTAGGGAATAATTACAGAAGAAGTTGTGCTGACAGATGGGGAGGAGCTGTTGTCTCTGAGCACAGGACAGGGAGGAGTTGCAGTGTTGCCATTTTCACCTGGTGCAGCTCTAGCCAGACAGCACTTCAGCCTGAAACCGTATATTGTTCTTGTTTGTTTATTTGTTGGGGATTTTTTTGAGTCTAAGTTCTGTATAATTTGCTAATAAAAGCAATTAAAGTCCTCAGGGAGGGAGAGCAAGCATGAACCAATTTTCCCACATTCATGGAAGGAAGGGAAATTTACCATTTTACAGATGGGAAATCTAAGGTATAGTTGTGGTGGGTGGGATTATAATTTGTGCATTTCATTGTTGGATTATACCTCTAAGCAGCTCATTGTTTTTCTGTCAGTTCTTCTGCTGGCTGAGTTTTTGAGTGTCATTGATCAGTATGCCCCAGGTGGGGAAAGTGATAACATAGCATGCTAAAATGAACTGGGAGATGTTATTTTTTTGCCACCTGGGTAGTTTGCCTGATAACTTTCCCTCACACCTGTTATATCTTTTTTTATGTAATTTTTTATTTTGTTGTGAATCTTCTACAACACTTGAAAACTAACCATTAATGGCAAATCCTGTAGCACAGAACCTTTTAATCTCTAATAATAAGTATTACCACATGGCACTGGTCATGGGATACTGTAGAAATGGTAGTTGTCACAAAGTACTAGTCGGCATTTCTAGTGTGATTATGCTCTCAGTTCTGGATGAGAAGCAGTTATGTAGCTGTTATCATCAGCAAAAGTATTGAGGCAGAATATTCCTGAGCAGTTTTTTAAGTGCTTCTAGGGGAGTCAGACTAACCAGACTGAGTCAACCCAAAAAAAGAAATCCCTCACTAAAGCTCTGAAGCTGCATGATAAATTGTGTATCACAGGTTAATTGCTATAATTTTTGGGTTGCAAATAAAAAATGTATTCAAGAAAAAATAGAGGGTTAGGCAAAAATTCCTTTTAATCAAAAAGAGCAATGTCAAAATAGGTTTTGTTGCAGGCTTGGACAATACAGCTAAATATAACTGTTTTCTTTATGCAATTCTGCTTGCTCCATAAATCATTGGGTTAAGAATGGATTTTTGTGTCTCCTGCTCTAGAGTTCATCTGTTATCTCTGCAAGGTGTCTGGTTTTTTGGATGAGAGGGATGGCTTCCTACTTGAAAAGGGCATGTCCTTAATGGGTGGCCTTTCAGTACTGAAAGACAGTGGTAGAACTTTGTGCCCAGTAATTGATGCTGTTCATTACAGAGATTTTCTACTAGAGAGTAAAAATACCTTGCCAGTAGTAGAGATCTTTCTCTCAGAATAGTGCTTTTAAAATCTATTTTAGAAGGTCAAGAGTCAGAGAGTATAAGCAAGACTTGCAGTAACTGCTTTTTTTACAAGATAGGAAGTTTGATTCATGAGTTTGTTCCTAGTTTTTAATTTAACATTTCTGACTTAATATTTGAAGGTCTTTTTACTCAGTCTCTACTAAAAAAAAATTGAAGGCATGTTTCTCCACAGTGACTTTCTTCAACTCTTGGAGCTGCATTTTCTTTTAAGATGTCTTTAAATAGTTTTGTGGAAAAACAAGTTTCTTTTTTCTAGCTGCATATTTCTTTAAGCCCAGTAACTACTAGACAGTTAAATAATCAGAATAAAAGTAGTTTTAGTGTATTTCAATGTATTTTAGGATTTTAAATAAAATTTGGACAGTTTATATTGCATGTCTCTCTGTAGAATGCATTGAACTGATTAACAAGGCAAAGGTGGAGGTTGTATTTGGTTTTTATTTTTGTGTTGTTGATTTGGTTGAGTTTTTTTAAGATCTATGCAGACAGAGCTGAGCAACAGGTGACAGGACAGCATAGTACAACACCTGCGGGGTATCACATGCAGTTGTAGGGTATGTCCTTATATTGCTGTTGAGATTATAATAATAGTAATCATTTAACCTTACTGTTGAAAACCAGAGAGTACATTATGATAGCATGCCACATGTTAAATTGAGATGCACTTTTAAGAGAATCTGTTGTCAGCAGTCATGTGATTTGGTAATGAATCATATACCATATATATACACCGTTTGTATGTGCACCATACATATTTGTATTTTCTCCCCATCCTTCTAAACTGTTCTCTAGACATTCCATTTGGTTGCCACTCCAGTAAATGTCACTCTTCAGAGGTTCTTCTAGGTAGGTGTGTTCTTAGCTTCTATGCATCTCCTTTGTTTGTGAAGGGCTGGGAGTTAAATTAATAAGTAATAGTTCCAAACCCCTGCCCTTTTTTTTTTTCTTTTCTTTTTCTTTTTCTTTTTAATATCAAAAAGAAGAGAGAGATGAGTAAGGAACCTGTATCAATCTCATAACTGAAATGAGGTGGGATGGAGGATTTACCAGAAGAATCAGCCTGGGTAGGAAAAATGAAATAAAAAGGGGAAACACTAAGACTAGCCTTGCGCTTATATATCTTTTCCTGTAAAAGAATTCCCTTTCTACAGGATTAGTATGATTGGCGTAAGTTTTGGTCTGAGGCATGAGCCTCTGTCCCTGCAGCTGCTGCTGTCTGCCCTGTCTGCTTTACCCCAGTGCCTGAATTCCTCCAGCCTGTGGGTCCCACATGCAGTTGTAGCATGTGCATGCTTAATACTTGTGACATAAATATCATCTCTATTTGCAGATAAGTGAGGCATGGTAATTTGTTGAAGAGTGTGTATCAAAGGCTCTGGCAAAAACAAATTCTCTGTTTTCACAAGAAGCCTCTATAAAAAATTGTCTGAATTTGCCCCAGTTCCTAAGCTGTTCCATATTGTCCTTGGTAGCTAAAGGTTAGCTCACTCTAAGTAAGAGATTCTCACAGATGCCTTATGCTAAGCAAGCAAATTATTTAAACAATATCAAAATGATACGTTTGGCAAGGTAAACACACAGTATTTATACAGCATATTTAGACATGGCCTCTATATTGGGAGAGGGAAATCCTGTCCACGTTGAAGTTGGTACAAGAGCTTTGTTGAGGCCAGTGCTGATTGTCAATTTTAATATGTCATATCCAGATTCCTGTGCGTGCAAAATACTTAGTGGAGAACAATTTTGGTAATCCAGAACATGTTTTTGAGATAAAAGTAACGATCTGAAGTTTAAAGAGAGGGATTTCTAGTCAGCAGAGGAAGACTGTAATACTGTAGAGCTACAGTACAGAGTTACAAACCTACAAGAATATTTTAAGATCTGTTTACATTTAACAGATTATTTACATGCAAGTCCCTCTCTTGAGTTGTATATCTGCCCATGTCTAATGCTTATTTTTCCTTTTTAACAGGTAGAGAGAATTGTTGACAAGAGGAAAAACAAGAAAGGAAAAACAGAGTATTTAGTGCGATGGAAAGGATACGACAGTGAAGATGACACTTGGGAGCCAGAACAGCACCTTGTTAATTGTGAGGAATATATACATGAATTTAACAGACGTCACAATGAAAAGCAGAAAGAAAGCACATTGACCAGAACAAACAGGACCTCTCCAAATAATGCCAGAAAACAAATTTCTAGATCTACCAATAGTTCTTTTTCAAAGACATCTTCTAAATCTTTAGTTATGAGTAAAGAACACGAGTCAAAAAACAATCAACTTTTTTCTACTGCACAGAAATTCCGGAAAAACAATTCACCATCACTTTCTGGACGTAAAAATATGGACCTTGCAAAATCAGGTATTAAAATCCTAGTGCCCAAAAGTCCAATTAAGAGCCGGACAACAGTTGATGGTTTCCAGAATGAAAGCCCAGATAAAATGGACCACATAGAGCAGGATCAAGATGACTCTGTAGCACCAGAAGTAGCAGCAGAAAAACCTGTGGGAGCTTTATTAGGACCTGGTGCAGAGCGAGCTAGGATGGGCAGCCGACCAAGGATACATCCATTAGTGCCACAATTGCCAGTGCCAGTGACAGCCACAATTGCATCAGCATTAACAATAAATGGAAAAGGTAGGTGTACGAGTTGTCATTTTGGTGTTGATTTTTCATTTGATTGGAGGTGTTTTTGCTGGTGAGATGCAGACAAATTACCCACTCTGTTTCAGCCATGCTAAATCAAGTCTGGAGAACTTCACTTTATTTTACATAACTGTATGACTACAAAGCCATTTCGAATTCTACCAGCTTTTGGTTTCCTCGCAGAGATTCATTGATATTTGTGTTTTCAGAATCACCATAAGATACATCTGTGTTTGCCTTGACATTGTGTGGTACACATATTTAGTGTACCATTTCCAGATATTACATCATTGCTTTAAGTTTATTTAAATAGGTCAAATTTGGTATGAATATTAAAAACATTAGTTATGGGAAAAGATGAATGGTGTGGGCAGGGATTCTTCATAACAGTTAACATATCTATTTTGTTATAAATGTTGCCTGGAGAAAAAACCTGTAAGAGTGATGTTGCTTAAAAAATAAAGTTAATAAGCTTTGTTTCTGTGGAAATTTGAGCCAGTTGTGGAGATATGTATGCCTTCTGCCTGGATTGAAATTTGTCTTCGTTATATTTTATCAATATTTTGTTGGTTATACCTCACTTGATATTGAGCACTTATTTAGGAGTGATGTCTGGCTAGCTAATATCTCAGTATATCACAGTTAATTCAGTTTGTACTGTAAAATTTGTGACACCAAAGTAACCCAAACTGCTTTTCTGGGAGAAAGCTGTTTGTCTCCCATCTAGCTGAGACCCTTGTTTAAGACTTCTTGGTCCTTATTGTTATGCCCCAAACCTCTGTTCTTCCCTGACAGACTCAGGTAGCTGTGTGGTCACAAGTGTTCTCATAAGCATGCTTTTGAGGGTAAATTTCCAAGTTTAAATTTTCAAGCAAAGACTACGCCCTCAAATAAGATGGCACAGGTCAAATCTGCAGGTGTGCTATAGATGACGGCTTGCTGGAAAAATTGTTTGGAATTTTTCAAGGACTGGGCCTGCCAAAAATCATGCTTAGAGACACTGTACAGGAAAAAAAATGCACTAAAGACTTTGGGAGAGTTTGTGTTGGGTACCCCACTGTTGCTTGCATTGAGATTTTCCAAAAGAACAGCTGCAGCTGGAGAGTTTGAGAAGCGGTGGGCAAGAGAGGAGTGTGTTCCTGGAGCTGTGGTGTCAGGTCATGGACCAACCCACTTTGCTGCAGATGAACTAGGTAACCATGGCAATGCACACACGGGTGCCAGCAATATCTCTTGCTTTGCATGGGCTAAAGAAGGAATGTAAATCTCAGAGGATGTAAACAAAGCTGAAGGGGAAGTTGCAAGAGATGCCAGGATGAGAGTTCTCTGAGTAGGTGAGGTAGAGGAGTGTGTTTCGTTTTTGGGATGGTTTTATGATGATTAAAAGGCGTTTTGGAGAATGTTGGGGTTCCTAATGAAGTGATTGATAAGTTCTGCTTTTGGTGTCCTATTTTTTTACCTCATGGCATCCAGGAAAAATACCTGGGCATGAAGGACCTTTTTGGGTAGATCAGATTAAATTGTTCCCACCAACCTTTCACTCTGGTAATAGTGGTAGGGCAAGGGCCCAGTTACAGGGCATCAGATGGAAGTGGAAGGGCCTGCAGAGGAAACGTAGTGACACGGAAGGTGTTATGTGAGGTACATGTCTGTTTCACTGCAGTATTAAAATTTCCTCAGCTGCCACCACCTCCTTCAACCCTTCCTAGGCATTAGTCTGGGCAACAAACAATGAAAGCTGTTGGCTGGCTCTAGGGATGATGGCAATACAAGAGTTTTCTCATGCACTCGTGTTCACAAGATCCTAAGGTGTAGATCAAAAAAGGAGAGCCAAGGAGATAGTCACAATACGTGGTTGATGAAACATACACAATATGTTCCACCTTCTGTCTGCTGCTGGAGGCATAGCCCTGCATTAGCTGAGGCTTTCCCTCTCTGCCCTGATACACCACTGCCAATACCCAATCTGAGCTGTGCAATCTGCTGGGAAACGGGTACTAAATATCCATATTTATTAGGGTTTTTTTGCTCACCTGCAACACTTTTGGGGGTAACCTTCCAGTCATGCAGTGCTTCTGTGATCGTGGAACTTGGGGAAAAGGTTGCAAAATAAAAATAGTTTGCACTTATATCTGACATCATTCTCTCTTCCTAACTTTTCAGGATTTCTTTGACATATCCTCCTCATGGAAGCCCAGGCTCCAACTCAGCCATTATGCATGGCCTGAGTGGACATACTTAGGGAGAAACCAAGAGAGACAGCCCTGTCTTCTAGAGCTTGGCTGGCCTTGGAGTTTCCTGAGCTGACACATTTGTTGTCTCTTCATTAAAGATGCGCTCTTCTCCTTGCTGTTTTTATTTTTAACTTCACGCTGCAACTCATTAAAAATGTAGTAAATAGGTGCTTCCCTCCCCTGCATGGGGCTGTTGCAGTTCAGGATCCTGTTTTGCTCCTTACTCAGGACATTCCTTCAGTCTTAAGTGGATACCTCATCACATTTTCAGCACGACCTCAGGAATCATATATCAGGAGGGGTATTCATTGCACAGAAATGCATCTTCATATGCACCAGATCTGACATACTAATAATACAGATGATAGATCTAGCATTTGGAGCACTCTTTCCAAACTTCTCACCTCCTCCGCATACACCTTCTGTTAATTTTAAGAATTCCTACTACCACTTGGAGGATGCTGTCAGGAAGACAAAAGTATGTTTTGAAAAATAACTTCTTACTTGAGCTGGTTTAGGAATTTTTTGTCAAGACGTTTTTGTTGGTAAACTGAGTTAGTCAAAACAGAAATCACTAGTTGTAAAGCAGAATTTTGAAAGATTCTAGAAAAATACATATTACACTTCAAAAAAATTTTAGACAACTTTTTAAATTAAAACTGAATTACATTTTTTTAAAAAGTAATATTGAAAAAATAATTTAAAATTTTAATATGAAAACAGTGTTCCTGATTTTGAGATTATTGCTATGACTGTTTTGAATAGTGTGACTCAGATTGATTTTTAAGTCTTAGCTCAGGGTGGTCAGACTCCTCAGTGCTTAGTCTGTTTGTTTTCCCTAGCCTTGTTTTTACCTTTTTTTTTTTTTAAGTTTAATTTATAAGAGAAATGCACATCAAAAATCCCAGAAACTTGTATGCATATGAAAATCCCATGACAGCAATTACTAGGAAATATTAGTGTTATTGTAGCACCTAATCCTGCTTTTTCTGAGACAAACTTCAGTGATGCAGTTCGTGTTCCAAAGATCTTACAGTCTCAGAAAAGGCAATCAGCAAATATCTGTATAAATATACAGGGGTTCTGGGGAATAAAATAACAGTAATGTTTACTCTGGGAGCTGGTTGTCTCAGCACACTGAAATCAAGACGCTATCAAAAGGAACAGCATTGTGTTGAATGTTTGTATTTTAAAGGCTTGGCCTTGAAAACTGAGTCAATGGAATAACATATTTACAAGGCTAAGAATTAGGGTGATGTGTGGAAGAAGTGAGAATGGATCACTGAATTGAACATTGCTGTGGTTCTGGTGTTTTGAAATACGTGGTGATCATCAGCTGTTACTAAAAGCTAATAAAAGCAATCCTGAAATGGATGAACAAAACAGAAAGACAACACCAAAGAAATGAAATGTTGTGGAAAAGATGTTGGTGGCACCTACAAGTAAAGCATATTACTCAAAACTAGGCAAGACAAAAAGTGGCCTTGTGTCTAACAATAGGTTCTGATACCTTAAAAGTTTCTGAAAGTTTCTTTTATCAAAGTGGTATTAAAAAGTAGCTTTGAAATCTTATTGCAAATGGTTTCAGCATAATACAGTCACAATATCCAGGGAAGTTCTATTTAATAGGGTGCACAAGAAGAGGAGCAGTAAAGGGAATCTGGTGTGTCAGTCACATAGGGCTAGAGCGTTGTCTTGCAATTTTAGAAAGGACCATAAGCCAGAGGAATACCATTTCTTGCCAAATTCTAGGCTTTTTTATTCTGGGTAACCCTATAGTTGCTACAGTTTTTATTCATCTAGCAATATCCAACATGTGGATGTAATTGAGAATAAATGCCACAAGAAGGGAAATTCCGGGCAAAAAGGCAAGCTCAAAGTATAAAATGAGCAAGAAAAGCACATCTAGCTGTGTATGTTGTTACAATTAGAATAAGGCAGGCTGATGCTGGTGTACAGGAAGAGAAGAAATACAAGAAATGCAGCGAATTACATCACTTGTTAGTCAGACAAGCACCACCAGTGTGCACAGTGGCATTAGCATCTCTTTCCTTACATGTATTAGTTCAGATAAATAAATTGCAGGAGCAATAGGCTGACAATACAAAGATGGCTTGCAGTGTATCACCCTACAAGGAACAAGGGTGTCTGCTGATTTTTTTAGTTGGATAATGGTGCTGTTTCTATCTCAAAACAGTGCTACTGTCAGCAAAAGAAAAGCCAAGCATCAGAAAAATAAAACCAAGAAGAAAAGACTGAACTTAAGTTCTGTTTGTTACCTGTTCTCTCCTTTACCCAAAGCAGCTTATGGGATTAAAACCCACAGATTTGGAAAACCAAAAATCCACTTGAACACCAAAGGAAAATAGTGTCTGTTTGGTTAAGTGTCTGATAGCTTTAGTCTCAAAAGGAATCAAGCAAGCGTGGAAGGGATTATGGAGGCCACTGGAACTGAGGAGGAACATCTGTTCTCAATATAATACCAAGCCCGGCTGAAAGGAGTTCAGTTCCTCCCTGTTAGTTAGGGTGAGGAGAGCTCACACATTTCCCTCCCAAATTCTCCCAGTTACTTTTTTACCTCTGCTTGTGTGTGCCTGGGTGTTGGACTCTGCACCAGCATAACTGGCCAAGCTCAGGAGTCCCATGGGAAGAGCACAGCAGCTGAGAAAGCTGGGAACCACAGAGTTGCCCAGGTGAATCAGAAGCCATGCACATAAACCCTCTCAGAAAGCATAATTAAGAGGAGGGTTGAAGAAGTTCATTGCTGTCAATTTAAGAGTGGCCAGCACAACAAAAGGAAAGTTGGGATGATGTGTTACAGTTTTTTTGGATTTCTTTTTAGCATCCTGAAAGGGCAGAGGCAGCTTTGAGCCCTTCTTTTGATTGTTGGGGGACTTTTTTGGTTAAGTAGTAAGATGTGATTTTAAAAAAAAGCCCTAAGAGAAGAACTTCCTTTTTCAGTGTGTTTGTACGTTGCACTTGGATGGTGGCTTGATCTCTGCTGGGTGATCTGGAAAGCAACCAAATATTTTATTAGTGCAAACAAAAGCCTATGAAATGGGTTAAAGTCCTTTGCAAAGCAGTCTTGACTTCTAAAATTACTGGTTAACTTTTTCAAATGAAGAAGTGTATAATTTTCTGTCTTTGGTTGTGTATCCATTTAGCAAATCACTGAAGAGTAAAGAGTAAAGCAGTTTTCATTTAATCAAGCCTAAAGACACCCTTGACTTTTTTTTTCTCCAGAAGCTGAATTTCATTTCAATTTTATTTCTGAAGAATTCACATCATTATGTCCCTTATGCACTGTTTTGCACCATTTTAACCTAACATCAATTTTTCCTTCTGTCTTACAAAGTCATGTTCAAGTTCTTCAGCTTCGTTACTCTTACCTAAAAATAATCTGAATTGTTGCCAATTTCTTGTTTATCTATATTTTCTGGCTTATTATAAATGCAAAAGTTTTAAGCAGTATGGTAGCCTGCATGGTCTGTGTCGTGGAACATTGATCTCTTACTGTTTTGGTTTTCTATCTCCCCTCAGTGCTATTGCTTCTGTGGTTTATAGTACACATTATTGTTACTTTACATGGAGCTCCAGGGTTGAGAACTTACTGTGAAAATAGCTTATCTTCAGAACCGTATTGGTTTATATCAACAGATTATCATAATAATAATAATAATAACCAGGAAGTGCAGGGTTTGCTTTAGTTTTAAGACTGTTTTCCTTATAAACATAAGGCATAAGTGGCTGGTTTCTTTCCTTTTCTGTCTTCTGCCATTCTCCAGTACTTGGAATGGAGATGTCTCAGTTGGATGCTACATTGGTGTAGACTTTTAATACAGCTGAGCTAGTGTAAAATGTAGTTACCTTGAAAGGAGTGGTCCCATTCCTTTCCCCAATCCCAGGTACAGGAGATACTTTTATATCTATATCTATATATATGTAGTTAATCATATATATATATGGCCTAACCAACTGCTCCTTTAAGGGCAGGCTTATTTTTATCAGCCTTCTGGAAGTGACAGTGAGGGAGAGGATGTGTCCCTGGGGAGGGAGACGGACACATACTTTTTTTCCTTTCTTAATTCTGGCCCTGGAAAACCTTTACAGGAAACTCTGGATCAAACATATTGGGGAAAAAAAAAAAGGGTAAGAAATTTCCAATAAATTCTCAGTTTCGACATAAAAGCCTCAGCCTAAGTTGCTAGAAAAACTCCTGTGTTGTTCTCACTGGAATTTGTATTACACCTGTAGCCCACTGGTAAACGGAAAAGCTCATAGTTGTGCAGTTCCTCTGATGTTACATCAGTTTACAGGAGCTGAGGATCTGGAGTCTCAATCTCCCTTGACTGACTGCTCAGATGGGGTCAGTAATGATCTGCCATTATGTTCTCCTACAGCATATGTGCCAACATGAGATAAAAGTAAATTCTGAGGACAGGTTTGTCACACCTGCTGTGCCAAAGCTTAGTAAAGATGAAGCACAATGAAGCAGAGGCTCCATTTACAACGCGCCCTCTCAACCTACTTTGCATACATCTGCACAGAGAAAGTGTGTTGAAGATCAGACTGAATGATAGAACAAAAGTGTTGAGCTAGATACTTTTTTTTTCATCCAATATTGCCAAAATTGTACAACTTCAGAGCAGCTTTTAAAATGTGAAGCGCAATCAGAGACACTCATGCAGTGCCTTTTGCAGTTGTGCCTGATAGAGTAACCAGCCATTTTTTTTGTCTCTTGCTGTTTCAATTTTTGAAAAACTTTCATCTCCCATCTCTGTTAAAGCTGTGAAGTGGATGGAATGCATATTTGCTAAGGTGACTGTCATTATGAATCTGTGTTCTCTTGAAAAGAAGGTTAATCTTAATAGTTTGATGCAAAAATCCATTTAAAAAACTGGACTAAAACAACCATAATGTGGTTTGTGGAAGGTTTGCCTAGATCACATTGTCTACATCAAATAAAGTCAATGAAGCATCCTCACAGGGAGACTGTTAGAGGTGGGATAAAATATCATACAATTAAGACAAAACTCTGAAATAATTTGTTTACACCAGTGCTTGTAAAAGAGAGAAAATAGTTAGATTTAAGAAGGTGTAAAACTAAAATTCAAAACCAAGTTTTTTTTTAAGGCTAGCTGTTGGGATAACAGCTGGATACAGTCTTGAATGTTACAGGTGTTCATAAAAATACCTTTTATTTTTATGTATACTTATATATAATGTATTGCCCTGGAATAACTCTACTTCCTACCCAGCCAGAGAAATTTCAGTACTCAAAGTGGCATAACCATGACCCAGAGCTGCTTCTGTGAGTTACTGATAGTAATACAGTGAAGCACTGTTATTTGAAAGAAAATAAATACAGAGGCTGTATGTTTGTAATACTGTATACCTTTTTTTCCTAACAAAAATATCCAAATTTTCTGCTCTATGTACCATTTATGTTGTAAACTTATTTAAGAACTCACACCGAAATACATTAGGCCGCAAATTATCAAACAGTTAATTCTTCTTTAGTAACTGTTTTCTTAATTTTACAATCTTACAATGCATAAAAAAGCTTTTGTTTTTTTAGTAAGTATTTGTCATTTAAAATGTTTGAATTTTATTATGTTTTAGATGCCTTTAAGAAACAAAGGTAAATCATAAACATTGGCACTTTGAACTATAATATTCTAAATTTAAATGCATATGAAACCTGGGAAGTCCTAAAATTTAGTGTGGAAGAAGAGGAGGAAAGACAACATTTTACTGTTGTATTAAGAGTTTTTTAAACATCTCATTGAAACATGGAAAAGAAACACAGACTCTTATCTATTTTCTTTGAAAATATTCTTTAAAAGAGGCAACTAAAGCAAGTAAGAAATTGTGCTTCAAAAGACTGCTCTGACACTGATTGGAAAGATGGAAAACAGAGTAGGCTTAGTGGTTCATTGTAGTTTTGTCACAAGGTTGACAGTGGAATCTGTGCTTATTTATATTTAGTGAGTTCTTTTAAAAAAAAGTATTGCAGTGAACAGCAAAGGTACAAAACTTGCAGAGAAACACTTTATTACTTAAGGTACAAGGACACCGAAATTTCAGAGGGACATACCTAAAGCAGGGGGCTAAGTGGAGTGAGGAACAGCAGGAAGATAACTTGAACTGAACATTTTTCTTGCTAGCACCTAAACAGAATTTTTAGTCTGAGATGCAGATAGGAGTGCCTGAACACTACTAAGGGCAATTCCAAGAAGGCTTGGCTTAATATTGGACTAAAGAAGCTCTGAAGGTTTCTCTGTTTGTCACACACGTTTGTTATTACTCTTCAGTCACACCTGGTGTGTAATGAATCTGTAGATAACAGGCTGGCTGTTGTATTGCACTAGGTATAGCTAGATTGTTTACATTATGAGTTTGCACTGGGTGGAACTTAATATTGCACTACTGTGTGGTATAGCCTGCCTTCCTACCCCTGGGTGGTGGTGGTCTATTCCTGTTATCCCTGTCCCCTACCCCTCCACATCACCTGGATCCCACTGGTTGTAACCCCTTCCCCGTCTCTTCCTCCCGGGGGTTTCAAAAGGAGGACCACGAGGCTGGGGATCCCTCTTTCCCTTCTGGATCTAATTAAAACCACTTGCCCCAAGGGACACGGTCCCGGGTGGGGGGAGAGCGCCTTTTTGTCTTTTGCCTCTGTTCTTGTCACTTACCCTCCTGAGCCGGGGCTCTCGAGCTAGCCAGGAAGGACCCCAGCTCAGGTCACAGTGACAGCTGGCTGGCACAGTGTCTTCCATGCCTTAGCACTGCTGTCCTTTGGATTTCAGCTTGGATTCCTGTGTTGTTTGAAAGATGGGCTGGAATGAGAGGGAATGGAGTAACTGGCTGACAAGGTCCCTATGAGAGGTGTCCCAGTGTACTTGAAGTGCATACACAGTTGGGGAATTTAGGCCAAGCCATTGATGAAAGCTGGTACAAAGGGGACAAAGAGGATATTAAGTGATTTGTTAAAAAATCATGTATCTAAAGGGAATACATTAAATGTTTTGGAGAAGAAACAAATTATAGATGAGACGACTGATGTAGTTGGAAATTTCTATTCTGGAATTGAATGAATAAGACAAGGGGACATGTAGAGAAATCAAAGCGTGTCAAATTCAAAAGAGAAATGTTTAGGTATAGCTTTAGTTATAGCTTTCATTTAGTCCTGAGAACTCTTTGCTAAAACATGTTTGAGTCCAAGAGAGGGAGGTAATTACCATTTTTTTAAAAATTAGGCATTTATGAGGATAGTGGGAATATACAGTATTTATAGGAACAGTATCCTTTTACAAAGAATGTAAGTTCTCTTTCCTCAGAAGTAAGGAAATGTTTTGTGGCATATTTGAAAATTGTAATTCAGTCATTTTTATATGTTCTTCTACATCATTAGCCAGTATTATTTATGGATTAATTCTCTTAACTATTATTTGTAGAATTACCTTTTTACTGTGCAGACATTCAGAGATTCTAATCATTGCCCTGTTAGGACACCAGGATAGGCACTGGAAAGGCAGTGAGAAGGTGGTGCTCTGATCTGGTTCCTGCCGAGGTCCTTATGTGAAGCACCCTTCCTTTAAAAAAATTGCATATAGAAATGTATAAAACAATCGTTTTAGGAAAAAAAATGCTTCAAAGTTCAGATGTTTTAAGTAAAGAGCTCTGATTGTCATTCATCCTCGATTGGTTTGCTATAGTCACCTCAAAACCCCATCCAGTGTAAACAGAATTACTGCATTGTATTCTCCCCTCATCCACTGGTTTTCTGGATGGGTTTCAAATTCAATGGGCACTTTTGAGAAACACAGGAATGAGTTGAAAGCAACAGTAAATGCAAAGCTAATGCTTATTTTACCAGACATAACACTTTATTGACACAGCTAGTTTTAAAATAATTTTCAGAAAGAATATCCTGGCACGGCTTCTCTCAGAGTTGGTGAGTGTGTGAGGATGTATTTGTGGCAGTCCCTTTCACACAGGAATTTAAAGATAGTGGATTTTTTCTTATTTTAGTACAAGCAGGCAAACTCAATATGGTCATAATGGGTATTTCAAACAACTTACTGTGTGGTTTGTGATTTTCTGTTTCAATTTCTAAATAGACAAGATGACAGATTATTCTGCATTCTTTAGAGAATCATCTATTTTTACCTTCAGTGCATGGCTAGGCAATTAGCTTGAAAACCTGTTTTAAATATTTAAAAGTTTATACAAAACACAAATTACATCTTTGATTGCTATTATTGAAAGCTAGTGGGGCATTTTGTTTTCTTGTTTCTTTGCACATTGATAGTGCTTTTTGTTCCGTTAGCTGTACAGGGTCCTGTATAGTCAGTCAGGTTTGGGAGGTGTTTTTACAAATGATCTTTTTGAGACAGACAATGGAGCAGTGGAAAAAACCTTTTTAGATAGGTTAGAGGAAGAAAAAAAAAAGGAAATTTAAACCTTTCTTATTCCATGCCCTTGTAGGAAGTGGAAAGTTTTCTATTTAAAAAACAGTAAAAAGTAAAAAAATTAGAAATCTTACCATTAAAAAGAAATATGTATTCTGTAATAACTCTGTAGTAAGAATGGGTTTTCTCAAATGATCATATAGTACCAGATAGTAATGACAGGAAGTGGAGGGCTTGCCCAAACCATTGGTCAGGAGCTAGGACCTCTTCTGAAAGAAATACACTGAAATTAGGGTTTTCTGAATTTGGTTTATTTTCTGCTCTTAAGAATCAGAGGAAATGTTTATTTCAAGGATTTTTTTTCTCTTTCTGGAATGCTAGATTCAACAACCCTTTAGATGCTCTATAGAAAAAGTAAAAAATAACAAGTGTACTATGTTTAATCAGCCTTGAAAGCAATGAGTAAAAAAAATTTTTCAGGTAGGAGTACCTTTAAGACATATAAAAAATAAATGCTATGCTTTTTTTTTTATTCTTCAGATTGGTGGCTTTAGGGACCTGTTATATGTATCGACCTCATGGAAAAGTGCTGCTGCTTTGCATTCAGATTTCTTTTTGCATTTCCAAACACAGATGTAACTGGTTAACATTAAAGATTGAGCACTAAGTCTTCTGATAAAGTAAACAAGCCGAAGCAATCAGTATTGCCCACTGATCCTTATTTTTCAGCTTGCTGTGAAGCTTTGAGGAAGAAAATGGACTTGTTACAATATGTTAAAATATTTTGCTCTGAAGTCCTTTTTTCTAGTATTAAGTTTCACTCTGGCACAGTGGTCATCTTCAAGGAATTGTTGTTCGTCTTTTATATCTTGTAATAGTTAAGGGTTCCCTGCTACTGTTTTTTGGCATAGTCTAGTTTGAAATGTCATTTTATAGTGTAATAAGATATATTAGTAGAGTAGTGATTGGTGCATGACATGTTAAGGAGTAGTCTGTTCTCTATTAAATGTTTTAGGCATGTCAGTAATACGCAATTTTTAAAAACAGTAATAAACTCTAGAGTCTCTTCAGTTAAAGTGTAATATAAAGAAATTGTCACCACACTATGGTGTATTATAAATTACAGCCCTGATAGGCTACTGTAGTACAAATAGGACAAATACTCACATATGTTGAGGTTAAAAAGGGTGGCAATAATAATAAGTAACATTTATTTCAGCATAAAACTGTGTAAAAGTCAGTGGGTCAGTAGTTGACCTGATACTAACATCTCTATACTTTTCCTTTTGTAATTTTGTCTAATAGTTTAGTACTTAGCCCGTGTCAGCATTAGCTATACTGTGATCTTCTAACAACTTAGTCAAATTCACTGATCACATTTTCAAACGTTTCAGTCTTTCATGTGTTGGGGGATTTTTAATATACTTAAATACTACCCTACTTTTCTCCTATAACTACTACATGGACTCTTTGGATAGGCCTCATAGTCTTTGAAGACTAAAAAGAAAAATCTGATATTCTGAGGTAATTTTAGATTCTCTTGCACAGAAGTGATTTGGGCAGCACTGTGTCAGGGTTAGGGAATGCCCTTGTGGAAGCTGTTGAAACCTTTGGATGAAAACTGAGATACTCCAGTATGCCTGGCAATCCTCAGCGGTTCGGGAGGATTTCTGTTGGTTTCAGGATGATATTAACTATGATATATGATCGTTGTGTGCTTTTACAGACCTTGTTTGTAGGTCAGTAATTTCCTTGGTATGTGTCCAGTTTTCACAGATACTCTTGTACTTCTGCACTAATTGTACTGTAACTTCATTTAGGAGTAAAATGTTCTTGTAGAGGCTGAAGTTAGGTGGGCAAATTGGTTTAGTACTATTTAAGTTTCTTTTAGTTTAGATTTTTCAGAAATTACTGTGAAATCCTAGAACTGCTCTGCCCAGTGTTTGTACCTCAGATCAGTCTCGTTTACATCTGTTAGATACTGTGAAATGACTGTTTTGAACAAACCAACAAATTAAATGCAATGCTGCTTTGTAGTATCTCTGCTACTTGGCTGCACTGGTCACAATATTGTATTTTGGGAACCTGCTGAACACACTGAAGGTTAGTATTAAGACAAATGTTTTAAATTTTAGAAGAGGAAACTTCAGCTTGCTCAGAGCTTGATTGGGAGGGATTCTGTGGGAAACTTCCATGGAGGATAAAGGAGACAGCAAGTGCTGGGAGTTTTTCAAGAACACTCTTCTGGAAGCACAAAAACCATTCATGCCCTTTAAAGGTGAGGAGAATAGGGAGAGACCTCCTTGGTTTAACTCCGAGCTTTTGAGTCTGCTCAAAGCCAGGAGAAGTGCACCATAGATGGAAAAGCAGACGGACACCCAGTGAGAACTACAAGAACATTGCCAGGGTGTCCAGAGATGCAGTTTGACAAGCAAAAGCTCAGCTCAAATTGAAATTGGCCAGAGATGTCAAAACCTACAAGAAAGGATTCTTTAAGTATGAAAAAACAAGCAGAAAGAGAAAGAAAATACTGGCCCACTGTTAAACAGGAGAAGTGAACAGTCACCAGCAGTGCTGGAAAGGCAGAGAAGTTCTCAACACTTTCTTCACCACTGTCTTTACCAGCCCTGCTGGGCCCCTGGCCTTGGGAACAAAAATCCTGGTGGATGCAAACACAGACCCTCCATCAGTGAAGGAAGAGTTGTTGTGTGACTTCTCACAGGAATTTGACCCATACACACTGATGGGCCCTGTCACTGTTCACCAGAGGTGTTAGGAGGCTGCTGATATCACCGCAAAGCCACTCTCCATAATTTGGGAGACGTCGAGAAGTTGTGGAGATCAGTGATGTCCCAGAAAACTGGAAGAAGGCTGACGTCAGCCCCATCTACAAGAAAGGTTTGGGGGAGAATCCAGGAAATTATAGGCCCGTCAGTCTTATGTCAGTCCCTGGGAAAGTGATGGAATGAGTCCTGCTGGGAACCATCACAGTTCAAATGAAGCATGTCGTTTGGAAGACCCAGCATGGATTCAGCAAGGGCAAATCATGCTTGACCAACCTGGCCACCTTCTACAACAAAGAAACCTGCTCAGTGGACCTGGGGGGTGAGCAGTGACATTGTCTACGTGGATCTCTCCAGGGCTTCCAAAATGGTCTCCTACAGCCTCCTTCTAAGGAAACTAATGCCTGACTGACTGGCCTGGTGTCCTGTGTAAGGAAAACATAATCCAGGAGTGTGTCATGGGCTGGGATCTACCTGGCTGGGGAGCAGCTCTGTGGAAAGGGACCTGGGGTTGGTCCTGGTGGATGAACAGCTCAATCTGAGCGAGCCGTGTGCTGCCCCTGCAGCAAAGAAAGCCAACGGGGTGCTGGGCTACGTCAACAAGGGCATCACCAGCAGTGATGGAGAAGTCATTGTCTACTCTAATCAGTACTTCTCAGGCCGAGCAGCTCTTACTGTGTTCAATTTTGGTCCCTGCTATGCAAAAAAGCTGTGGACAGGCTGGGGAGGGTCCAGAGAAGGGCCACAAAAATTATCAAAGGCCTGGGCAGCGTGACATGTGAGGAAAGGCTGAGAGACAGATGGGTTTGTTCCGCCTTCAGAAAAGAAGGCTCAGAGAAGACCTTATCACCATGTCCCAGTATTGATAGGGTGGCTACAAAGAAGATGGAGACTCCATGGAAAATATGAGGGGTAATAGGTGGATACAAGTTGCTCCTGGGGAGAGAGGTCACAAGAGGAAAATTTTTCATAATGCGAACAATTAGCCACTGGAATAATCTCCCCAGGGAAATGATGTATTTCCCAGCATTGCACACTTTCAAGAATCAGCTTGACTGGGTGCTAGGTCATCTTGTCTTGACCATGCTTTTGCAAGAAAGGTTGGACCAGAAGGTCCTTGAGGTCCCTTCCAGTCTGGTATTCTGTGAATCTGTGGTACTGTTTCAGTGATGAAGTTTCTAATACTTAGGCATTTAGTTGATTTGTTTAAAATTATTTTGTATATTTAAAAATGTGGTCTAGGAAGCTGAAGATATATGAAGAAAAATATGCAATTGAAATTTTGTTGGCAGAATATCTACATTCGTGAAAAAAATATCTTATATCTGGTTAGGATAAAGCCCCTGAGAGGAAGGGATGAAAATGAGAAATGAGATTGTACTGTAGTCTTCCCTTCATGGAGGATGTAATGCCCTCCTTCACTTCTGAATTTTTGTAACCACAGAAAATTATAATATCCCTAGTTAGCACAGCAATCCCAACTAGTTTTTATTCTCATCAGGGATCAAATAAAAGACTAAAGCCAAAAAGTGACTACCTTGATTTCAGTATTTCTCAGTTATAGTAGATGAGGGGGGAAATGCTTTTTGTCGTTGTTGAGTTTGTCTTTTTCAGTTACAGTACTGGAAAGAACAGCATAATTCCAGTTCCCTGAAGGAATTATTTTCTCATTAATTACATTTTTATATATAAGTTACATAACTAGCTGTAACCATTCATTTCTCCAGCTGTATCTTTTTGCACACTCACAAACAGTAACCAGGTTAATCTCTGAAAACACAGGAAATCTCTGGACCTGCAAGTGGGTTTTATAACTAACTTAAAGGCAGGAAGCCCAGACCCCCAACTCTTCTTTTTTTCTTAGTATCTCATGAGATGCACATTCAGAATTTGTTTGGGTTTTTTGGGGTTTTTTTTTAAAGAAAAAGTTAAGAAGTCCAGACAGGTTTCAATAGCCCTTACCAGCTGCTTTTCACTAGTGTTGAGCTGCTAATTGTCTGTATTTCGATGGGATTAGTTGTGGGAGAGCCAGGCTATGAAGGGAAATTGAAGCTTGGTAGCTCCTTCCTGTGGAGCTGTTGGAGCTCAGTCATCATCTCAGCTATTGAAATTTGTCTCTTTCCCAAAAGGGAACAGAGAACACAAAATCAGACCGGCTGGCAATGCTTGGAAATTGTCTTCAGTAAGAAAAACTATAGAAGAAAAACTGTACAAATAGGAAAAATCGAATTTTCAGTGTTCCTTTCCAACCTCCAATGATATTTAGGTACCTGCTAAGTCTCTTCAGCATTCTGGATTTAGCAGAGGAGGAAAGTAATGATGCAGGCTAATCTTCACAAGGGCACTTGAATTGCGCAAAATCATCCAAATAATAATGGCCCAAACTCTTTAAAATAAGAATTACACACATTTAAATAAAACTTAGCTTTTATTCTCTTACCAGGCACAACAAAGTAAAGTGAGAGTAAGTAATTGGTAAGAAATGGAATGTTCACACTGAAACTTGTTTAGATTTACCTGCTCAATTTACCTTTATAAATATAAGAGAAAGGGGCTGACAAAATTTCTTTGTAATACAACTACAATTTTGTAAATTTTATCATTCTGGATCATGAGAACTTTGGGTACAAGTTACCTTGTGATGCAGTGAGCTTGAGAAAACATACAACTTCTTTTTTTTCTTATCATCTTTAACTCCATATAGTAGTTCATCCCATCAGTCAGGTCACAGGCCGAGTTGGTCCCAGAGGATCCATTCTTGGAGTCTTCAGCCCTTTCCCAAAGAGATGGGACCAAGTGCAGTCCAAATCCTCAAGTCCTTCCCTTCCCCTGCCTTGCCAATGGGAGAAATGAAAGGCACAGGGGAGAGGAGTGGGAAGGACCTCCTTTCACTGAGAGTGGAAGCTGATGATCTTGGGTAGGGGTGAAGGGGAGGCATTCAAAAGAACCTGGTAACACTGGCAGGAAGGGAAACACATCTTAAAAGTTTATTGTGATTTTAGTGTTTGCTGAATTTGAACCACCTTGGTAAAGTGCATAACTTACAAATTCTTTTAGTGGGTATTAGTATTCTTTCAGTGTGCTCTTATTTAAAAATAAAACCAGTACATTTTTAAATTATTAGAAAATATTAGGACTGTGCAAATTCTTCATGCAGAAAATTCTAAAATTACTTTAGTTTGTGGGAGTCCCTTATATTTTAATTATGTGTTGTATGAGGCCGTAATGAGAGGATGACTCACTTTGGGTGTACTGCATTGTACTATTGTGTGACAAATGAACCTCACTACATCAATACACTTGGATATATATGACTTTCCTATTAAAAGGAAACCACGTAGTATCTTTCAAAGGTGGCACACAGTGATCTCAGAATTGAGGTGTGGAGTAGGAAGGGTCAGGAGAGAGGGGAGTATTCGACAGTACTTGACTTCCTTCTAAATTGCGTTTTGTCTGCAAGAAGTGATAACATTTTTCCTAACATGATATCCTTCTACAAGTCTTTGTGGTGGTTGCTTAGGATTTGAAGTGAGTGGAGATTAGAGGTCATGATTCAGCAGGAATTACATAAAAACTTTGTATGAAAGCTATCAGCATTGTCACACAGGATCTTACAATACAGTGACTGCATGGCAGTATTACTAACACTTTCTGACAAGATGTCTTGCCTTTTGTTCTCTTTTGTATAAATACAAAATGTCGTGTTAGGCACTTCTGAGTAACCATAGGTCATGGGGCTTGTCTATCAAATGTGCTCATCAGCATAGAGGCTGCAATTTGTAATATTTTTTTTTCCACAGTTGGAATGCTTTTTTTATATAACATTTTAAGTCAAAAGACACTGAGGTCATCTAGTCTGCGCTCCAGTGCATTACAAGTCATTACATTTCATCACTTACTGCTATATCCTGAGTTAGCTTCAGTTAGCCTAGAGTATTATCAGACTCTGGAGACTAAATTTTTGTTTGTCATTTAATGATGAATAGCAGGGAGTTGATTAGAAAAAATATGCTCAGATGAAAATACTTGTTTTGTGTGTCATGTTCTGCATAACATCTTGAGAGGATGCCATCTGCTTCTGAATAAATAAATAAACTGGATTCCTATTAAAAGAGCTTGCTTGCAGAAAAGCAGCTTATGTTTCAGTCATGTACACATAGCCTAGCTCTGGTAATGTGCCCTCCAAACACTTCCTTCTGGCAACCTCTGCTCTTCCCACCAAGATCCGTGCAGATTGTTATGCCTCCCTGAATGCCTGAGTGTACTGACAGTGACAAACTGTGTAGGCTGGTTATTAAAACTCCAGCTGAGGTCATCTTAATAAAGGGCTTGCTTTTGCCGTTTGTAATTTCTTCCTTTAGCCTCCACCTCAGCTGAGGAAGAGAATAGAGGTGGCCTTACATGATTCTTTGGTAGATCTCTGCAGCACAGACTCTGAACTTTCTCTTGCGTCTGAAAGCTCAGCTAGCATAAGGAGCTTGATGAATGCAAGAGAAGTATGAGGATTTTTTAAATTGATGTTTCCCTCTTCAACAAAAAAAGGGTTGAGATTGTTTTGTTTTGTGGTGATCTTTTTGTGGGGTTTGTTTTTGTTGCAGTTGTCTATAGAGGAGCATATCACCAGAGAGGCTTTTTAATTTTACATGTGTCAGGCTGAGCTGTAGTCTGGAAAGATACCTGCAGGGAGATCCAGCACTAATAGATTTTAAGATAGAGGGTCTCACAAACACACTGCATTTTTTTTCTTGTATTGTCCAGGCTGTGAAGTTCTGCAAAAGTAAAGAAAATATTAAGTGTCTTCTTCAGTTTCATTCAGTCTATTGTATGCAGCCTCTTTGAAATCTTCATTCTGTACTGCTTTCTTGAAGGGAAGGAGAAATACAGCCACAGCTTTCTGTTAGGCAACCTAACCCAAGCCAGCTATACTTTCCCCTCTATTAGGTGCTGTGGTTAAACATTAAGTAGAAGTGCTTCCCTACACTTGCTTGCTCAATGTCATTTTTCCTTGTATCTGTCCCGCTTATCACTCCATGGTTTTGGCTGCTTGTTCCTATCTATATCCTTTAATTTGTGACAGCCTATTTAAATGTGCTGAGCACGGGCTGAAACCAGCAGGCAACTGGGCAAAGCAGGATCTTGAAACTGGCACTGCTGCTTACTGAAGCATGCCCTAGGTGTATTTTGAAAAGGCTTACTTTTTCCTTTTTTCCCCTCATAAAAATAGCTGGTAAAGTTACCCAAGCTGATTTCTTCACTGAGCAAAAGCCCTTATTACAATGAGTAGAGACACAGCGATAACTCTGAACCTCCCCCCCCCAATTAACAATCTCTGAGTTGCCCATAACCCTGATGCAATAGACCAATCTGATCCCCCCCATAGATGCAATCAGTGTCACTAAGCAGCTTCTTCAAGTACTGGCAATATGTAATATATGAACATAGAAACCTCTGAACTCTTTCAGCAACATGGAAGGATTGCTTTATATCTCAACTAAGCTAATACAGAGCCTTTTTAATGACAATTTCCTTTAGCCATTTCCCTTCTTTGCATTGGCAGCTGTGTCCCTGTGGATGATGAGAGCAAAGGTACCTGACTAAAACCTTTGCCTCAGATGAGTAGTTCGTAATTCAGACCTAGCAAAATGTGGCCTGGGCTACTAGTCTGTATGACTTTTTGGAACTGATGAAGGAAGTTGCCTTTTGACTTAATTTAGAATAATGTGGTAGCAGGTCATAGAGACATAGAGGCTAAAAAAAATTTAAAATGCAGTATTTGACAGGTAAATATGTGTCTATTCTTTACTCAGCTCTATAATAATTAACAAGATCTAGCAGTTAGTTCAATAAACAGGATATATTGGGTTGTATTTAGTTATTGAAAAAAGTTATGTGATTCAATCTTGTGCCTAAAATTCTTTTTGTTTTGCTTTTCATCATACATTTTGATATCCTTGTGAAGGTTGTTCAGGGGTTATTTAAAATATTTGCAAGGATGGAAAGCTTAGGCCATTTGTGAATACTTGTTCCAGTGCTTGACTTAGCTCTTTGTGAACTCTTTTTTAAATGTAGTGTCAGCATTTCACTGGTTACAACTTTCCATGACCCCACATACCTTAATGTGCACCTCCAAGAATAATCTGGTTGTGCTTCTGCAGTGCTGTATGTTAGGTAATTAAATACAGCACATCATTAGCTCTCATAAGTGCATTTTTCTAATGTGTCATGCCATCCTACATAAACTGGAGGAACCAAAATCTGAATAGTTTTACTTGTTAACTTTCAGCATGAGAAGTCTAATTTCAGAGGGAAAAGAGGGACTTCATTCTGAGAATCTCCGATCTACCTCAGCAAATAGTCAAATTGAGTTTGTAAACTATATTCAGACCTTGTAAAGTATTAGTCATGCTTGAATCATTTGACTATTTGGACATGTAGCCTTCCAGTCTTTGTTGCAAATTTGGAGATTCTGAGAGATCAATTAGAACTTCTCAAGTAAATGTTGTTTTCAGGTGGGAATTCTGTGGTGTACGCTCTAGAGTAGGTTTAAATCTCTTAGGGAGTTAATGCCCATATTGCCTCTGTCTTTAGTGGTGCAGATTTCTACCAGTAGCTTCAAACTAGCAAGATGGTATCTGTTTATAGTAAGCCTGTTACTCCAACACGTTTCCTCCAGTTAGAAATACCAAACATCTTAAGTTTAAGAGCTGTGTAGAACAACATGTCACTGAAGCAATAAATATTGGCCTTCGTTCAAGATACGATAGCACTGAAACTGGAACTATGCATGCGGAAAGCAGAATTTATTTTTAAACCTCAGGGATTTTGTTAGGGCTACAGCTTGGACTAAAGGAAATGCTGATCATCTTAGTCCATTCTTGTACTAAGGCAGAATTGAGCATTTGTTTTCCCTGACAAAGGTTGCATGATCTGTTCCTGAAATACATCCATAATGGGAATTGAACCATCTCTAACTCTCATACTGCTTTTATTTGAAAAGTCCACTTCTTTTCTTTCCCAGGTGTATTCTAATAGGTACAGGTTCAGCCAGTGCCGTTCAGTAGTGGTTCTTCCAACAAACAATTAATATCTGACTTGTACATGCTGTAGGACAGCTGTCAGATCTCCATACTTACTTCTTCTAGACTGAAAATACCCTATCTGTTAATCTTTCCTCTTACATATTCTTTTTAAATCTCTTGACTTTGCTGATCAGCCATGAACTGTCCAAAGTATCTCTTTTTAGGTACATTTCTCAAAACTGGATTGTTTCAGCAGATAATTAGTAGAATGTGTCATCATTTCACGTGTAAAGTTTCCTTATCAATGTGCCTCTGAATTGTTGCCTTCTTTTATGTATTAACATTTTTAATGGGTATAGACTTCATGATCGGTTACATAACCCAATAAACTTTCCTATGATCTACTCCATAGTCTGTTATTCCATATTTTAATGCATGTTTTATTTTTCTTCCATACAAATAAAAATTCTCTTTTCAAGCTGTCTTCCAAACTCAGCAATATAATTTAGAAATGTGATACTCTCCTTCTAAACATTTGCAGTCCTTCCAATTTGGTGTGATTTGTTCATTTAATGAGTATAGTTTTTCTTCTATTATCCAAGTCTTGATTAAAAAGTACTGACTAGAACTGGGCCCAAGGCAGACCTTTGACTTGAAAAGTCATTTTAGTTTGACAGTGTGTGAATTTCTTCATGTATTTTTCAATTATTCAAATACCTTGCTTCTCTCATCTTCCATTGGTTGTTACCCTTCGAGAATAATTCCTTGTTTTGCCACCAGTCTCAAAAACATCTGTTCTCTTTTCTTCCTCTTTACCCCTTATCGTTAGGTTTTTTACTTGATTTCAAGCAACAGGTAGAGGTTGGTTGCAGGTGCGCAGGGTGGTTGTGCTGGTGGTGGTTTTGCGTTGTGGGTTTTTTGGGGGGTGAAGGTTGTGTCTATTCAAAATTGTGTGGCCAAAAGTAGGAGCCAAAATTGTATTGAAAAGTAACAGCAGTGGTCCAAATGTATTTACGGGGGAAACATAATACGTCCATTGAGGAGGGCTTGCATCAGTGTTGCCCCTCTGTCAGTTCCTATAACCAGTGGCCCAGTGACCCTCCTGATGTGTCACAGCACAGCTTTTTGGCGAGGCTTGTCTAATTCAGTAGCTATGACCTCCTGAGATTTCATAACCTTGTTTTGCTATTTCTCAAACTTAGGGATGACATTAGCACCTGTGAGACTTTCTAGAGTCTGAAGACTTCCTAATTTTATCCTTGTAAAGCTAAAAAGGTGCTAAAGACAGCTCACATGGTTTGCAGCGCAGCTTAATACCTTATTTGCTTCTACTGCACCAATGTATGTTCCACTATGGCAAGAAAATATATTTCTTTTTTCTTTCTGTTTTTACCCTTTTTTTCTTTTCCCTCTGTGAGTTTCCTAGATTATGGTTATGTTTTTTTGACTGGCACCAGAAAGGCCCAGTATTTTGCTGTCTCCATGGAGAACTGGGCTGTGCGCACTGCCCTACCTTCCTCCTCTGTAGAAGGGAGTAGCCTTATGACATACTTCGAAGTTGTGACCCACTCTCCCCCTCCCTCTGCATGACCTCTGGGTGAGGGCAGCCCCCTGAACTGCCCCGCATGAGGTTTGTCCATGCCACTATCAAGCGCAACCTTGGGCTGCTTTAATTTATGTGTAAATTTTGATCAAGTTCAAAATGAAGTGTGTGCTGTTCCTGAATCAGTTGAAAATTCTAAATGTTTTGCCTATCAGATTTTAAAGATCACTCCGGTTTTTAAGATTAGCAGCCCAAGATCTGTGGCTATCTTTGCTATGCATTGCTTGCTCAGTCTGGTCTGGTGATGTTGTTTACAGGCATTTGCAGCATGCAGCAAATTGACTTCTTTCTTACTTTTACAATTAATTTTTCTCCACACATACAATTCTTGTGTCTGAAGTGCACTGACTCTTTTATTGCACAGTGACCTGCAGTTTCAGTAGTTGACACTGCTGAATCAGTGCACTTTCTGTTTCATTTTTATCTCCAGACTTTCCCAGAAATTATGCACTACATTTGAATAATCTGGGTTTTATGCTTGCTCCTCTTAATACCGCAGTGCCAATTCTTTCTTTTCCCACATATTTCCCAGTGATGCTCATCCTTCTTCTAAAACAGTGCCATAGTTATTTTAGTCTCTTTTTCCCTGTAAAGGTAAATCGTTTATAGATCACTTGGACTCTAATGACTTTCCACCTTAATTTTATCACTCCTAGCTTGATGTAATACAAGAAAGCCATCTTCTAATTCCATTTTGTTTGCTAGCTGTACAGAATTATGACTTTTTTTTTTTGGTCAAACAAATGCCTGCTTAAGATTTAGGAAGAAAAAACAATAATGAGTGAGGTCACTAATTATAAACTGGCAGAGCTTCAGTTAAGTGAATTCTGCTAAGAACTTTTCCTGTCCAGGCTCTGGCTTCCTGTCTCGGGCTTAAAGAAACAGCATGTGTATTCTAAAAACCCACTTGTCCTTGTGCCATGCATGCTTTTCACTTTAAGACTGCCAAAAATTTTTTTTTGGACCTATTTAATGCCATAAGCAGTGAAGCATTACCTGAGACTTTCCTGAAAACCTTTGACTCTCTCTGGTTTTAAACATAAGACTGCCAAAAAACAGATCTAGCCCGTGTTGGGTTTTTCTTGTTTGCAAGGTAAATATGACATCAGGCTTTTTAAGGACCAACTTCACAGGGTCATCACTGAGATGTATTAGAATACTTCATTGTTAAATTTAAAGGGAAATTCACCGTGCTCAATAAAAATAATGGTAGTTTCTGTGCTTTATATTTTCTTTTCATCAAGATACCAGTAAAGACCAAGTGTTTGTGCAAGAGTTTGACAAATAAAAATGCAAGTCTCAAAATTTAAATGCAGTCTGTAGTTTATGGGCTATCACAGGATGTTTACAAGGATCTTTACAGTTCTGTAAGGGTAACAGTTTCCTCAAAGAAAGAGGGAAAATACCCTCAAGAGCAATATACTTCCTAAGAGGTAGTAGTCCAGAAGGTTGGGAGTGTAGAGTGATACTTTTGACGCTGGACAGTGACAGAAAAGGTGTCCTGGCTCACTGCGCAAATGAGAAAATTGTCTTCGTTTACAGGCTGACCAGAAATACTTAATTTAGGGCCTCTTGTGTTTTCATGCAACTGAAGGTTTGCTTTTGCTTTTGTCAGCAGCAAATCTTAACTACTGTGTGAAGGCTGCAGTGGGACAGCTTCCTTCTAGTGCACCTGAAAGGGAAGTGGCATAATAGAATTCTTAAATGTGGATTTTCTAAGGTGAAATATTTGTATATTTATTTGATAATGCAATTTGTGGTGATGTGTACACATACCAGTAGAAATATATTTGAGATGACATGGAAAATGAACTTAACTGTGTCTAACACTCAGTGTGTCTAATGTTACCTGCCCCATAAAATTCCAGAAACTGATGCCCAGTTCTGGAATGACTGCTTCAGAGACTCCTGCCTTGTAAATTCACAGAACAGGATGGCTACTGGTGTAGTACATATCCAAGCTAACTGGGAGCTTCTGTGGTCTAGAGGTAATAATATAGGTAGAATCCAGTAGGAGGACTATAGTCAGTCGTGTTCCCCAGGGATCAGTGCTGGGTGCAGTCTTACCCAACTTGTTTGTGAATGACCTGGATGAAGGGATGGAATGTATCCTCAGTAACTTTCCTGACAAAACTGGGGGGAGTGGCTGACACACCTGAAGGCTGTTCTGCCGTTCAGCAGGACCTTGATAGGCTGGAGAGTTGGGCAGAGAGAAACCTGATGAGGTTCAACAAGGGTAAGTGCAGAGTTCTGCACCTGGGGAGGAATAACTCCAAGTACCAGCACAGGTTGGGGGCTGAGCCCCTAGAGAGCAGCAGCTCTGTGGAGAAGGACCTGGGAGTCTTGGTGGGTGACAAGCTGACCAGGAGCCAGCAGTGTATCCTTGTGGCCAGGAGGGCCAGTAGTATCCTGGGGTGCATCAGGAAGAGTGTGGCCAGCAGGTCAAGGGAGGTGATTGCTCCTCCCCCTCTATTCAGCCCTAGTGAGGCCACATCTGGAATGCTGTGTCCATTTCTGGGCTCCTCAGTACAGGAAAGACAAGGAGCTGCTGGAGAGGGACCAGTGTAGGGCCACAAAGATGATTTGGGGTCTGGAGCATTGCTTATGAGGAAAGGCTGCAGGAACTGGGCCTGCTTAGTCTGGAGAAGGGTAGACCGAGAGATCTCAGTAATACATATAAATATCTCAAGAGTGGGTGGTTGTCAATGGGATGGTGCCAGACTCTTCTCAGTAGTCGCCATCAACTAAAACACAAGAAATTCCACCTCAACATGAGGAAGAACTTCTTTACTTTAAAGGTGGCAGAGCACTGGAACAGGCTGCCCGGGGAGGTCATGGAGTCTCCTTCTCTGGAGACATTCCAAACCCACCTCATGTGTTCCTGTGTAACCTGCTCAAGGTGACCCTGCCTTGGCAGGGGGGTTGGACTCGATGATCTCCAGAGGCTCCTTCCAAACGTAATGACTCTGTGAATAAATAATAAGGAGGTGTGTGTTATTATATCTCTGTTAAATTAAATACGCTTTAAGCAACATTGTTTGGTTTTTATTGTCAGTATAATAGGCTTTTGCCCACAAAAGTTACTGGACAGACTATAGAATCAAGTTTTTGGAGGTTTTTTGCCTAACTTAAAGAGAATTCAAGTTTCATTGCCTGAGTCTGCTGCTCTGAATTAATAACATGAGTAAATCTAAGAGGTAGTAATCTCCATATCTCTACTGTAAATTTAGGACTCAACATAATTTGATAAATTTGGTGAGGTATTTTATTATTTGGTTGGGACTTCTTTTGTTTGGGGTTTTTGGTTTGTTTTTTTGGGTTTTTTTGTTGGCATGTTACTAAAAGTCAGAATAATAAGATGTCCTGAGACTATGTCTTTTAAGTATATAGAAATCCCTGCTTCTCAGCTATTTTGCTGTCTGGTTATGCCAGGGATCTAAGATTAGCATGAAATCATTAAGAAAGCTCTTATGTTGGTTGTAAGTGCTACAAAAGTATCAGGCTGATCTAAATCCCTAAATTTTACGAAGACAGTTAATACGCTGTGAAGAGTAATTTCATTTATGGACATGAAGGGCATTTCCTGTCTCTTCTGTTTCTTTTAGTCTTCTCATGATTTTTCTCAGGTGATTATTGTAAGATTGTGTGAGATTCTGTCCACTATTTTTTGAGAGCATCTTGTCAGTGCTTTCCCATTACACTTCTGAAATTACTTTTCTGGGCCTTATTTCAGTACATAATATAAATAAAATAGATGACTCTGGCTGGGAGGTAGAGCCATCTTGTTTACCTTACAGAGTATGAAGTTAACGATTTTATAAACTTCTTCCAGTAATCTGCAGTAGTGCGTAATTAATTGTAGCATTCCTGAGATTTCAGGTTTTGGTTTAAAATAAGCAAATGCCAAGGACATAGTACTCTTTTGTATAGTATCAGATACTATCTGATACTATAGCATCAGATACCCTATCTTATTTTATGGAGCGTATGGGCATGTTCTTTCTTACAGAGATTTTTTGCTCAGTTCCAGTATGATTTTTCATTAATGGCATTATGATTAATCATTCATGGCATGTATGATTTCTCTCATAATTACAGTTGCATACTTCTCATAGTTAAATTCTTTATAGTAGTGCAGATACTTTACTATACTCTCATCTTTCTATAAAAGAGCTGATATTTCTTCAAAGCTCTAGTTTATGTTTTTATTAAAAGTTGAATTTTACTTTTGGAGACGTGGATGTGTTTCAGGGGGCTTTTGGAACACCTTTTTTCCTTAAAGGTGAGTTTATTCTTTTTCAGTAGAGGCAAATACTATGACACTGTTCTATGTTTGTTGCTACCCAGACAAAAAAAGAAATTATGTGATACCTCAGAACTAAGTTCAGATTTATACTTGTTACTTCCCTGTATGTTATCTTCACTTTTTCTGCCCTCCTGTTTCAGCTTTTCAATACAATCCCCATAGCATGGATTTGGGTTTTGATACTAATAGGTTTCTTAGGTTTTTTTGTTTGTTCCATGTTTTTGGCCCTCACTGTGTAACAGTTTTTCTCTTGCTGTGAGGTGAAAAGTCGGTGGGATAGAAATGAAGGCTGCAGAGACTGTTACTCTTTGATTTCCAGATTACTTGATAGGATTTAAGCAGTAAAATCTGTAAGACAGCAAGGAGCGCTATATAAGAGTGCCACAGGCTTCACTGAGTGCAGATTTCTGTAAAACATTTCCTACTTTGAAAGCTTCTTCCCTCAAACCTCACTAAGTTTCCTGAGCAGAGGACATTGTGCTTCATCTGATGCTTGCTGTTCCACAGCCCCCTTTTTCTACCAGTCAGTTTTATCATGAAGGCCTACAGAAGGATGTTCTTTGTTTTGTCTTGGTTCCATCTTTAAAATATTTAGATTTCTGTAGGATGTCAGTATTTGTGGTTGGTTTTTATTTGTTTTTTTGGTCTTGCAACCATTGTTAGACATTTTAAATTGTGAAACAGATGAACAGCTTAAACACAAATATTTTAAAGTTTAGAGGGTATTTATTTTCTTTGTCTGTGTATCTTTCTCTCAAAACACTCTACATTGTTACAAACCAAAGGAATTCCATAGACAAACACTGTTTTACCAGATGGGTTTGTCTGAAATACCCAGGATTTTGTTACATTCATTTTATTGCAGTTGTTAGCATCACAGCAGAAGTAATACTCTATCCTCCACTGCTGGAGTGGTTAGGACTTTCCTAACCTTGGCGCTGCCATAGTGTTGCTATTCTTACCCTCTCGTGAGGTTATGGTTTGGCAAGTGTGTTTCAAGTTGCACTGGCGTGTTTTGCTCTAAATCTCATGTATGTGTTCATGGACTACTCTTAAATGTTTTATTTGTTTTCTTTATTTATGAAACTTCAGCACTTGGAACTTTCAATAGGGATGTGAATACTCAATTTGAATGACTAAATTTCAAAATATATCAAGTTTGGGATGAATGTATATATGCTGAAAAATGTCTGCGTGCTTCTGATTGTTTACATCTGATTATATGCCTCTTTTGCTGTTTTATAGTAATACTTACGAATATGTACTTTGTCATATTTTGTGAAAGAAAATATGTCTTAAGTGGTCATATTGTTAAATTAACCAAGAAATTAGTCTTTACTAAGAGATAACAACAGCTATTTTTAAAATATAGGTTATAGATGAAAATTAGATGACACAATGTTAAATTACTTTAATGAAGTTTAATACTAAGATCCACATAGTAAAAGAATCAATTACACTGGCAAAAAAACCTCTGCAGAAACTGATTTTAACAATAATTGATTCTTTTGAATCATAAATGTAGCTGTGCTAAGCAGATGAGAAGGAACGCTTTTCAGTGCAAATTAACATCTCTTAGTATGATAGATGAAGGAATATCTTTTCCAGGAAGAAATTTTTAAAACAAAAAGAAAGGTTTACAAAGAACTTTGTTGTGTGTATGTGTATGTTCACACAGGCTTTCCATGCAATGTCTGATGGTTAGTTTTTCATTGAAAGTGTAACAGAGCCATTGCTATATGTCACATTTGTTGGAGTTGGTTTTGTTTTTAGCCATCTTACTGGCAGTATTTAAACTTTGTGAAGGTGCTGAAACTTTACTGGCTTGAGATTATAGCCTTTTAAAAAGAGGAGGGGTAGAAACCTCAAGCTCTTTACCTATTATCCAAACTTAAATTACTAGAGAAAAAAAGAAACGAAAATGTCAATAGCAGAAAGTTCTGCAGTGAGTACTGGGCTTGCATCAGAGGAAATTATATGGTAGAAATGTATGGGATGTCAGGAATTCCCATATCCTGAGAATGTCCTGTGTTGCTCTTCAGTTTGCATTCTGGATATCTTTGCTGTCAAAGGCAGTGCAGCTGATAATCTGCTCCTCACACAAGCCTTTGTGCAATGATTTGCAATTTAACAGAGCTTTGGCCTGTGTGTTGGAGATGTGCTTTTGCTATCATGGTATAATCCGTTCAGACTTGGCCACCTTTTAAGTCTTTCTAAAAATGTTTGGCTGTGTGCACACTCAGCAAAACCCTCTTTGTTTTTTATCCATTACGTTGCCTGAAGATCGTCTACACTGAGCACAGTCTGGCTTGGAAATGAGTGTAACGATGCCTGCAGATGTTTCCTACTAACATGATGGTAACAGCAGAGGAAGCAGTCTCCTTTTCAGTGAACAGGTCTCCTCAGCATAGAAATAGACATCCTTAAAAAGATGCATTTGTTTGTTAGTTTGTTTTGTGCGTGTTTTTTGTTTGGCTTTGAAGTGACTGAGTTTTGTAACCAGCTCCTTTTGCTCTGGGATAGCTGAACCTGGAGCAGCTGAGACTCGCTCTGGGCAGACCAGGTGGGGACGGGGCAGCAAATTGCAGTCAGCTGTGGCTGCCTCTGCTGGCAGACAGCTAAGTGCTCTTTCTGCTTCAACTCCTTCCCCCTCCACCGCCTTCCTTTTTGCTGAGTTTCATCAGCCTTTTTATCTTTCTCTGACATAACCCTGTGCTTTGCTGTACAGGGGTGTCTTTGTGCCCTTGCTGTGTCCTTTCCATGCCTGTCCTGCTTGGGAGCCCATCACCTCCTGCCTGCCAGCCTGGGACAGCAGCTGTAAACTGGCAGAGGGACAGAAGCACCACCAGCCTGGAACACCCTGCTGCAACTCTTGTTTAGCTACCAAACACCCTTGTGGCTCATGATGATGTTTCTCTGACAAAGTGTATTCCTTGATTTAGAGGGGGGAGAAAGGAGGAAGCTGAAGGCCACTCAAGAGAGAACTGGCTCTGCTTTGGCTGAGACTCACAGAAAACCTGATTTCCCCCTTCCCTCTCCCATATGCTTTGTCTATCAGTTAACTTCTAGCATTCATGAGTAGCTAGTAACACTGGGTAGTGCTGGGCAAAACAGGCAGTTGCAGAACCACTATGAGTCAAAAAAAGGAGAAAAAATACCCTCAAAAATTAACTGTTGTCATCCCACCTCGATAAATACAGTAAGCCAGGGAAGCATGGCGCTCTTGAACTGTTTATGTCCACTCTTGCTATTGCTTTATCAGATAGTCCAGACTCCCCTGTGTCAGGGGACAAATGATTTTATTATGCTCCACATTTAAATGCCAGTATATTAGGGGAATCAGGGTTTTACTTCTGTATCTGTAACCCTGCCAAATTCTAGTTTAATACCAAGCATTGCAGAAGGTCATCTCAGAGAATGATTCCTAGAGTTAGCCATAAACTCCCTTGGGCAGTCCAAAAGGTATTGCACAAAGTTTATCCAATAATAGCACCCATATTCAATTTAGATAGTATTTTGGTTGTGCTGAAACTAAGGAGATTAGCAGTTTCCCCTGATGAATGGCTGTTCTTGTTCCTTACCCTTGAAGAAAAATGGAATTGTCATTTTTAATCTGATCATCTCTAAGTTTCCTCTTACCCCAGTCTATCTTTCTCATCATTATTTTGAAACTGTTAGAAGGCTATCATTTCTTGTACCTGGTCATAGAGTCCAGTCTTCTGATTTGGAAGTATTTTACAAATAATATGTAAAACAAGAGTAATTTTTACATCACTGGTATTATTGCAGAAATTATAATTTCAGAGTGGAGACTGCAATCCATGGGAACATTCTTACAAAGATCTTACATAGTGTGAGACCCTAAGCTTTATGGCAGAGGTACGGATACGTATATTGGAGCTGCGGTTGTGGCTTCCCAGACAAATATTCAGGCCTCTCCACAGAGGAGGGTTCTTTCCCTCCAGGGTTGAATCAAGGACGCAGGCAGAGGTCTCCCTATCAGGACTGAAAGCAGCAGTTAGCTGAGAATCCAATTGTCACTGTCCACAGTTTGCTAATCTGCACCTGATGCCATGGATCTGGGTACCTTGTCTTTGTATTCCAGCTTGTTGAAAGGCATCTGCCTTTAGGTCAGGGGGAAAAAGGCAAAAGTGCTACATAGTGTGATAACATATGCATCACAGAATACTAGGAAATAAGATTGGAAAAGACCTTTGTCATTTAATCCATCCTCCTTCCCCCCAGACTGCTCTGCAGATGCTGTTGTTGATTCAGTCAGTGTTTTCACATACAGAGGAATCCATCAGGGTCACTGAGGAACACCTGTAGCTCTGGGGTTAAAGAATGTGCCAGCTAGTAACTGTTGTGTCAGTGTGCAGGAATAAAAGCAAGGAACTGCAAAATGGAGGTATATTTTCTCTGAGGGTCATCTGGTGGAACAGAAGGTGTTTTAGGCAATGTGATAGAGTCAGAATGCCATCTGCTTTTGTAGATGCCCTCGGGACATCAGAAGTGTTGATAACTCTAGCTGGTCAAGGATGTAGTGGAAAAGAGTTTTATGAGCAAGTTTTTCATTGAAAATTATGTTCATGTCTCTGGAGATGCTTGGTTTGCTGTAGAACATTTTTTTTTGTCTGTGAGAACTACAAAATGGCAATTTTTGTTTTCAGTGTCTGGCTTGAGTTTACTTGTTGAAGTGTTTGGTTGTATCAGAACATTATAAGGCAGCACTTGGACATATAATAAGGTGGATTGCAACACACAGCAGTGGATGTACATTATTTTAAATGGACTGTACTTCACTTTCTTTGCTTATGAGTCCTGGTTATTTGCTTCATTGTATAGTATGACTGTACAGGGCCAGCAGTGCTAGCTCACTGGAGAGCATGTGCAGGACAAATGCTTTGGCTTTTGTAGTGGCATCCTACCAGGAGAGGCGGTGTTTTTGGAAGGAAAATAATTGTTATTAGTTGTTGTTTCCAGTTGCTTTGTGACCACTGACATGTAGTTTTTTAAGTTACCAAAGTAGAGTGAAATCACTGACAGAGCCTTTCAAAGGGTGATCTAGAAACAGCACAGGCCTGAATTCAAGCCACTGATTCCCCTTTACCACATAAAGAAAACATATTTTCAATTAAATAATTTCTGTCTTTCAGCTAAGCATATGTGGGACTAAAGTTATGATCAATTTTAAATGTAGCATATACTGCTGGGTTTGTTCTGCTTCAATTTTACCCTTCCTCAAGGACAATCCATTGAGTTAGCTGCTGTATTAGCATTTGCAAATTTTACTGTTTCTTATGGGCTATGGATTCATGTTCATACACCAAAATAATTAAAACTACTACATTAACTCCAGTAGTAAATGCTAAAATTATATTATTCCTGAATGGAAATGGGCAACATTCCTTTTAACAATAGAAATAGAAGTAAATCTTTGAACAGGGAAGACTAGAATCCTCTTTACAAATTACTACAATTTATTAAATACACATCTGACCTTGTTTTGAAGCAGAATTTTTAGTTCAGAACAGTTTGAGAACTGTTACATAGAAGGAGTAAATCTCAAAACAGAAGAACCACCTGTTTAGGTTTGTGTTGTTTCCAGTTTATCCTCTGAGCCAAAATCCATTATTTGCCCACTTCTGCATTTGATTAATTCCTACTTCTTGCTGGTCATACTGGGCCTTCATATGTTACAGGGAACATATATAAGCTAGATGAAAAAGAAGGGGAAATTTTGAACTTTAAACCTAAAAGGAAGGGAAAGGCTTTGCTTCCTGGCTGGTATGCACAGTGAAAAGACTTGTCTTGGGGAGGTGTAGTTGGGAGAGAACACCCAAGGTGGAACAATGTGAGTCTTTTTCTGGAAAGAAAAAACTGTTTCATTGGTTGGTAATCACAGAATCATTTAGGCTGGAAAGGGCCTTTAAGTTCACCTTAACCCAGCACTGCCAAGTCCACCATTAAGCCATGTCTTCAAGTACCACATCTGCATGGGCAATGTGTTATGACACATGAAAGGAATGTGTTTTGCAGTGAAATCTACTATTTGCCATAGCCATTAGTTTAGGAAAACCTTTCCTAACAGCTTTGGAGTCTGTATCCTTTGCACTGTTTTCCGTGTCCTTCAGAAGACTGACAAAGTTGGTGACTAAATAATCCCAAATCGGCTTTTTGAGTACATATTGCACTAATATAATTCTCAGAGATGTCAGGGCACTCGCTAGCAACATTTTCTGGGGACTTACTGGAGCATTTGTTAGACAGATTTGTGAAGCCTCAGCTTGAGCTTTAGTCCCTTTGCCTCTCCCCTGTAGTCTACTCTAGCATTTATTGTAGTCAAAACTTTTGCTGCCTGGACCTAGCAGGCAGGGAAGTCCCTGCTTGTGAAGAGGAGGTGATGAATAGTCACACTTCTCTGACTGTCCCTGTTCGTGCTTCATCCCACTGCAGAGTGTGGCAGCCTCAGCGGATGTGTGGCTTTGCCTCCCACCTCCCATTGTAGCTTGTGTCTCAGTGGGACATCCTGTTCACATTTTGTTTCCTGGGACAACTTTTCTCTTTCCTTTTTTTCTCTAACTGAGCATTGATAAACTACAAATTCATGGCAGCAATGAAATGGCACAGTATTTCTCTTGCAGATACCTGCAACAGTTTTTCTCATGATTTTTTGGGAGAGTTTAAGGAAGTTACATCACAGGCTGTTTTCTACAGTAAAAATAAACTAGTGCACAGATATGGTCAAAAGTACAAGTCACATTATGTTTGCAAAAGTAGTTCCCAATTGCAGTGTATTTTGTAGCCATGGAACAGAAATATTAGATTTACAGCAGGAAGTGGGTTTTAAAACGATAATTGATATTTGCTAGTCATTAAACTGGAGAGGAGTGTGTTGCTGTTATCTTTAGCTGTGCTGCTTTTCATGTTTCTCTGTTAATCCTATCCTCTTTCCCCTACCTCTTCCCAGTGAGTTCCTGGTCAGCAGCAGCACATGGGAACTGATCAGGCTGAAAGTCAACCCAATGCACCCCACAAAAATGTTTGGCTTGTTCCTGCTGTTACATTAGTCTTGTCAGTTTTTGTGGGGATTCTGGCATGTCTTCGTTTGTTTATGTCAGTTTATTACTCGTTTCTTGACACTTAGTCAGAAATTGATATTTCTGTCCAAATAATGAGCCTAGAGTAGGAAAACACCAGTACTTTTGCCCAGATACTCAGCCATAGTTGAACTGTATTTTATGTTTTTTGTAAATTTGGTTTAGGATCCCATTTGTCTAACTCAAGTCTGGGAAAGGGAAAAACAAAGGAGGTAAAAACACAGGTGGTAGTTTTAAACTGGAATACGGGTGAACTCTGGAATGGTTCAGCAGATACATCAGTGGATGGAGGGATGGTATTGAGGAACTCAGCTGCCTTGTGTCTGGGTTAGGCAGAAATACCTGCTATGAGTGACTTGTTTCTGATGTGGCAGACTATACAAGGAAGAAACAGGGGAGTGAAGGGAAACCAATCTTACTTTTGATGTTATGTAAACTAGATTGATACTTAAGTACCTCAAAGTAATTCAGTATGTGCTGCTTGCCCAGGTCACAGGAGCATGCTGAGGCTTATGGAAGGAGTGATCTTCCTGAATTTTCCAGCTAAACAGAATGCCAGTCTGCTGGCAAGAGCAGTCAAGCCCAAGGACATACATGCAGCAGACTTCCTCCTTGTAGCAGGAATGAACTTGGTTACTCTGTTTGCGGTGTTGGTCTGATATGAGCGAGCTATGATATGATTGTGCTGTTTCTTGCATGTAGTCTCTTACCTGGTTTGGTCGAGTGAGAGGTGGGGTCAGGAAGGGAGTAATCCCTCTTGGAAAAACAAATCCCCCATTAATTCTTTAAAAATTTTGGTAAATGTATAATTTTGTTTAAAAATCAATGAAAAGGATGATCCCACTGCAACATTTTTCTTAATTGTGGTGATTCAAAAGAACAGCTTGAAAATATATTTCTTTGAGATTGATAGCATTTTAACTGAGCTGTAGGGGGAAATATCTGATGGTGTGGTATCTTTTGTGATGTAGCTGGAGTGGAAAAGTCACCCACTATTATAACTAAAAAAAGACAAGGTGTTTATGATTGCAAAACACCAATATGTTGATATATAGATAAGAACAGAATGGAATAAGCAATAACTTTTGTTCCAGTTAACTGTTAATCTTAGGGCAATGTGTTAGTGGTATGGTGACCTATTCTGAGATCAAATGGAGATGCAGAGTTTCTTATAACTCTGTATATCAAACTGCCAATGACAGAGAAAATTCACAGACCATCCTTATACAATAAACCTGAAATCTTTGTTGCTACAAATTTCCACTTTTGAGCGTCAGTACATTTTAGGATTTTTAGGTAGTAAAAGTAATTTTGGATAGAAAATTTTTAGTTTTAAGCAGATTTCCAACTTAACAGCACTAAGAGTATATGTATGTACTATATACATATAAACTATGTATACAGTTTCAATGCCGAGCAAAATAGGGTTGCTGCTGTGATGAGGTTATTTTTAAATCCTGAAATTTACATGTAAGTATATATGACAGGAAGCTTCTGATTCATATTTTGTAATGGTATGAAACTGCAAAATATTGGTAAAATATATTCCAAGTAATGAGTGACCGCTTGTAAAAAGATGAAATTTCTCTATGGTACCCAGTATGGCTCTCCTGAGTATTGCTTTGGATCTCCAGTAGGTTTTAACTGGAAAGACACTTTTGAAACATGACTATGAGGGCAGTCTAATTTATAAACAGGAATAAACTGAAGAGGTTTAAGGCTGCCTTTTTTAAAAAGTGTTTCTTCCGCCTGTATCTGAAACTACATTGCTACAAATTTTACTACCCAAGGTACCTTCCAAATTTGCTAGTCTCTAAGCAAGCAAGTCTCAGCGGTATTTCACTTAGTATGATACATTTCCCATGTCGACTATCACATTTGTCTGTTTCTTCTTTTTTACTGTCAGTCAGCAGTCTTGTCATGGTCAATCCTTTTAGTCTGTCATTTGTTGTATGTACAATATATTCATACCCATTATAAATATTTTTCTGGTTTTTTATGGCATGCTGGTTTCACCACTAGTATTTTAATTGACTTTGTAGTTTACACTACATCTCACTTTTGGTTTTGGTCTAATTCTTCTCTCTCTTTTTTCCTTTATCACTAGAAAAATAATTTGTGTTTAGCATCTGTAACTATGAGAACTTCAGAGTTTTACTTTGCATTCTAATACCCGTTCTTTATCTGTTTTAGCATCTCCCTGTATTCTTCCCAGTGTTCTTTACTTCCTATTTTCTTGTAAGTATAGCATATTCTCTTTTTCCCCTCAGTTTCTATTGACCTATTTAACCATGTGGAGTTAATTGAAGCTACATCTCACTCCTGAAGAAAATAATTCAATTAATGTATGAGTTCAGTTTCATTTTTACACCCTCTCCTTATGCCTGGGGTATCTTGCTATTTGTCTGAAAAGTATTTAATGTAATATCTTTTTACATAACACAGCTATCTAAAATTGCACAGCATTCATCTTAGTAGAAATAAAATTTCAATTCCATTCTGTTTGTTTAGTGGTTGGAATCTGACACGAACAGGTGGGTCCCTGGCAGGTTTCAGGAAACAACCAGTCATGTAATTCATCTATCATTCTGTCTTATCTATGACATGTTTAAATGGTTTCCATGTTAAAATTGAGCTCAGAATTGTGGCTGCTTATGTAGTAGTCCCATTATTTTTGTGTACACAATCTTTGCTTTACTCAGTAGTAATTCTTCTGTCTTTTGTGTAGTGACTCCCCTTGATATTTTTGGTTTCTCTGTGTGTTCTTAATGGATTGTTTCCTAAGGCAAGATTCAGCATTGTAGGCATCTACTATACCTAAAAGTGTTCAGACCCTGAACAGCCATGAGCCACGTTTTAGTAAATATAAGTCTGAGCACAGCTTTATGAACTTCCTGCTGAACACGAGAGACTTCAGTGCTGGACTTTGGAATTGGCAGCAGTGGGAGTTGTAACAACCAAGCCCAAAATTCAAATGGAGATTTCTTTTTTCCTTTTCCCTGCTTTTTCAAATTAACTGGTTGTAGATCTAAGTCCTTCCATGAATTTGCAGTGATAATATATTTTAAAATCTATGAATTTGCTCTTGAGCTGTGAACACATCAGTATGACTCCTGTGAGAAGATGTGCTCCTGCCTACATCACTAAATAATCAAATAAACAGTACTTTCCTATTGCCAGCTACACAAACTGTAAAATTCTCTCTGAGGCCACTGTACACTTTGATTTAAACTATCAGACATGATACACTTTGTTCTTGGCTTTTGTGTAGCAACAGGCATTATGGTACCTAACTAAACCTCCCTTGGTTTTGGTAGGGTTGATAGTAGTTGCTAAGTCCTACTCTCTGAGACAGACCTTAACTTGTTTGGCTTTTATGAAACTTGTTTGGAAATTTGCCTTAAACCACATGCTCTTCTGTTGGTTGGTTGTTTTCTCTGCCACAAATGTAACTTCCTAGTTTCTTGATCTTTTTTTCCCCCCTTCAAAATTTCAGCCTCCTAGTATTAATCTTTGTAATAATTTACAAGCTGTAGTTTCCTATTTATACATTGGTGCTGCTGAAACAGTATGTCCCACTTAAATACCACAATGATAATTCTGTTGCTTCTTTAGCTGTCTCTTCCATCTAGCAATAGTATCATTGTTGGTACTTTTATTTTAATCTAGATACTTATAATTTCTGCATAGAAAAAAAAAATCCAGTACTTTGTAATAGCAGATTCTTACAGGAAAAAATAGCTTTTGGGGATTGGGACCACCTGTAACTAATAATCCTGGTTTCTATATTCCTTGCTTTGTAGCCTCAGGGAAGCCACTTTGGCAGCTCTGAACCATTTTCTATGTATGGCAGCATGTGTTAACTACTTAATTAGTGGTTTTTGGACTTACCAGTTCAGGTTTTTTATCTGTAAGATTTTTCCTTTGATAATTTGTTCATAGATATGACAAGAGTCAAAGAAGTAGAAGGCCTAAGGTCTTACATAGACACTTACTGCTTTCCTCAGCAATATGAAGAGCATGCACCCAAATAGAACCCAGTGCATGTGATCCATCCTGCTGTGGAAGGGCAGCTCACTGCCTCCAGCCCTTCCAGCTGTTGGCTGAGATGCCTCCCCTGTTCACTGCTTTCAGCTGTGGTTATTTCCTTGTAATTTATCATGGGCATGTTTTTGGGGTGGGGGAAGAGGACTTATTTATTTATTTACCACTTTTTTGCAAAATTTGATGAAAACTTGTTCTTATGATGGGCATTTTCCCTAAACTTGAGGCCATCATCATAGAATGGTTTGGGGTGGAAGGGACCTTAAAGATCATCCAGTTCCAACCCCCCTGCCATGGACAGAGGCACCTTCCATTAGACTGGGTTGTTCAAAGCCCTATCCAACCTGGCCTTGAACGCTTTCAGGGGCGAGGCATCCACAGCTTCTCTGGGAAACCTGTTCCAGGGCCTTTAGACTTGTTCCCACAGATCCGTGTCCTTCTTATACTGGGGGCCATGTTCCAGATCTTTGCTGTTTCTGCAAATCCCACGAGTGGAGAACCTATACCATTTGTAGTGGAGTCAAGATGTGGGGCAAAATGCTGTGAAGACAAATGCCTCCTGTGTGTTCTAGTAATTGTCTGCAGTGATACAGGACAAAGCCTAATTGAAGGAGGATGTCATATTTTTTCCTCAAGCAAAGCATCTGATCTGAGTCTAACTCTTGGTAGTCTCCTACTGTTGACTTCAGGACTTCCTCTGATGGTTTTTTTGGTTTTGTTGTTTTGGTGAAGTATTTTGTTGTTGTTGTTGATTAATAATAATAATTATAATTTTGGATATGCTCCACGAGTTCTCCAGTTGAGGCAAGTCCTCATATATGTGCTGATCCTAACTAGTATAGCCAAAAACCACACAGGAGAGACTAGATTCAGTTTGAAAGCACAGGTTGTCACTTACTCCTTTCCATCATGCCTCCTTTCAGCTGTTGCCAGTAGATTGTATTTAGAATATATTCCTCTGCAACAGTATAAAATGGCAGATTTGGCAAGGTAATACTGTTCTGAATTACTTTTTCAGTTCAGAGCATCTGACTATCCAGCACCTCTTCCAAGGGATACCCAAAGATACTTTTCATCATTGTGCTTTTAATGTGGGCTTATTTTTCCAAAACACGGGGAGAACTGTTGTAGGGATTGCTCTAGAAGCAATTTGTGAATGCCTCTTTAGATGTGGTGTAAGTGTCAGTTGTGTGTTTTGCCCAAAAGTAGGATCTTTTGGAAATCTTTTTAGCTCCAATCCTTAACTCTTCAGTGGAGACTACTTTCCATTGAGTACCTCTGAATTAAAAGAGCAAACCTACTTGGCATGTGTATTTCTGAATGTTCCATTCCTCAGAGGACCCTAAAGTGGTGTTTACACTTCCCCAAGACCTCTAATCTTCTTTTCACCTGATATTCTCACACTGGTGCCAATGCCCAGCTCTTGATTTTTGTTCCACACTCCTTCAGGCAGCAGAAGTGGTCAAGGAGTTGGCAGCTCTCTTGCTTAAGTGCAAGACTCAGGACTAAATACCCTGCACTGCAACATTTAGTTTTTCACTTGATGTTCTTGGAATCTCTTAGAAAAATCAGACTCTTCTTTTGCTCTTCTCCTTCCCACCTCAGCCAGTTATTTCTTCCAAGGTCAGTAATTTCTGATAAGAGGGTGCTGCTGCAGAACAGTTTGCCTGTGTCAGTAGCAGCCAGCAACATTGCAGATTTCTCAAGTATAAAGTATAGCTGGTGGTGTTAGGCCACACAGCCCTTTTCCCCTTAGGTAGTGGAAGATGGCTTCAGGTTCATTTCCCACCTCTTAATGAACCTCTTGTTGAATATCCCACAGAGGCTGAGACAGCCTCTATGAGTAGCAGGCATCGGATAGTGGCTGGAAAGACACATGTACCTTCTTGAGGTAGATACATAAAAATAGAAGTGCTTTTTTCCAGCAGGGATGCTCATTCCAGCCTTCTGATCTCAGGGTTTCCTGAAAAGTTAACACATGCACATCAGCATCTTGAACCTCTGAAAGTCCCCAGCCTTCTCTGTCTGCTACTTTTCTGCATTGAAATGCCGAGTGGTTTGGGGAGCAGTTGTGAATGGAGCTCTTCAAACTCTGGTATTGAAAGCCTTGTCCATGGGATGAGAATGAACCTGTCAATTAGTATTCATATTTCTTGTCAAAAAGAAGGTGAATGAAAGTGTTCTGCCAATATAATAGTGTAGTGTTATACCCATCTATTTAAACTGCATTCATAATCTAAGATATTTTTGAATGTTTTAATGTCCTTACAAGCATTTTATAATGTGTACCATGGCATGTATATGTTTGTGAAACTACTGGGATGTCTTTTGGCAGTATCCGTTCTAGACAAGCCTTATATTAGGACACTGATATCCCACAAAAAGAGCCATTTTTCACATCGCTCTAGGGACTGGATTAAATTGCGGTGAAGTGCTCTTAATATAGAATGTGTTCACCTCAGGAGTTAGTGTGAAATAGCTGGGTATACTTCAAGTTTAAACCTTAGCCTATTTTGCAGTAGCATTCCTCTGTAGATGAGCCCCGAGAGATGTCCTTGCTTAACTCTCAAATTTTAGAGCATTTTGAGTGAATGCTGTGGTATCGTAACCTGCAGCTCCAAAAATATCAAGATAGAAGAGTTTTCCCTTATGAAATGTTCCCAGTATTAAAAGACCTCAAAAAGGAGTCTGTAACCTGGGAAAGGCTTTTCTTATTTGTACTTATTCGTGAAAAAAAGAAATGAAACTAACTCTTTGCTTCCCACATCAAGGACTTTGGTGCATGCTACTGTGAAATATGGCTGGGATTTCTTGACTGGAGTAATACTGGAGGCACTTAGGAATTTTAATTTTTTTCTTTTTTTCTTTACAACCATCTAAAATGGTGAGAACAGTCATGCAATTTTCTATTTCTCAGTAGCATCTTGACTACAGTTCAATGGAAGACAAATCAGTCCAAAATGAGGCTAAAGTTGCAGTGGAGGGGGGAAATGAGAACAGTTTTAATTTTTCTTTATGCATGATAAAGGAGAAAAAGAGTTTGCTTACCTGAGGAGTGTTTGTTTCTCAATTTTTGGTGAAATAATAAGAATGGAGATGTATTTGGAAAGCCTTTTGGGGTTGTTAAGAGGGGGACATTTCCACTGTGAGACTCTGGAAAGTGTGCTTAATACGTCGTGCATGAAAATGCACAGTTCCTCTTCAAAGACAGTAAAACTTATTCATACTCCTTAAAAGATATGTTACCAAATTATGTATTTTTGATGTTTTCCTTGTTGGTTTTATGAGCATGGTCTTAGCAAATCTTAGGTCTAGTGTTTTGTTATTCTCATTTTTTAACATAGATAATTTTTTTTTATATCCACTTACACGATATATAACCGTCAGGCGAAGGTAAACCTGTTTAACTCAAGGGTGAAGAAATGCCATTTTCTCTTGTATTGGTTGCCCACTTCCAGTAATAGAATTTTATGTTCTGATTAGTTGCATTTTTGGTTGGCATTATGAGTTTATCTTCACATGGATGCTTATTCTCTGAGAAGGAAAGACGTTCAAAAGCAAAAATAATTAAATTGCCTATAAGCTGCTAAAGTCCAATACGACCAGTAATGCTGCCCTATTCCTAACTATTAAAATAACATATAAATATATATGATGCTCTAAATAATCAAAGAAACAGAGAAAACTATCTACCCAAGGGGGAAAAAAGACTGCTGTAGACCATATTAGTCTAAATGTGACATGGCAGTCAAGATTAAAAGCTAGTTTAAGATGGAAAATCTTGAAAATTTGAGTAGAGAAGTATTACAGGGAACATGTATGTGTTTCTCTTATCATGTTAGTTTTGTCCACAACAGCAATGTCCTGTAAGAAATGTAGGTTTAGTAGGAGCAGTGTTTCCAAGTGACATTTACAATTAACAGCTATACAAAATATATGGAAAAGAGTAGAAACAGCATGAGAAAAGGACTTTTTAGGAGTTGAAGGTAGACATTGACAATCAAGCCTGCCAGCCACTGCATGACTGCTTGCTGCTGAGTTGTAGTTTCCTATTGCTGATGTTCCACCAAGTTCTAACATCGTAATTTGCCGGTTAATCTGTTCTTAAAACCCACAGTCCTTGTTGTATTGAAATATGACATATTTGCAAAAATGGGAGACCGTGACTGAAGAACATCTAATGGTTCTCTGTGTAACTATTCCTTGAAACAAAAGAATCAGAAGTGGTTAACTTTGTTTAGCAAGGATACTGTTACAGCACACAAACATTCCCTCCCTCCCCACAGTAAGAGTTTTGAGAAGGGTATCAGCAGCAAGGTATTGCAGTGATCATCAGCCTATGATTTGAAGAAATATTGTCCTTTGCCCACCCCCTTCTCCTTCCCTGGCATGGGGATGCCCATTCTAATGCTGGGGTATGCACAACTTATTGCTGGTTGCACTGTTGGTTTGTGCTCTGTATTAATGTAACTCCATATTCTGGAGGGAATTAACTGAAGTTACATCTTTCTTACATAAGTGACCAGCACATTCTGAATGTTCTTTCAGAAACACAAAGCAAATCGGCATTTTAGGTGAAATGTACGATAAATTGAGACTTCTTTTTCTTGCAAATATTTATAGTGATGCTTCCAAGTAAGTGGAACTTCTGTTTGATTTGAAAATATGCTATGAATATGCATACTCAGACAAAAAATAGGCACATACATAGGAGGTTTAGAACCCTCATTTTTAGCTTCTCTAGTCTGTGCCAATACACTAGAATTCTAAGATATTTTCTGTGTAATTGCTGAAGAAGAAGTGGAAAAAATACTGGAAACTCTGCTGTATTATGTTTGCATTATGGTATCGCTGTCTTAAATTCCTGTCTCATGTGAAATATTTGATGTAGTGCAGAGTTAAGACTGGAACAGCTTAACAGTGTTTACAGTTAGAGATTAGTAGTACATATGAACATGTAACAAAACACTTCTGTTGGTAGGCAAAAAATTAAATGTGGGGCAACCTGCACTGGACAGCTAAGGTTGAACTCTTGTCGATTATATTTACAGGGTACAATGAAGAAGTGAAAGTATAGAAAGGACCTAGGGAAAAAAATTAACTTACTTCTAGCACCAGTTTTTAATAATTTCTTTTTTTTCATTGAAAATTTAAGTTGTTTTTCCAATCAGTTTTCCAGATCGTATTGTTCTGTCTCTGGTACTTGAGCTGTAATTGGTTACAGTTGCAATTTTATTTTTGCAGTTAACACTTTAAGACATTGCTGCTGGTGGTGTTTGTTCATTTGCTTATTCAAGTGGGATGCTTCTCATTAACCCCTTCATCACTTAGTGTAGGAGAGGACATAAGTGGTGCAGGATGGTACAGGAAAGACATGAGAGTTCCTGAAGCTCCTTGTGAACACTGCAGTCTTCTCTGAAAATATTGAGTAATTTCATTATTAAAATGAGAGCTGATTTTCAATACAGATGAATGCCAGGCATTGAGGACGGGACAAAACAGACTTACATACCAAACTGTGATATTATATACCAAATATATGTATGCCTATAGCAAAACGAAACAGTGACTGGTTCCTGGCTATGTATTTCTGCTCAGGAAAAGGGCATTGGGTTTGTTTTGGATAGTTTCCTGCAAGCATCTGTTTGGTAGTTTAAAAAAAAAACAAAACGCCATATTGAATATTGTGTCCCATTTTGGGCCCTATTCCAAGAGTTAGTAGAAGAGGAAGAAGCATGGAGAAGAATGGTAGGCTTGGACTGGCTTCTGGAAGGAAAAAAGGGAAATAAGATTGGGGCTAGTCAATCTGGAGAAGGGCTGTGATGAAAGAGATGAAGAAAGACAACATGTATGTTCCAGAACTTGCTGCCAAGAGATACTTTGGAACACAAACCCATAGTGGTTTCAAAAGTAAATTGGACAATCCCATGGGGAAGAAGAATTTAATTACATGGGGTTTGGTGCAGCCTATGATTCTGGGCATGCAAATTTTAGTAATTGCTAGGTTTCTGGTGGCTGGAGTTAAAGAAAATACTCAGACAGTATTGTTCACACCTCCCATGTTCTTGTGCTTGTTCCTTATGCGTCTATTCTAAGCCTTTCAGAAACAGCATTCTCTGTCAGTCAAACCTTTGAATTAAAAGCACCAATACATGTGTACCCAAAAAGAAGTGTGCAAAAGAAGCTTGGCTGGTTTTAGAGCATCTCTTTGGATGTGTTCCCAGTATTGTTGCAGGGAGGGAAGTATTTGTATTCAAGGTTTGCTAGGTAAGCTAAACTGAACTTCTCAGCAATAGTGAGGCACGAATATCTTAGAGAGGTGCTTGGGATTTTAATTTCGGATTGTTGTGAAGTTGAGTGTAACTTGTTTTGTTTTTAACAAAACCACCTTTGTTCTGCCCCTTTTCCAAAACCTGTATTTTGTGTCTGTCCTCCTTTGGATAAGACCAGTTCCTTTCTTATCTGTTGCTCATAGCTTTAGGTTTTTTTCCCTCCTAGGGCAAATGCATGAAATTGCTGACTGCTACCAGGTTTTGGTCAGCAGCTGCAAGACAAAGTAGTCCTCCTAACTTCCTTTTGCATCTGTATAGTGAAGCTTTGGCTTTGTCCAGTAGTAGTACTGTCTTCAGCTCTGAGATCACATTGTTAACAATTTGAAGGTGGAAAGGTTTTTATATAACTGTAAGCTCTTTGTTTATGCCTTAAACAAACAGTTCTTCATTAGTTGACAATATTCAGGGTAAAGTGCCTTTTTTCCAAGCCCTTATTTATTTTTGGAAGCTCAGTTTGAAAGGAGAGAGCTGTGGTGTTTTATCTGTGATATACTTTCTCCATTAATGTCTTAAAATGCCGAACTGCTTCTGGTTTGTTACAAAATGCTATTTTAAAATATTAAAATGTAGTTGTAATTATCCTGAAGATAAGTAACCTTAATGCAAAGTTTTTATGTGAGGAAATCTGTGGCAGTACAGTTAACTCTCAATTGCACTCTTTTATTTTTGTCCCTATTTGCTGCCACATGTGTTCAAGACTGAGCAGCAAAACCACCTTTGCCTGTATACTTACAAGATTAAATACTGCTTTATGTCTTTGAGTTGTCCCTTTGCTTCCAAGGACCAAATGCCAAGAAAAAGAGCACCCTGTGCCGTCAGGTATACAGGGTCCCAAACTTCCACTGGTAATGACAAACATTAACAGAATGTTTTAATTCTTTGAGTGCCATTTTCTGATCTGTGCTGGCTGGCTGAGTCTCCCTGTGCAGAGTTATGATTTCTAAAGCTGACAGATTTTTTATTCGAGTCTAAGTATCCTAGAAGTGTGTTTACATGATTGGAAAGAGGAGATTTCTTTCTCTGAACTGCAGCTGTCCCTTGCTTGTGGTTTGAAATTCCCAACTATTGATAAGTGTAGACAGGGTTTATATAAAGAATCAGAAGGTCTCTTGCTAGTTCAATAAGCATGAAAATTGGCCTGTGGTATTTACATCTTGATCTCTCTTGCCAGAAGTTTTGTCTCTCAAAGTATATAATCATTGTCTCTTGCATCTCAAAAGTAATTTTCTGGTATTTGTGTATGTCTTTGGAAGTATGAGTTGTGGGAAAATACAGGCTCAAAGGTCTTGCACAAGTTTACTGACTCCTTGTTTTGGCTTAGTCTAGTCTATCCTGCTCTCCCAATTCTCCACGTATTTTGCTATGGATAGGACAAAAGACATAAAAACTTTGATCAGGGTTTAAAATTCAGAAGTGATTTCAGTTGTTTTAATTTACATTTCCTATGGAAAACCAAGCCAGTGGTAACATTCCATCTTGTGTTCCTAATGAAACATAGGGCAACATTGATGTTCCTGCAAATTCCCTTTCAAGAGAATTCTTTTAAAGGAATGTAATTGCCATAATATGGTTTACAAGGGAAAAGTATTGAAAGCATTCCTCATCAACTTCGTATTTAGTAATTCAAATTTTTATTTATTCTGCTGAAATGAAAAAAGAATTTTATAAGCCATGGAAAATTTGGAAATAAATGTGAAATTTTTGTGACAATATAAAATACTAATTTTCCATTTCATTTTGTTCATCTCTGTCTCTAAAACGGATCACAAACTGAGTACAGTTTCTTACTCTTCACTTTAAACAACTAAAAAATTCTGAGCTGTTTTTAACTTCCTCACAAAAAGTGAGATGTGAGAGGATTAAATCACTAATACAACAAGAAAGACCATAAAAGTTGAATAAAATCTTATTACTGTATAGATCCTTAAATAGACAACTTGCCTAATTAATCATAAGTATTTATAATAAAATATTTATTTTAAAATATTTGATATAAGAACTTCATTTATATCCAGAGACAGTTTCTGCAATATAAATAGGAAAATGTATAATGTTCTAAATTTTAATTAAATTTAGTCTCTTTTCTTATTGTCTCTCTCATACTTCATAGGAGTAAAAGTAAGCAGCACTTGAATACAGTGGAGATATTGGATATTCCTCTTACCTAAGTGAGCCTCTTTAATGTCTTCATTGGGCCCACAATTATTTGAAGTATGTTGTAGTTAAAATAAAATTTGAAATAACTTAAATTTAAAATACAACTTTCCCAGAAAGATAATGACAAATTACAATAACATTTAATTAATAACTTACTTATACATGCTTTAACTCTACTTCTTAAGACATTGAATGCATGATGTTCTGAAGTACCTTTTAGTGGCTTTCCAGAAGATTTTAGTCTGAGAGCTCAATTTTCAGGAAAAATCTTTCAAAACTTTATTGTCCTGGACTCTAACACACCTCCCAGTATTTTTAACCCTCCTGTCCTATGCACACTCCAGTACTTTAGTATGACAAATTCTGTGGAGATTTTGTATGGAGACCTAAACATACAGAGGCATTATAGATCCGGTATGTTCTTATTTTCTGTAATGAATGGTAATTATTTGGTATTATGTTTCTAATGAGGACTACAGAAAAACCTGTCCCTTCTGTGACATGAGGAATGGCCTGTTTACTTGCATGCCTTCAAACTCTCTCTGTGTAAGGGACTGGGAACAAGACCAGCAGAACTTGATTGTCTATTTGCCAATTCCAATTGCAAAAAATGTTTAACATGAGAAAGATCTAATTGTCTATGAATCCATTAAAATATCCATCACTGCATGGATCTTGTGATCCTCTCAAAGAAGTATAGTGTGTGTTTCTTAATTTCCATTTTTCTTTAAAGACTATTATACTCTTTATGATCTTGTCAATCAAGTTTTTTATTTTCTTTATTCTAAGTGTCTTTTTCTTCTTTACAATAACTTCTGATGTTTGAAACAGAAGGCTTTTGGTTCCTCTTAGCAATGTTGATGCTGTTAAATGACTTTAAAATGTTGGAAAGGGGGAAAGCAGGCCATTAACCTACTGAAGTGTGTTGGTATTAGGAACATTAAGTACACTTTTCTGGCCTTCTAAAAATAAGTATATGAAAACTGGTCTGTTTGGCATGTTCTAAATGTATATTCTCAAAACGATAAAATTCATTTCTTTAATCCCTTTGTCACTTCAGTTTTGCTCTGTGCACAGTCTCTATTTCAGTAACTTGCAGGGGGCTGAGTTTCATATTTACTGTGTGTTCTTGATATGAGTTGCATGTTTTCATGTGTTTAATAGGGATTTTGAGATGGATGAGCTAATCAAATGTAATTGTTCTTGTTTAAACTATTTCCAGGTACACCCACCTTTATGGAAGCATTAGCAGCCAATGGTACAACCAACATCCAGACATCTGTAACAGGAGTCACAGCCAGCAAACGAAGGTTTATTGATGACAGGAGAGATCAACCCTTTGATAAAAGGCTACGTTTCAGCGTGAGACAAACAGAGAGCGCGTACCGGTACAGAGACATTGTTGTCAGGAAACAAGATGGATTCACACACATTCTGTTATCAACAAAATCATCTGAAAATAATTCATTAAACCCAGAGGTCAGAACAATTCTGATTGGGGGGGGGGGGGAGGGGATTTGAGTACTTGGCTCATTTCTGCCTGTTATTCACAAAACACGATACAGGTTCTTACTTGCAAGATGTTATATGTACAGTGGACTTTATGTGTAATTCACTGGCATTTAAAAACTCTGTTATCTGAGCATGTTGATGTGTACTGTCTTTTATAAGATGTGCAGTGATTTACAAAGTGCAACTTGAAAAAAGCTTTAGCCTCAATTAAGATTCTTTTTCTTTCTATACTGGTTGCATATGCCATCTGCTGTCCAAATTACAGAAATGCTGAATGAGTGCTTTAGTTACAGATAACAGATAAAATCTAATAGATCTTTCCTTAATGATTTAATTATCTTAGTCTAATTACATTTTTGAAATGCAAAGCTTTTAATATGCTAACTTCCTTTTTTTTGGATAATGAAGAAAGTTAACTTTTCTAATATGATGGTTTAGTGGACTCTAAGGAAAAATTAAAGTGGGGGTAGGAAGGGAAGAGAACAACATGCTACTTTGTAATGATGGATTAAAATGTTTCTTATTTTTATTTTTCAGGTAATGAAGGAAGTCCAAAGTGCACTGAACACAGCAGCTGCAGATGACAGTAAACTTGTGCTGTTTAGTGCAGTTGGTAGCATTTTCTGCTGTGGTCTTGATTTTATTTATTTTATACGACGTTTAACGGATGATAGAAAAAAGGAAAGCACTAAGATGGCAGAAGCTATTAGGTATGTATTGTTATCTTCAGTCATCTGATGGGTATTTGTCATCATGTGGCCTGGCTTGTTCTATCTTTATTTCAAAAGCCTCTTACTCAAAAAGATCTTAGACATTCACCTGTTACAGTATAGCATGCAGCACTACTTTATGCTCCCTGTCCCTTTCTGTTTGGGTTGTCATTTCATGCATTTTTGATTTTAAAATTTAACTATGAATACTGGGAATATTGTAATACTCCTCCAGTTAAAACCAATGTTAAAATACTTCAGTAGCCATAGGGTTTCAGGAAAACAAATTGAACACACAGAAATTCAAGATGTGTGTTGAATGAGTAAGTTGATTTAGTACGTTCAGAGCAGTGGAAGGATGGATATTTTAGAGGAGTAGACTAATACTGGTGATCATCATCCCAATGCTAGCTACCAAACCTAGCATTTAAAGAAAATAAGCTGAACTATTACTAAGTAGAAGAAAATATATGGAAAAGAAGCAGGAATCTTGGAGACATGTTTTAACAGTACACACAAGTACATATCATTTGAGCACTGGTTTTGAGATCCTGGTCTCTTGCATGCTTCCAGAGTATCTATACTCTTTCAGAGCCCTGTCTTCTGTTGTTGTCATCAATGGTCATGTTTCTAAAAAAAAGGCCATGGACAGGTAAAGCCTGTTTCATTGGAGGCACAGTTGATTCATGAAGATGATTATAGTTGTTTTTATCAAAGGAAATTCTTCAGTCATTTCGTGTAAAAGGTGCTCATGCAGTGACTTCAGATGTGGCCAGAAGCTCTTAGCACTGAGCTTCTATCACTACCTTAATTTGGGCCCTTCCAGAAACCTGATTTTTCACCTAGTATTCATTGTTAATAAAATGGGGAAAGGCAACTTAAAAGACCTATGAACACACCCTCCCTTTCAAATAAGGTATTTTTCATATGCTACAGATGGTCCTCTCTGGGCTATTCAGACATGATTAAAATTATCTGATGTCTCTGGGTGGGATGTTTGTATGATGATTTGCATGAGATGGTTCCAGGTTTGGATGTGGTTTTTTTGCATTTATCTACTTCAGTTCACTAGAATGAGTTAAGAAGCAGTTGTGATAACCTTCAGTGCTGAATGCAGTATAGTACAATTGTCCTGTTTTGCAGAAATACAAAAATATGTAGCACAGATAGGGAGCAAACTTCAAAAATCACCTGTGTATGTATTCATACACACATGACTTTTTTCATAAGAAGCTCTTGGAGGCATTACTGTTTGAGAACAGAGAAGCACCCATATTTTGTGGGTGCTGGAATGAATTGTCAATTTTGTTGACAATGAGGGTGAGAATATGGCTATGTCACTCAATAGCATAGTACCCAGAGCATTATTACCAACCAAAAGAAGGGAGATGAGGAGAGGAAATTTACAGGTGTGTGATACGTGACAATAGAGCTCTACTATATATGTTTGCACATAATTTTAAAAAGCAGGCTTATTTGTTAAGAAAAGCTGTCTCCCAGCAGTCCAGAAATGTTCCTCAAGGAAAATCATTAATTCTTTGCCCATCTTCATTTACACCTTATTACTGTCACTTAAAAACACAGGTAAATACCTTACACCAATGCTATACGTAAATACAATGCTGACTGAGCAGGGCTGTGCCACAGCTGTGGTGCCCAGAGGTGAGGAAAGGCTGCAGCCTTGTCTGAGAGAGCTGTGAGGCACATGAATGTACCAAAAGTGCCATATCAGCTGTTGCTTGTAGGGGAGTGTTAAATCTGCACCTGCTCAACTACTGTGATGTGTTGGGCTGGGAGCAATGCTAGACTTTTACAGAATCAAGAAATGGTTGAGGTTGGAAGGGACATTTGCCGGTCATCTTGTTCAACCTGCTCAAGCACGGTCACCTAGAGCAGGTTGGGCAGGACCATTTCCTGTGTTTTTTTTAATATCTCCCAAGACTGAGAATCCATGACCTTGCTGGCTGCCTGTTTGGTCACCCTCACACTAAGAAAGTGTTTCCTACTGTTCAGAGGGAACCTCCCATGTTTCAGTTTGTGCCCACTGCTTCAAAGGGCACCACTGAGAAGAGCCTGGCTGTGTCCTCTTTGCGTCCTCTTTAGGTACTTATACACATTGATGGCATCTCCCTGAGCCTCCTCTTCTCCAGGCTGAACAGGCCCAGCTCACTCAGTCCCTGGGTCACCTTGACGGCCCTTTGCTAGACCGTCTGGAGTCTCTCTTTCACTGAGGAGCCCATAACAACACCAGGGCTGAGCAGAGGGGCAGGATCAACTCCTGCAACCCTCAGACAACATTCTGCCTGAAGGAATGCAGGATACCACTGGCCTGCTTTGCCACAAAGGCACACTGCTGGCTCACGTTCAGCTTGGTGTCCACTGGGAACCCTAGCTCAATTTCTGCCAGGCTGCTTTCCAGCTTGGCTTCCAGCATATGTTGGTGCCTGAGTTTGTTCCTCCCCAGGCACAGTGCTTTGCAGTTCCCTTTACTGAGCTTTAGGAGGTTCCTGTCAGCTCATTTCTCCAGCCTGTTGAGGTCCCTCTGGATGGCAGCACAATCCTCTGGTGTATCAGCCTGGTTTTGTATGCTGAGCAAACTTGCTGAGGATACGCTCTGTCCCATCAACCAAATCATGAGTGAAGCTGTTGAACCCATCACTCACCCCGTGGGGTGCAACACTTAAATTACTGGCCTGTGCCATGAGTCACCACCATCTGGGCCAGCCATTCAGACATTTTTCAGCCCACCTCACTGTCTGCTCGTCCAGCTCGTACATCAATAGCTTGACTATGAGACTCCTGTGAGAGACAGTGCTGAAAGCCTCACTCTGAACTCTGTGTAGAGAATATCCACCCCTCTCCCCTCATCCACCAAATAACCACCTCATTGTGGAAGGTTATCAGGTTGGGTTTGAAAGTGATGTTATTGTGGAGATGAATTATTATGGAGTTTTCAAGGGCTGGTATATTTTACACTCTCGATATATGTAGTGAGCGCATGTTTCTGTTTCTCTTCAGGAATTTTGTGAATACTTTTATTCAGTTTAAGAAGCCTATCATTGTAGCAGTAAATGGCCCAGCCATTGGACTTGGAGCATCTATATTGCCTCTGTGTGACGTGGTTTGGGCGAACGAGAAGGCTTGGTTTCAGACACCATACACTACTTTTGGACAAAGTCCAGATGGATGTTCATCCCTTACATTCCCTCGGATAATGGGCCTGGCTTCTGTAAGTAGCTTGCAGGGTAGGGGCTGGCAGCTTCACAATTCAGTTGTGATAATTTATCCAGTGTGATTTCAAGACTTTTCGCCTTGCTGTGTTGTCTTTTCTTAATTTTTCTCTTTCTCTCATGAAAACCTTTCGTGAGAAGCCACCCTTTATAGCTTTTCTGCTCCATGCTCTTACAACTTAGTCTGAGTCTGCATGCACGGAACAGAAAGCAGGCACGGCACTTAGTCCCCCCTTGGACTCTAATGGTGCCAGAAGGGTGATGTCCTATTTACCAAGACACACCTCCCCTGCTGCTGCCTCATGAGGACCAGCCGTGGGTGTCTTGCCTTCAGCACAGCACCAGAGTGACATTCGGTGTCACTGCACAGCAGAGCGCTGTGGCACCAGCCAGGAGCAGTCTTATGCCAGGATGCAAATAAGTACTTCGGCTTCCATGCACTCCTAACAAAAAGCTATTTAAGAATCTCTTACCTATGTTATTTTCATGTTGCTTAGTGGTTTTTCATGCTGCGTTCTTTGAAAACTTAGACCCACGTCCCATTACAGTTTGGACTGTATGAAACAAGTGCTTGTGGCTACACCTTTTTTCCAAAATTGCTGTTTATTATAAAAGCCATTTGTTTCCCTGTAGGTATTTATTGATTTAAAAATATAGGTTTCAATATATTAAAACACCAGTTTTAGAAGATCTAATAGCTAATTGTGTCAATCTGGATTTAGTTTTTAGAAGAGAACAGAAAAGGTAACTAAAATAGATTAACAGTTATAAGAGTATCTTTAATATCTTAGCATGTTTCAAACTACTGATTGTTCCTTTCCCTTTTTATTTGGCCATCCATCCATTCATCCATCCATTCCATCCATCCTCGTCCTTTAAAGACTTGTGGTTGTTACTTTTCATTTCTTTAGAAGTTGTACAAAAAACACGAGCTCTTCCCTAGTGTACTCTTTCATATGTGTTTGTGAATGCTCTCATTCTTAAATATAAAGATTCAAATTGAAAGCTTCCAGTGGTAACAATTCCATAATGATCAGTGCAAAAAAGGAAAGAAATCCACTGTTTCTATATTATCCTTGGCTCTCTGCAGCATAGCAGTGTCTCTATGGGACAAAGCTGAACTTTACTCAGCACATTTCGTGAAATATGTTCAGAATCCACACTGAAGACTTTGATAAAGAAGCATGCTTTTTGTCTGTAAAAGAGCGAGAGAGAAGTCAGCAGGAAGATGATGTGAGTGAAATGCAAAACATTCAGGGGAAAAAAATATACAAAACAAAGAATTATGTGTGCATCATAACATTTTCTACAAATGTATCAATTCAGCAGTAGTGCCACCCCTAACTCTTGTAAGCCAAACTTACAAAGCAATGTTGTTAGCTGCAGCTATGTAAAAATCTTCCATTGCAAGATTGCTGGAAGTATCTTCCATGTGGGGTCAGTCACCTTGTGTGGGTGAGCAGGTCTGTCTGTCATGGATGGGTTTCTTTTTTCACAAACGTCTTCAACCATGGGCTTATTACAGGAAGTTTGAAGCCCAAACCTTAGGATTCAAAACTGATACGGTTTTGGAAATACCAAGAGTTTTAGAAGTGTTCTTAAACTTGGCTTTTGAGTTTTGAAAATGATCTGTAATAGACATAAAGGTGATGTCTATGTGGGCAGGTGTTACTGGGTATTTGCGAAGGCGTTCTTGCTCTGGTTGTCTGGTCTGAGGTATAAAGCACAGGAGCTGTGTGATCACACATCACACACTGGGTTTCCCTGCCAGTCCCCAGCACGCTTGGCAGTATTTCTTATGCTTTTCTGTCAGTCATGAGGGATACACATTTCCATAGTGCCTGTAGTCCACATCACAACCAGGATCTGGGAATGTTCAGAGGCCAGCTGCCTCCTGATCATAGTGCAAGAGAGCTGAAATGCTCCATGGCCCCTGGTGCCTGTGGGCTTGCACTACAGGACCCTGGTGAGCCTCAAAGGCCTCACTGGAAGAGAGTCCAGAGGTTCCAGTCAAGTTCCTCTGTGGAAGGAGACATTTTCTACTCGAAGTAGAAAATGAAGGTTGCGAATGAGAATATTATATTAGTGAAATATTTTTATCATCCTCATTGCTATTGCTGTAGTATATTTCTTGGAAAGTAACCACCAAGTGTGTTAATTTTTACAGCAGGTACAAGGCATGATTATGATTCAAGCTTGTTCAGCAGTTGGTCTCCAGCATATGTTGTGTATAGATCAAAAGTGACGATGCCAGAGCAAGACATTTCCCTTCAAAACCTGTCAAGTGAGAACATTAATGGGAATGCTCATTTCTTGTGAGATTTTATGCTGATGCTGTGTTACAGCTGGCAGAAATAAGATAACTGCACCCTTCTCACTTACGGTGTTTCGTGTTCGGGAGAACTCAGTGGTTGCAGCTAAGTTTTAGGGTGAAAAATAGTTTCCTAGCATTCATTTTTATCCTTGCAAAGATACATGTGAAGAATATGTAGACCTGACCACCTGGCTTAAATGTTTGCCTTTCCTAGCTACTAGTTAGACTGATTGCACATTTTGATGTTTCATAGAAATGTTAAGTGGTTTTTTAAATTATTTTGGAAGAATACTTATTCCCCAACTGCGTAGGAAATAGGATTCCTTTTTTAGGCAACCATGTGTACATCCCTGATTTCTAGCTAGTATTTCAGGTTATTACTATTCACATACATTCTGGAAAATGAGAAGGAATGGTTAATGAACCTTGTATATTTGATTTTGTGTTCACAGAAGGTAGAACTATAGGATGTAGAATTTGGTGCAAGAGATTTGGGTTTTTATAAACTAATATATGTGAATCACAGCTTTCCATAGTAACTGTGAGAGATGTGCTGATGGTAAAATCTAAGTAAAATATGCTAGGAAACTGGTTGAGTTTTTTCCTTGCATTCCTAATGGGCTGGCAGTCAGGAGGCAAACTGCCAGTAGAACCCAGACTTTGTATTTCATTACAAAGGAACAAATAAGAGACTGCAGAGTTTCCAAATTGCTTCAGGTGTAAAATGGTAATACCAGAAACATGGTACCACAGTAAATAATTAATTATTTATTAAGTTTATAATTAATTATTTGAGATCCTTATATCAAAATTGCTGAAATAATTACCAAAATTTCCAGTATTAGAAAACATTAAAAACCTCAGAATTTTTCCCTCAAAAATGTTACACCTGTCAGGTTTGTGTTTTCGAACAGCCTTATTTCCTATATTTCAAGAGGCAGTAATGGGTTTGTCGTATTTTTCAGTGGAAATAAGTCGTTAACACTAATTAGTTAACACTAATTTTTTTTTTGAGGTCGACTATTACTCTGATTTTTTTTCATTTCCACTGGCTGTTTTCATCCAAATGTCACTGCAAACAAAATTTAATTGTATAAGAAACTTCGCTGAAGCTAGAATTCAAGTGGTTGTAGGACAAAGCTTTAATGGGGAAATTGGTAAATAGTGAGGTGCATGATAATTACAAATCAAAAACATTCACAGAACTAGAGAGAGCATCTTGTTGCATAGAATATAGTACATGATTCCTTACTTTTAAACCATGTGCAAGTTCTTTTAAGTACTGGGGGTTTTTAATAAGACTGGTATATCAGATTCTGAAAGGATTTATCAGTTCGGTATTGGACTGTCAAAGAAAATGTGAATGTTTATTTTCTATGAATTTAGTCAGAAATTGGAATACATCGTTATAAACGGCAAGCTGATACATTCAGTGCTGTTTTACAAATTTGCCAGGCATTATAACCTAGTCCCACATTACACAGATAACCAAGTCAGCAGTACTGCAAGAAAGCCAGAGCTAACAAACATTCAGGGCCAGGAAATGACAGAAGACATTTTCACATTTAACCCTTAACCACAGACATCCACATTTCAATAACTACTGACCTGGTACTGGTTAACAACATGGACCAACCAGCTGTAGGCCAGTATTTTTCTTTTTTTAATTAAAACTTGGAAGAGCTGTAATAAAACTATTTCAAAGAGTGCAGGCATTTTTCTTATTTGTTTTGAACATTTTTCCTTTGATGAGTTTTGTCTCATTACATTTCATACCAGAAGTAACTTTTTATCCCTTCAGGCCAATGAAATGTTGTTCAGTGGAAGGAAGTTGACGGCGCAGGAAGCTTGTGCCAAAGGACTCGTCTCCCAAGTGTTCTGGCCGGGAACATTCACACAGGAAGTAATGGTTCGAATTAAAGAACTTGTCACATGTAATTCAGTTGTAAGTTTCCTTTATCTTCCTGTATTTTTGTGATTAGATGAATAAGAATTAATCTAAGTAGTATTAGACTGCACCTTTTTGTTCTAAAAACAAAAGAAAAAAAGAGCTTTTTCATGAAACAAGGATGGCATTATAGTACAGCAGTGTTTTTTGTCAAATTGTTATGTATCTCTCTGGTTTGGGGTTTTTTAGGATTCTTTTTATAGTTTCTATCTGACTCTGCTTAACTACAGTGTACTGTGGCATATGATAAGGAACATAAACCAGCATGGGATTTTTACAGTATAATTTGGTATTAACATAGTTGCTGAAGTCCAGCCTAGTCTAATCCACAATGTAAACAGTTGCCCTAACACCTGTGGAGAAACACAGAAGTCTTGAGTTAGCTTGAGTTGTAATTTAAATTACATTTAAGGGAAAAAATACAGTCTTTGACATTGTCCTGGACTTAGTTCTATGAATAACACCTAGTGGTTGTGTACACTACTGGCAATTGCACAAAATAGTGTCAAATAGTGGTATTTTAAACTTTCTTACAAGAAAAGATGCAGTACAAATTGAATGTTCTGTGCTTTAGAAATTTTGCATTTTAAAAGCAAATTACCCATTTTCTAAACAGAAAAAACAAATGAGTTTTTTCAGTGTATCTTAAGTGCTCACAAAATAAAGATTTGCCCAGTTATTAGAGCAGTTTGGGATATTAGTGTTATGATTGGCCTTGAGCAATAGAGAATTGCACTTTTCTATAGCTGTAAAATTATATTTTTTTTCATAGTTATTTTATAATTTCATTATTTTCACACTTTCATGCACTTTTAAATTGTACTGGTATAAGGTAAGGGAAATTTTGTGTGATACTATAAGAAAGATGACTATGAGGAACATTTCTTATAGTCATAGGATGTCCATGAACTGATGAGCTTAAGTTGATAATTAGCTTTGGGATTTGTCCATATAAACCTGTTATCTACCCACAGAAGCACATGTGGTGCTCAGTTCTTAGGCAATACTAACCCAACTCCCCCTTTTTTAATTCTGGCCTAGGTACTTGAAGAATCCAAAGCTTTAGTACGTAACATCATGAAGGTGGACTTGGAACAAGCAAACGAAAAGGAGTGTGAAGTTTTGAAGAAAATCTGGGGCTCAGCACAAGGGATGGACTCAATGTTAAAATATCTGCAGAACAGAATTGATGAATTCTGATGAGATGCCCATTGACACTGGAATTGTATTTCTTGGACATTAGGGCAAGCAAAATATGCCCATCTAAAAAAACCTTATATAAACTAACCCCTTGCTCAGCTTGGGAACAGGAGTGGACACACACACCCTCCCCTTTTATTGTCAAGGAGTTTAAAAGTACTGTATCACTTAAATTTGAACAAAGCTCCTTTCTCCCTGATCGTTACATGCAGATATATACACACACAAGTGTATGTGTGTGCGTATATCTATATATGTCTTTTATATATATATAAATGTAATATGTGTGAGAGTGTGTATGTAGACACACACACACAAGCTAAAAAACGATAGAGTGCACTACCAAACATCTCTTTAAAAGCTCTAGTTTTTGTTATCTTTGGCTAGTACTGTATCAAATAGAGAATGAATTAAAAAGTGAATGGTGTTGCATTATTTTCTGTGTGGCAGGGAAGTCTGGAATAAAGCTTTTCTTTTTCATGCGAATACAGAATTGAAACGGGTATTAGCCAGCCCTTGCTTTCTCTGCCCAACGAGTCAGCTTAGAGAAAAGGCATTGTCTCAGAAGAAGGTTGAAATACCTCAAGTCATGGAACATTCTAAAATTTTGGGGCGACTAAACCCTACTATGCTTAAATCACACTTATCCCCAAAAAGAGAGTGTGCTCAGGATTAATGCTAAGGAAACACTCTGTTATTTTTTGGGGGGGAGGTATAGAGGGGTGGGAGGAAGGGACAGGAATATGTCTGATTCTTACCCAGACAGCGTGAAGAAACCACTGTCTCTTAGGGAAAGGGAATGAGGGAGAGCCAGAGGGAAATGGAAGGGGGAAGGAAAACAAAACCAACACAAAAGCTTGTTTTGCAGTATTAGTGAATCACTGAATATCTTATGTATGAATATCCTAAGTTATAAGTAAGTTTTAGTGGGTTTTTTAAAAGCCTCTCTGGGTTGTTCTTTTTTTTGTTTGGTTTTTGTTTGTTTGTTTGTTTTGGTTTTTTAATAACTACATAAGTGCTTCTGTTGCTGGGTGAAAATACTACTTTATATACAGTTTGGGTTTTGTTTTTGGTTCTTTTATCCTATTTGCTGGTTTAATTGATGTATTACACCAAAAATGCATTTTATGTTCATAAATTTTAGGTTCACTTAGAATATATTATTTAATAAGTTAAAATTCTTTTGGCACACTATTAAGTAAAAAAAAAAAACCTCTTAAAAAAAAAACTACCTTATATTAGATGTTTAATGTTCTTTGTCTATGCTTTTTTATTATTTGAAATATACACTATATGCAGTATGGTGTAAAAGAGTGCCCTGTGTAAATAGACCTATTTTGCATTCCTTTCAGGAGTGGTTATTGATTCCTGACTGCAGATATCTATTATTATTTGGGTATCTGTGCTTGCAATCTTATTGAATGTATTATGAAGAATGAAATAGAAATCAAACCTTATTTTTGTACAGTTTTGAACTTTTTACTTGGAACTGACCCACCTCCCCTTCCCAGTGGAGAGCTGTACAGTGTGTAAATCTGCCTTTACCTTGGATTGGTACAGTATTTTTGCATCTGTGGGACCTACTTCTTTGTTCTAGTAGTTTGAACTATATATAAACTGTACAATCTGTAAAGTTTTTATAGAATAAATATTCAGCTGTGAAAACTGGTTAAATAAAACTAATATTTCTTAACACATTTTAAATGTGGTTCTCTCAGAGAGTTGTCTTTTTCAAAGACATTTCTGTTCTAATATTAAAGTAAACTTGATGAAACAGATCTTGTAAATTAGAGGCTTTAATATTTATGTTTTATTTTGTTTTAAAAACTCTTACTTTCCTTCAAATTAAAACTTGAATAGTAACTTACTGGTGCAAATTTTACAGAAGTTTTCTCTTATGGGAGGTAGATAGGGAAAGAAGAGAGGGAGTTATTCTACTTTTAATTATTTTGTTAAGAGTTCAAACAAATGTTCAGTAAATGTTTCTTTGCAATGTCTTAAAAATGGACTGTTTTCCTTAAAATAGTGGGGGGTAGGTTAGAATTCCTTGGTTGAATTTGATTTTAGTGAAAAGGAGAAAAAAAGATACCTTTACCTACAAGTTCTGTAATGTTAAACCTTGTGGAGTTCAACTCCAATTTATATAAAGATCCCTTTTCTGGCACCTCTAAGGGCATGGTGTTCATATAGATACCAGCTGGAGGAACTGTTACAGTGAAGACATTTAGAATTAAATCAATTGAAGGTACTGGCAATTCAACTGAAAAAATAGTTCTACTTCATTCATTTTTTTGGTGTTGGTATCAGTTGGGCTGTTATGCTGCCTACAGCTTGCATGATAAAATGTGAATAAGTTGGTGACTGTTTAAATTCCTGTCTGACTGGAAGAAGTCCTTCCTTCAGGCCCCTTCCTATACACTGTCAGTAACTGACCTGGCACTATTAACAAATTGTGTTCTCATGCATAAATACTGCACACCTTTTGTCCATACACTGAACAGGAATTTCTTCAGGAAAATATTGTCCCATTCTTTTCAGTATGGGTCAGTAAGTATCTTTTGAGGTGTGTGAAGGGTACAGTCAAGTCTGGTTCAGTCTCTGCAGAGCCATAATAGAACAAAGACAGAAACATTGTGGACCTCTAATAACAAACAAGACAACCTCAGAGATCATAAAAACTGACTTAAGACATTTTTTAAATGAGTGTTTTCAAGGCTTTTCTTCACAGAAGAGACAGGTCTTTGTTGAGCGTGACTCATTGCTGATGCTTGTACTGCTCTAAATTTGCAGTACTGCATAGATGAGCTAGCCTGAAGCATCAGGTTTAGTCTCTGATGGCTGAATCCAGCCAAAGTCACAAAGGTTCTCCTGGGCAGGGGCACACTGTGCAGCCAACATTACTTCTAAAGCTCCACATTTGGGGGTCACAGCCCCCCCTGAAGTAGTGGTACTTCAAAATGGCTCTTCCATGTTAATTCTAGTGTGAATCTGGAGGGTTTTGGAGCAGCACAAGTTATTAAACCCAGGTGCAACGCAAGAATATAGAAATAGTATCTTTCTAAATGACACTTGAGAGAACTTCCATAGAGTTGGTTTTTTTAAACAAGAAGTTTCCTGGCTTTTCCTTCTTCAGGCATGAAGGCAAGTCTCCTGTTTGGGTGCCAGTGTCTAGTCAATAGCTAGTAGAATTAGGAATAATGGTACTGGAATATAAAATTCAGCCAGTTTAACCTTGCTCATTCCTGATCCCTGCATCTCCTGTCAAGACTATCCGTTGTCCAGATTGTATCACTACTACATGATTTTCTTAATTCTTTAGGGAGCATAGAGGCAATCTGTGAGGCACCTGGCTGTGTTGGTGCTGAAATTTAAAAGTAGCACAGGAGCCTTAACAATGCAGGGTAGGAGTCCTCCATGACATTCAAGTTCACTTTCTGAAATAGGCGACAGCCCAGGCACTACCCAAACCAGCAAAGTGACTAGCATTGGCCACTGGACTGCACTGAACACTAAGGCTTTCCTCACAGAAGTTCTATCACATTCAAGTTTAATTTTGGAGGTAAATAAGAGAGCTTTCCTCCTGATGAGGAAATTGTAGCAGAGACCCATGGGCTGAATGTACTTGGAGCTGTTTGAAAGCCACCTGTGTGCACTTAAGCCCATCGTCTGCTGATACCTTACTTCAAGCAAAAATAGAAAACAGAGCAAGGTCTTTACTCTGGGTAAGATAACCTACAACAAAAAGTGTTTAGGGGTAATCTGAAGATCTAAAGCTACCCGTAGATGTTTTCCTTGTTCAAACTCCCTAATTTCCATGAGTCTGGGATTTGAAACTGTTTCTCTGAGCCAGTCCTCTACTGGACTGACAACATTGCTAAGAGACCCTTCTCTGTACTTCACAAGCTGCACCATTATCAGTCTGGAAAAAGGTTCAGGGGAATTAAATTACCTCTTTAGGTGAGATTCATTTCTTAAAGTCAGGGATACTTGAAAAGAATAGAAAAAACATGTAATACTGGGCTATAAATTGCTTAACTCTACACTGATACAATTCATACTTTACCCAAACAGTGGATAAAATAGGACTTCAACCAGCTAGGGAATGAGGCAGCAAACAAAACATTTCTGGTTAAATGGACATTATTGCTTCAATAAATGGAGCTGTTGTGGTTTGATGTTGGTTTAAGTGCCAAACACATGAAATCCAATTACGTGTATAAGGGGAATGTGGATTTATTGAGGAAAATCTAAAGAAACTTCGGGGCAAAACAAAGTTCACACTTAAACAGTTGCAATATAAAGGAAAGTTTATTACTAACAGAATGAAAAAGAAATTATAAGAAAATAAAGCAAACCTTTAAACACCTTTCTTTCCCAATGAGTTTCCTTTTACCACAAACTTTTCACAAGTGAAAACAGAACAAGAACATGGTATTTTGGTCAGAGAGACGCTTTTTTCAAGAATCTTTTTTATGCTTAAGGAAAAGAGGTTCTTCTGCTGTGCCATAGAGTTTTCACAAACCAACAGTCCCGCCTGGAGAAAATCTGCTGAAGTGAAAAAGGTATCTCTCCCATGAATCTTTCAGTCTTCCGCCACTGCCAAATCATGGGCCGCAAGAAAAGAAATGGGGTTTTCAGTCTTTAAAGGATGAGCTGTCTCAGCCCAAAAGCAAAGGTTCTCTGCTTCGAATCTTTAACAGCTTTTCACAACTTCTATGTGGTCTAGCATAGGCTTCTCTATAACAGCCTCTCACAACTTTTATATGATCTGGCATAGACCTTTTTATAAAGTCACAGGCTGCACAAGAATTTCCCATCCCCCCAAGTTTTTCTGAATAGATTAAAGTTCTTTCTATGGTTTTACAAGAAGCATTTTTAAGCTCCGCACCAAAAGCGCGACAGCCCTCTTTTCCCATCGCCATCTAGCTGCCTTCCCACGTGGTCTCGTCCCTTCCCTTCTGTTTCTGACCTTGGGGCTGCCATGTTCAGCTTCGTCCCATGTGACTTTACTTTTCTTTCCTTGCCGACTTCAAAGGAAAAGTGTTTTTGTCGGTTGCAGTGTGGTGTTTCTTCAGCTTTGGTGAGAGCTGTGCTGGATGCAAGGGTGCTCCGCCGACCCCACCGGTCCCCAGTCCCGTGCAGGGTTGTGGTGGCCTCAGATTATCTCCACCACATGATCTCAGTTACACGCTGCCTGCAGAGCGGGGACAGCTCTCCCTAGGGAGAAAGACCGGCCCGGCCCGGTGCCACCGCACCAGCGGGTGGGGGGAAGCGCCCGGACCCGGGCCCAGGCCTAGGCCTGGGGCCCTCCGCCTTCAGCCACCCCTCAGCCCTTGAAGCTAGAAAACAAAGAGAAATCTCTCGCGCTTGCACGGGCTTTTTATATGCAAAATTGCAAAAGCGATTGGCCCAAAAGCCCGTCAATCAAACTCAGGTTCAACCTATTACAGGAGCCAATGCTCTACCCAGGTTTGTTGCTTGAAGTTAAGGCAGTTTCACATTCATCTGGGATATGACAAGTCTGCTTCTGGGAGTAGGAGGAAAGAGTAGGAGGGAGGAAATGCCTCAACTCAATTACAGTTTGCCACATGATTTTCCATCCTAAGGAACTGCCAGTAGCTGTCAACACAGACTGTTACAGAGCTTGCAACAGAGTCGGAGTCGGCAACCTTCACTCACGCAGCACGGGAGCTCAGTTCTACTGGAGATGGCACACTGGTGAGTTTGCCTTTCCAAGGAAAGAGGTATCTAGAAGGAGAGGACCTGTGTAGTACAAGAGCACCGTGGTCCTGCCTTGTACTGCCCCTCAGATTTTGCTAGAAAATACTTCACTCACAGGTCTCTGCGTTTTCTTACCCTACCCGGGGAGGATATGACTGACAAAATCACGCACCAAGCTTCCTAACAAACAAACCCCAAATATAATTATCTCTTGAGGTACTTACAGGATGGAAAGCGGGTTGATGGGTGAAGATACTGAAGTGTAATACGAAATGAGAAGATGATGATGAAATTCCAGTCCTCCTCATCCCTCCTGCACAGGGAAGAACACAACAAATAAGCAGAATTAGAAACCACCAAAAAAACAATGTGTAGGGAGTAAAAGGAACTACAGGAAGAAGCAAAGGAGTGGCAGCTATTCTCCCTTAAGTCCTCGTTCTTATTGTGCTCAGTTCTGGAAGAGGTAGAATCAGCAAGAACACCAGGTGAACATAGACCTGTTCCACACAGTCTGGAGGACATTATCAGTACCTGTGTCTAAACTCAGATTTTGAGTCTTAGGCCCTGATCCTCATAGGGGCTTCAACCACCCTGATTCCATCTCCTGGAAGGACAACACAGAGAAAGGAAGGCTCAGGCAGGCTCTCATCCATGTAAATAAACACCTGCCATGCAGTACAAAGAGGGTGGAGCCAGGCTCTTTCCAGTGGTGCCCCGTGACAGCACCAGGGCAGCGGGCACAGACTGAAACAGGTTCAGGCTCCCTCTGAACAGCAGGGAACACTTTCTTAATGTCAAGCTGATTGAGCACTGGCACAGGTTGCCTAGAGAGGCTGTGGAGTGTCCATCCTGGTAGTTGAACTTCTGAACATGGTCCTGGGTAGACAGCTCATGGTGGTCCAGCCTGAGCAGGGGTGGGTGGGACCAGATGGTTGCCAGAGGGACCTTCCAACTTCTGTCATGCTGTGGAAAAAAACCAAATGCCAACTTGTATTCATTTTCCAACTCATCAGTCATCATCACAAATTTCCTCTCTGACTTGGACTTCAAGGTCATCAAGGTTATCAAGCTCTGGATCACTGCAGGCTTTAGTCTTTGAGAATCCAACTTTTGCTGGATGATACCAGATCACCCAGAACAGGCATAAGTCCAGGTCTACTCATGGGAGTGAGCTCGTCTCATTTCAGGTAAAACAGGCATCATCTTTTACCCTGCCTTGAAAAAGAATAAAGAAAAATTATTAATGCAAAAAAAAGAAATTTATTTCTTCTAGGATAAACAGGATTGCAATACTTAACCAAAACAAATCCATGCCTTACACCTGAAACATTGCTTTGGCCTCAGCAACTCCTTGAAATTTTACATTTTCTTTCAAATTCTGCCTCAGTCAATGAAGCTGAACATTTACCCAGCCATGGCAGTCATGCTGAAGCAGAACCACATGGACCACCCAAGAGGAAGCAGGTCGTGTGAGCCTTTAGGGCCGCTGTAACACATCTGTACCACGTTCCTTGGGCATAACTTACTAAACTCCCACTGTAGAGCAGCTCTGCAGGCTGAGAAGTCAAGTCATAATGCTCTAATAAACTGGTATTTCCTAGATGCTGCTTTCCAAGGCTCATTACCCTCTCCAGCAAAATATTCTGGTTGCCAGATGAAACTCTACCGTTTGTCTCAGTAGGAAAAGGCACTTGCTGAAGCCACCCCCAAAGTCAAGTGCTGAGTAAACTGGCTGCTGACAGTAGCAACTTCTGTGAAATAAAATGCTCCTCCTTACAAATACAAAGTTTTTTGAATTCAGTGAGCTTGTCAAATTGGGCTGAGAGCTCTAACCAAACAGAATTACTAAAAAACCCGAAACAAACCTAAAACCACCTGCTATGCCAGCAATAACCAAAACAAGTACTTCTAAAGAAATCATGTTTGCACTATGTGATGTAAATTAAAAATGACAAAATAATAACATTTTCTTTCCATGTTCAAATGTTAAAAGATGTAATGTTCCCATGTTTCTTTCCTTCTCTCCACTGTACACACACACACACACCTCTCCTGCTTTTATGCTCAGAAAGATTGGTGGGGATTTAAGCTGGAAATTTGATAAACCCAGAACTTACATGGTGGAAGCATTATTTTGGATGCTAAATAGCAGTTAACAAAATTAAAACAGTGCAAAGCTGGGAGTTCTTAAACTGAATGACCCCTTGAATCAAGGGGATCAAAATAAGAAAACAAAGTGAAGCCACTGTGTAGAAATTTTTCTACTTGGTTCTTGGTAGGATGCATCATGTCAAAATAAGATTCTGCAATTTTAACTTTGTTATCTCAAGAGCTGGGCTGTAACACCCACAGAATGATTTCTGAAGACAGTATTATGCTGTATCTAAGAATAATTGAAGTCACACTTTTGTTTGTTAATGTTTCTGAAGGAATTACATGTTGGCTGAAAATTGCATTCTGGATGGAGAAGAAAAGTCCATGCATCCAAGGGAAGAGAAAGAAAAAGGTCAAGACCTGACATCAATTTTCTTGAAGAAAAATAAACCACACCAGCCAGTGTGATGGAGGATCCAGGGGCAACAATTCCATAATCTTTTGGACGTTTTGGATAATCTCTTTCAGCTCATAAGAACAGGTTTAGTTTGCCCTAGATTCATAAACATCTGAAGTAATTGATATTAGTCTGTGAGGCAGCAGAACTGGTTCCAATGCCTTCAACAGAAGATCTTTGCAAATTGTTAATCCTAACGATGTAAAGCAGGAAAATTGGAAATCTCTCACAACCTACTTTCAGAATAAACTCTTAAAAAATAATTTGGATCCCTGATCATTCAGAAAGGTCCTGGCACAAGAAGATAGGCTACTGCATTTAATACGGTTTAGGTTCCCCTACAGTGGACACCCCCATGGTCACACCAACCATTCAGATAAAGGCAAATGCACTTTCTCACACTCACTCAATTTTACATTCTATTACAGCTTTAGACATCATAGCTCAGCAAACAGATTTTTCACAGACATTAAACAGTTTAAACATAATTGGTTGAAATCTTAGTTTTCAATGAGGAAAAGAAAAAGCAGTAGATGCACAAGAATTACAATAATGAGGTACCTCAAAACCTGAAAATAAGTGAGGAGTTTCTGGAAATCTGTGGTTAGCCTACATTTAAAATGCCTTTCAGCTCCCTCACTGCACCTCCTAACAGCAGGACGGGTCCACCCAACGCTCACATGGTAAGTTGATGCTTTGGGAGCAAAGCTCACTGAACAAGAGATGTGGCACATCTCCTTTTGGACAGTTCTTGACACACAGGCATTAAAACTACAGTTTTGCCACTGAGCTGGGACAGGACCCAAGGGAATGGCCTGAAGTTGTGTCAGGGGAGGTTTAGGTTGGATATTAGAAAAACGTCCTTCACCCAGCGGGTGGTTGGGCACTGGAACAGGCTCCCCAGGGAAGTGGTCACAGCACCAAACCTGACAGAGTTCAAGAAGAGTTCGGACAATGCTCTGAGGCACAGGAGTCACTCGTGGATGGTGCTGTGCAGGGCCAGGAGTTGGACTTCGTGATCCTTTGGGTCCCTTCCAACTCAGGGTATTCTGTGATTCTATGATTCTAAGCAATACAGCAGTCTGTAGTGCTAATATATATAAAATAATTAAACAAACGAGTCATATAAAAATTGTCCAGAAGTTCCTGAGAGGGTTTGGTTGGCTGAAAATAAACGATACTTCAGAAATCCTCAGCAGAGTTTTGTATCCCAAGAAGTTGGTTTGAACACGGGAAGTTCCTTCATGGACAGTATCTGGCCAGCACTACACAATAATCTGACACACCATCATTATTTCCCCATCTCTACTTCTCCCTAGAGCCCCTCTAAGTTCATCCTGATGAAGAAGAGCAGCTGTAACCTGAGAAGAGCTGCAGCCCCAACAGCGAGGGCCCGGAGGTGAGCTATCGCTGCGGCACAGCCGCCCGGCAGCACAAGGCACGAGTGAGATAAGCGCTGGATTTTCCCTCTCAGGCCCCCTCTCAAACTGAAACCACTGGCATGAACGAAGGAGAATCAGAGCATCCCACCCCCAAACTGCATGTAATGCAGGAAAGAGGCACGGCTGCTCCACAGGGATGGCAGCCGAGACTGAGGATCTTCAACATCCGTTGTTCCTATCGTGCACAGCAGGAGCTCTGTTCGAGGAGCTGCAAAGGGTCCGTGCCTGGACTGCTGCCACACTTGACCCTGCAAATCACTGATGATAAAAGAGCAGAGTGCAGCACTGCTCAAGTTACAGACTGGCCCCTTTTCCCCACCAGATCAAGGCACTATCAACACCTCACAGCCTTTGTTCCAGCTCACACCAGCAACGCGAAGCTGCACTTTCCAGTGTGCTCTCCCTGATAACCAAAGCCATCCACACCTACACCCTAGACTCAGAAAGGAGTTGTCCAGGCGCCTGACAGAAGAAGTGGCTTTTTCCTTCTGGAGACCATGGGGCCAGGGGCAAGAGTGCAGTAAATGCTACCCTACCCCAGGCACCCTGAGACCACGGCACTTGCAGCCCAAAGGCTGCTGAGTGGCCAACATCTGCTGCCAGCTCTTTCTCTTTGATTCACGTTTTGTGGAGGGGCATCAAAGTAACTTGGAAGCATTCACTGACCAACCTCCACAGAAACAGTGCAGTCATAAATGAGGAATGATGCAAATGCCAAAGCCTCTCAGCCTTCAAATTCACAATATATTTAGAAATTCTGATTTGAATGATAAAATTAAAAAACCCAGAGCACTGTGGGTCCCCTAGCAGCAAGACCTGGCTTTGTAGGCTGGGGATTTGATCCTGTGGAGTGACACTCTGGCTTGTTGCTGCCTCTGATAGGATTACATTTATCAGGGAGCTGGAGAGCCTCTGCGACTCTGTGTCTCTGTGGGAACCCCTAAGGGGAAAATCAGGGTCTCCTCAGAACTGACAGGAAAATTTAAGACTTCCTCGAAGAAGAAAAGAAGCAAGGCAGAAGAAATCCGAGGGAAGAAGTGGAACTATTCCTAACAATCATGATAATTGCAGTTTTGTAAGTTAGGCTGGCTGGGTGCCCAGAATGGGTAAAAAAGCCCCAAACCAGTTTAACTGACAGGCATATAACCATTTTCACAGCCCTGCAGCAAAGCAAAATGACCTCCAACTTCTCAAAAATCTTAGTTATAGATTTTCCCTCGTACCTACTCTTTTTTTATTTGAGCAAATTAATGAACCTAGACTTTAGGACAGTAGTGAAATTTTAGATTTCTGATGGTAACCATGAGATTTATACACATAACTGTCAGTAAAAACAAACAGGAAATAAATCTTGCTTAAATTCTTTAAATCCCTTATTTAAAATATGTTTAAGATACATAATAAGCTGGATACACACACACAATGCATCATATTCAGTAGTCAAATGTATATCTGCATGGATAACTTACCCAATAAGTTTACAGTGTTTTTCACACTGTATGAATTTTAGCCACATTTTTGTCTCTAGTGTTCTTTTTTCAAAGGTTTCAGTAGCAGGCCACCCAATTACCTTTGTATCACACCAACTTTACTCTCAGTTTCATCCCCCTGCAACAATGACCTACCGTGGTTGCAGTACAATTTCTGAATTCAACACTTGTGAAAATAAGAAGTTTTCACAAAGCTGCAGACCAGGGTCTCCTGGCACAGCTTCAGAAGCTTCACTTTAGAAGTTCTTGGTGCAAGATTATATATGATGGGGAAATTTTCGTAAGAAATTCCAGGAATTCTAGAGGCAGATATCAGGCACCCTCCTTGATGTCTTCTGTGGTAAACCAAAGCTTTTTTTT
>VYXC01006694.1:775019-799710 GCA_013397175.1 Platysteira castanea | reverse complement strand
TTTTTTTTTTTAACAGAAGGTGGACACAGTGGAATTATTTTGGACTGTTATTTGATCTGCACGGGCTTTTCCTGCCTAGAAAGAGTTAATCCATACAGTAGTTTTCTTTCTTTAGCAGGAACTACACATCCCCTGATAGAATCATACAAAATACAGAATTTTAAAACATGATGTCGCTGAGGTTTACTGAGGGGAGAGGCAGGAGCCACATGAGACAGGAACCCCTGTAAGGCTGGGCACTATATTCTTCCTCATCTTTCGGACCAGTACAGTATCTGCCCATGTCTTGAACACCCTTCGCTCCTCTCTGCTGTGCTCCCTTTGTCCATCCACCCTTGAAGCAGAACTTCACCAACGCTCAGAGCAGCTTTTCACGAGGACGTGTAAACTCTTTCCCAGCTGAAGAGGCCAGCAATGTCTGGCAAAGGAACACGGGTGCTGGAGGAAGCCTGGCACTTTTCCGGTTTAACCTACCCAGAGCTGCTACTATACAACATTAGAGAAACTGAGACGTTTAGGCTCTTAATTTCCCATTCACCCTGACATGAAGTAGGCCTTGAGCACTGTTGGCTACAATCTGCCCAAAATTATATTTACTACCTAATTTTAAAAAGTTTATCTTTCCTAATGATCATTTTGTATCAGGAGAGAATAAGAAGCCCCTCAGAATCTGGTCCCTTTTTCCTTGGGCCATTGTAATACACTGGTTTCTCAGCCCTTGATGCCAGCTCCCCACATGCTCAGAATGACATAAATCACAATTTTGTCTAATCTGCATCTTTTTTAATAAAAAGAAAGCCTGTTTATCTCCTAGCATTATGTCAGTATTCATCTTTGAAGTCCCCTGGAGCTGCATCCGATTCACACCAGAGTACAAAAATGACTGGAGCACAATCTTCTGGTTGCCTTTATTCAAATCCTTTAGTCTGTTTTGCTGTTATCCATCTTTCCCACAAACCCAACTCGATGCCTGCTGACACAATGCACAGTACCCTGGCTCAAGACTCGCTGTTTATGCTGCTCTGGACACGTCTCTTCCCCTGCCCCCCCACCATCTCCGTGCTTTATTTATTCTGCTGACTTGTGCCAAATGCTGAAGTCACAGTCTGAGTTTTCAGTTAACTCATATCCCTAGCTCTTTTTCCTATTCCTATTGCCTTTCCTCACAAATATTATCAGGTTTGAATAGCTCAGTCTTTTTCATACCTGACGTATATTTACATCATGAACAACTGTGGTTTATTTTCTTTTGCCCCCTTCTCATGAAAGCCTGGCAGCTCACAATGCTCCATCCTTGTGCATTTGCATATCACCTGGGATAATCTGGACCTCAGAGTGACATGGGGGTTAAGAAATATGAAGCTTATTTTGGCTCTGTTGTGATTCTGGATCCTAGCAGCCAACTTGCCTCTTTCAAAATGTCATTTTTTCAACAAAACCCACAGGCTTTTAGACTCTAATTCAGCCCAAAAATACATGCAGATGAACAGGCTCCAGCCAGCTCTCACTCGCCATGAAGCCAGCATGCTAATAGAGCTCTATCTTTGCTTTCAAAAACCTCATGACAGGACAATTAACTTAATAGTCCAGACTTCTCTTGGGTCAGCTTCAATTCCCTTCCCAAAAAACTTGCCCAGGCTCTTGACAGTATCTTGAAACTGGATTTTACTGTCTCACACTGCTACTGCTCTTGACAGTCTGTTTCAGGATTTTCCCATGTCCCAGCCTTTTCAATCACCAAGGCAAGCCAGACGCCATTGGGAGAGAAGAAAAACAAGGAGTGATGGATCCCCTCGGTAATTCCCCAATACCTCCAGAACCTGGTAAGGAGGGCATCATCCTGCTGGCAGCAACACCCTCAGAACAGCTACAGAGACACAACTCAACAGGCTGCTTGTTAACTCCAGTACCATGGGGCAAGGAGAACATTTCTGATCCTTCTTCAAAAACGCCAATCAAGTTTAAAAGCATTGGCTTGGGTGAAACAGTCCGCAGTGCATTTCCCTCTTCTCCAGCCCCTCTTTTCTAGTAATAGCAAAATCTTTTGTGCAGCTTTGCTGCTCTTCTCCATGACTTTTTTTTTTTTAAAGGAAGTGCTGGAAGGCAAAGATTGTCTGTTTTTACACATTAGTACAGCACTTGACATGATGCTGCTAGCAGGCTATGGCACTTCATGTTCAACATGAGAACTGGTTAGAAACTGGGCAAAGTGCTCAGAAGCTGCACCATTTCCTTCTAAATGTGCTACTACCCACAGTGAGTCCTTCTCTGAGAACATCCAGAAAGTTCATGCAGCAAGGGTTTAGACAGCACAAATAAAGTTTATACCCTCTGGAATAAAACTGACTGTAGTAATTTTGAATTACAGACACAGGGAAATATCTGTGGAGGTCAAAAAACAAAACAAAAAACCCCCACAAACTGAAGATGAGTGAAGTCAAGTAAAAGTGAAGTCCACAAGAAGCTGCTACTTATTTCTACTTCTAAATGGTAACAGGATTCTTTGAAAAGTCTGACTCCAGAAAAATATGCCCTAACTCAGGGTCGCACGGAAGAACTCAGAGCTGATGAAAGGACTCAGCTCCAGGGGCCACTGTCACCAGATGATGCCACCCACAGCAGTACTTATGCTTTCAGGTGGATTAACAAAAATATTTAAATGCCTTTCACAGGCAATTATCAAGAGGCTTTTTTCTTGCCATAGTTGTACAAGGGCAAGAAATCAAAAGAGTTTGTACAGCACTGATCAGCTTCTTGGGTTTTTTTGCACAGATTCTTGTATTTGTAGATTTTTCTCTTAGAACAGGGCAGCATCTCAATCTCATTTGATTGTGAATGGAATAAACTTAAACATGCTCAGAAGTATTTGACCTTGTAACCTATTTGCTCATTAGGAAGAAAAAAAACGGGTTCTTATCAAGTTCAGGACACTGGAAGAACCTGGGAGTTCTTTATGCACACTGCAATCCACCACCTAAACATTCTGTTCTCTTGTGAGACTCTCAGATTATTTGGCCATGAGTTTGCAGGGAAACACATCAGAACCTCATCTTATGTCTGGAAAATACTGTATATCTTTCTAAATTATTATTTAAAAGACTCAAGGCAAAATTTTTCATGTTTAGTCTGTGTCCAAGACCAATTTTTAAATTCATTTTCTTCTTTATCCTTTTAGCCTTTTTTTGCTGAAATTGAATTCAGAGGTAAAAAGGGGGTCAACCACAACCCTTTCAGAGTAGTAGCTGTATGAGCTGGCACACCTTAAGAACCCAAGGTGCTTCTACCATGTCCTCTTAAGTTACAGGGACAAGCATCTATGACATTTTGAACAAAGTCTAGTTCATGAAGCCATTTCTGTGCTATTGAAAAAGCTTCAGCCAAACATCCATTGTATGTTATTGCTGCAGTTTTCAACTTTTAGAGACAGATGTCAGTGAATCCAGGAGGACTTGAACTTCCTGAACCAGCTCACCAATGCATATCAGTGTAAGACAAGGAAGAGCTGTTCCAGATTACGAAGCACCAAAGCAGCCCAGCATGGGGCAGACCTACCTTCCAACATTCGTGTTAAAGACATTTTCTTCACAGCTCACCACCCTAGAGGTCCTCAGCATATAATTCATTTGATCAAGCTGTGCATTAGAGAGGAAGCAGAGGGAACAGCATCTGGATCTAAAAACGTCTCATGTTCAGTTGAAACTTCGTGGCAACTCCGCTCTGCGCCCCCGGAGAGGAAAAGTCAGCATAGGTTGTCATTCACAAAAGAAGCAAATCTATAGAATAAAAATTGGCTTTTCCACCCAGTCTACCAACACCAGTGAAGAGTTTTGCCTAGAGCTTGTGTGCTTTCTTACATGGAAGTGTCACGACTGCGCTCCCAGCTCCCACTTCCATAGGAGCTATACAAGAGGTTCCCACGGTCAACAATACCCTGGGGACTTGAAAGAAAGCTACAGGAATTCTTCATTATTTAAAAAAACACTCACTTCTCTTCAAGGGAAGGCAGAAAGGAGAGAGGTTCCCATGCAAAGTAGCAGAGCTGAGGTTGGGCTGGAAGCCCTTTTGAAGCCAGATCTTATATCGCTTCCTGAAAACATGTTCAATCCCTGCTGAATCTTGCCCCTCTAAATCTTCATTGCAAGGCACGGAGCTCTGATTTCACTCTAATTTAATGAGAGGCTTAATGTCTAAATGTTTTGAGCGTTGCTTGGGGAATAGCAAAGAAAGCCTGGCAGCAAGAAGCAGAGGAAAAGGAAAGAAAAAAATAAAGTCTCTGACCCTTTGAGAAATCAGGGAACCAAAAAAGCATCCTACTGATTCTGCAAAGTTTAAGGGACTTCTATCAACAGGGATCAAAACTTGGCTCCTAAACCTCTTGTATTATCCCCAAAATAAAGGTGTGACTGCTTCCCACCAAATGCATCAATTTTTGCCTAGATCACATAGACCTGACATGCTTATAATTGGAGCCATAATTAATAGTGTTCCAGCAAAACAATGCATGGGAATTTAGCCACGTCTCTCTGCTCAACTGAAAGCAAAGTCCAACAGCTAAAAATCCCAGCCTTCCTCTCAGGGAGAACAGAACAATGAATCTTGCTGCAGAGTGACATATTCCAGGCAATTACAAGAGCTGCAGACCTCAAAGCCGCACTCAGAGCATGACTGGAACATAAATAGATTAGCAACTGCTAAGGACTGCTCTTCCTCCTGATTCATAAAACATGTTTCCACTTCACTTTTGATGCCCTTAATGAGGCACAACCATTCTTTTAATAAGAAAAGCCATTTCACATTTTTATAAATATCCTGAATGCTTCATGTTACCCTTAGTTACCCTTCATTCCTCTGTTCTGTGACGCTGCTCACTAAATGGAGTCAGGTTTCCCCAGCACATTACAGTCTTGCCTTGAGCAGAGTAAACCCCATCCCACTTTCTTCACTTAGATCACCCTCCAGGCAGGTAGAGGAAAGATAGGAGTTGTTTTCCCTGAAGCCCTGGCCAAAACCACCCTGCTCTGATTAGCGGTCTTCAGAGGAAAATGGATGTGGCAATCACCAATTCCAGGTTCTGAGGTAAATTCTGTGAGCACTGATTGGTAACCTAGGGCTCTCTCAGAGTGCTTTGCAAAGCAAGTAGCTTGTCTGAGGCTGTTGCATTAAATGGGAAAGTGTCAGAGCAGCACAGAACGACCGAGCTATTTGTAGAAGGTCACCCAGCAATTGGTTACCAGGGTTACAAGTAAAACCCAGAGGTCTCTATCACAGTTCTTCAGGCACCCTTCTCTTTCTGTCTCAAACTGTCTGTCCTCATGTCCTGTCCCACCCCCCACCCCCCCCCAAAAAAAACACCACCAAAAAATGTGCACCAATTTTCCACTTCCACCAGTGCAGGCTGCAGCAGAATCCAGAAGAGCACTGAAGTCCTTCACACTGTCTCCCAGCTAGTGTAGGTAGCTCACTACTCAGCACATCCACTTTTGGGCACCTCCGTTCTGAGAAGAAGAGTAAATAAACGTTGTGGGGCTGGGTATCCAGCCTGAAGGCTGTCAATGCCATTGGGGCAATGCCATTGCCTACAGATAAGCACCACAGTGGTCTGCTCTTTTAAAATCATCAGAATTCTGCAGGTACTGCTGCTTTTTGCAGATATAATCTGAGGCTGCTTATATAATTTTAAAGACTTAATTCATGGAACTTGCAAACCCATATTCTGAATTTCTAAATGCCAGCTATTCCTACTGACCTTTAAGATCAGTGCAGGCACAGAGGTTCCACGAATCTCAGACTGTGATTCCGCAGTATTTAACATGAGAGATGCAAGTCATGCCATCCTGTACAGCAGCACAGATGTCAGCGACACTAGGAACACACCACCGCCTTCCTGTCAAATCAGTCACAAGTACATGATATGGCATTTAAGTCAATTATGGGAAAGCAAATTATACCCAACGATCGCAAAGCTCAAAAATATGTGATCACATTTAAATAATTTTATGGGGCTACAACACCTTGTTCTGACACCAGGAGAGCTAAAGATGGATTAAGTATCTGACCAAAAAACAGGCATAAGAACCAATGTATCACTGCTGGGTTTTGCATCCGCTCTGCAAAAGCTGATCATTTAAATTCTTCATCCCCTTCAATAATAAAGAAGAAAACTCTCTTCATAAATAGCAATAGGCATTGTCCAAGTGACAGAGCCCAGTTCATTAAGGATTTTATTACATGCCAAATTACAAAAACCTGAAAATTGCTGTGTAATAGTACTAGCTTCCTGTACAGTCTCGAGATAAAGCCTTTTAAAAATGCATACTCTTTCTGGCAGCACTGAATAGGGCTAAAAACTTCAACAGTGACAAAATTAGAAATACTTGTCTTCATGATAAATCAATGAATGTGCTGTTACTCAAGAGTAACCACGCAACAAAACTTAGTCCCTTTGCATTCTCTGTAACCCTACTGATACATGATGCAGAAGGGCTGTTGGTATCTATAGAACCTGGACATCTGCCTTAGGTATTAACAGCAATAAGACTAATAACAATATCTATCTATATTTTACAGAGGGGTGGGGAGGGCACAGAAGAGCCTTGCTTAGGAAATTCTTCCATTACTCAAGTCAAAGACATCCATATTCTAATAACTAAATTGTTCTAAGAAAGCCAACTAAAAGAAACTTGCCTTAGCCAAGGCACCCTGCACTTTGCTTTCTAGAAAGCTGAAAACTGCTCAAGTCACTTTAGCTTCCCCTTTTTGCTCCTGTATAAAGCTGCATTAAAATAAGTATTGTTCAGTAGTGCTCGAAGCTACTTCCAAGGGTGAAACAGAGGCCACCGCTTTATAAGAAGTTGCCTTAGTTTATAGTAGATATTTCTGAAGTTCTTGTTACTATTCAGAAGCTGGCAGTTATTTAATAGCCCACTAATTTAATTAGTCTCCAGTTTTGGTCTTTAAGCTCCACTTTGTGAATAAAAGTGATAAAGAGAAACGGTTCAAGCATGTTCCACTATAGCTGCCACATTAAGACAGAGTCAACTGCATGCATTAATCTTTAATTAACAGCATCAGAGGAACTATAATCTAGTAGCTGGAGTACTGGACTAGCTACAAAAAGCCTTCGTTCTAATCCCAGATTAGCCACTGATTTGCTATGCACCTCCCATGAGAGGGGGAAGAGAAACACCTCTCTAAGTTTTCCTTTTCCTTTATATCTTTTGTTTGCCTTACTATTTCTTTTTGTAGTAGCTGTAGCAAGGGCACTCCTGCATGACCAAAACTCCACCGTGGCTCTGCAGCACTGAGTGAGCAGCGCAGCTGCTAATTGCAATTAACAGCAGCATCAACAGAATCTGACCTATCTAAAGGTGGTTGTAAATTTTTGGGATTTCTATAACACTCTATAACTTCTCTATAAACTAAAGAGAGGCAGCCTGCAATGAGGAATAATAAAAGCACACAAATTACTTCCAACAAGAACATTATGGCCCATCTTTGTGAAACCTTCCTTGCTCCCATAATTGCTATGCAAACCCCAGGCTGATGATGCATGAACTTCGCTTTTTTTCCAGTCATCCAAGTTTACATACTGACTAGCCTCTCCAAAATGGATATTTCCCAGTAAATGCCAGCATGATGCAGCCAGAACAGTGCTTATACTTTCACTAAGCTCTGTCACCTCCCTTTCAAGCTGCCTTAGATGACCACAGGTTCTTGTCTCTCCTGCATTCCCCAAACCCCACCTGTGCCAAATCTTGCCGTTTTCCCTCTGCAACCACAGCAGCTCTGGAATCTGAGAAAGAAATTTCTTTTTCACTTCCTTATCTCTAACTTTTCTCAGAGTCCCCTCGTGCTAATATTCCCTTCCTCACACATCATACTGTCACTACCATTAGTCTCCCACTCTTGCTAACGGGATGCACACTTTTTTGGGATACATACCTTTATTTCTCCGGACAGGTTTCTGATTCAGGCAGCATTTGCAAACCAAAAAGGCCAATATGGTCTATTTAGAGTGATTTTGTGTAACACATGCTATCCAACTACCTCAGCTTTTATCTTCCTCTGTCAACATGAAAGTTTGTCCTCTATTTGTTCTACATCCACCAATCTATGAATATACATAAACACTTAGTCAAACAGTGTGCCTGGAAAAGCTTGTGGTCTTCGTGGCCCGTTTCCAGAGGGCTCTGCTACCCCCCAATAACCTCTCAACATCATTCCCTCTCCATCCACCAGCAGAGAGGCAGGACTGCACAGCTCGATAGAAAGGCTGAGGTTAAAGCAGAGCAACTCCCTAGCTCTCGAGGAGTGGCTTATCACTGTCTGTCTGCATTCCAGGACAACAAAACCTCTACTTCTCACACAACCAGCTTGCCTCAGGCTTGTCTCTGCATTCAGATATTTGGCTCTCCTTCCCCACACTAGATAAAACACTCCCCAGAGGCAAAATTTTTTAGTAAGCACTTAGTCGCCTTTGATCTCAGAAGCAGCTGGTGCACAGCTGCTCCCCATTCCTTTTGCAGCTCTCAGGAACCTTTTGCATTTTCCTGTCCTCCCTCACAGGCAGGCACAAAGGGCAAGAACATCACCAGCAACCATCTTTCATTCTCAGGCAAAAACTTTTATGTCCATCACACGTGCCCTGCCCAATTCTTCCTTGAACTACTCTCCACCTGGCTCAGTCTCAGATCTTCCCTCCTAACGGGATCCCCAAACATGTGAGCAATGCCTTCCTATTCCTCTTCTCACCGAGGGTCTCCTGCATGCTTGGGAGCCTCCTGGGGAGACACAGTACTCCATCTGACTCTACAGATGGTAAAGAACAGGCTGCTGTACCTCATCCCAGGAATAAAATATTCCCTTGGGTTCAGTTTTTTGCAGGAGGTAAGATAGGAGAGGAGTAAATCCCACCCTAGTTTTTCTTCTCTGCAACTACAAAATCCAGGAAGCACAGGAAAACCTCTCTCCTTAGAGATGAGTGCACCACTGGACCTTGCTAGGAAGCATGGATCTGGTTAGCATAGGATCATCTCACAGAGCCTAAGAGCAGACCAACTGCAGTGCCTATTAGCAGCATGAGGTTTTTCAACTGTACTTTATACAGGTTTAAAGAAAAAAGGTGAAAGCTAGAAACCAACTGGGCATCCCATGTTATGGGATTCAGAGACAGTATTTTAATCCCATCCTTAGCTGGAAAAGCCATTTGAAGCCACCACCAGCAGACAACTATGGACTGCAGGAAGCAGCACAGTCATTACAACACTGAGCTTTGAGAAATGCCTGCAGTCCGTTGCGTACGTACACAGAAGGTGAAGGTAACTACTGACCAACCTGCTGAGATTTCCCTAGACATCCACAAAAAAAAAAGTAAAATTAACCTTAATACTCACATGCTGAGGAGAACTGAGAGCTAAAATCCTTCTCAGCTTGCCTTTCAGAATGGTCTCACTGAGGCAATGGCTGTGTAACCCCCAGCACTTCTACAGCACCTCTTCCACCAAGGAGCCCAACCTGCTCTTGCAACCAAGTACTCATTAGAAAAATCACTTCACCTGGTCCTACTGCTGCCACTTCAGAGTCAAGTCCCACAGCTGCTTCTGGAACCACTATGGGAAGCAAACCCACCCATACAAGATTCTTACATCTCGGTGGCTTTTTTTCCTCCCCAGGTAGTATATATTACACTTGTTTGTATGCCTGCACACACATTGTTGAGGTAAAGGTTTCACTAGAATCTGGGTAGAAAGACACATTCACCGGGCCTACAGGTAGTAGCTCTGAAGCTACAAACTTCAATTTCAAAAAAATGTAGGATTTTTAACTGTGTATTAGAATTTCTGCTACAAGTGTAGCTTCCAGGAAAGCTCAAGTAAAAACTCGACCTTCTGGTCAAGAGGAAAAAGGAAGATACTTTTTGTTACTAGTTTCTTTTGTGAAAGTCCACAATGCCTCAACAGACACTTTCAAAAGCAGACTTTAGCCAGCAACTCCAGCCACTCACACCGATGCACAGTAACGAAACACAATGCTTGAGTCAACTGTGTTAGGTATTCACTAGTCATGTGCCAAGGCAAGAATTTTCCCAGACCCCTGTACCATTGTCTATTCAGTTTGTGATTGTGTGAGTCTGTGTCTGTACATGTAACTTCTGCCCCTGGTAGCCTACTAGAAACATCTCACGGCAGCAAGATTTTGAGAAACAATGTCATGATTTAAAAAACTGTTTGCTGATTCATCAGACTTGTGTTTGTAGGACATGTAGCAAAACTTGAGCAAAAGGAGGTTACGGTCAGTGGAGGTGTGTGATAGACGAATACCATCTGGTAAATCACCCAGCATGATTCTCCTCACTGAAGAGAAACAATAAACAGATAAAAATAGAGCTCAGTTGCTTCCCATGGTCCTTCTGCTTTTCTGTGCCACTCACCCTGACATTTCCACTACAGCTTTTCCCCAGCTTCCAGTACCAATCTCTCACTCCATCAAGTGAACAACTTCAATTTTAGCACTGCATTGGTATTTTAATGATACATACCCACGCCTTAAAACAAAGCCCAAATCCTGCCTTCCCCAACCCACCATCCACCTTTCCATGGATTTCCACAGTAGTACCCTGGATTCTTTGCTGCCTTTGCTGTCAGCATTACTACTTACTGTTAATGAAACCCATTTCACATCAAGTGCATTGTTTGAGGGCATGTCCACAGCTTTCTTCCCAGAAATGTCTGCAACAACATCACAGTGAGACTCAGCTCCATGAGTTGCTCTGTAAGCAAGAACTACACACTCCTTTTGAAAGTAGAGTTTGTGTGTGTGTTTATGTGTGTGTGTGCGTGTGTGTAGGTCAATTAAGCAAGCACCAGACTTTTGCATCACTGTCAGAAAAATATGTCTGATAACCAACTGTGACCTTCAGCATCAGTGGGGCTGGTCAGTAAGCCTTCACTTTTTCCACATTTAATGGGTGGTCCTTCCACGGCCACACACCTTCTCCTCACCTTTATTCTCCTAACCCCTACCAAATCAGGAGGAACACATCTCCCCTTTTGTTTTTTTTTTGCTAGCATGTGGGCTGAAATATCTTAAACAGAGATATGAAGGTTTTGCAGATCTTTAATGTAAAGAAATAAAACACTTAATCCCAAAATGAGCTTTCCTGTCAAATATTTTAGCTAGCAATCTGTAAAGCTAACTTTCAAATTCCAAATTTGCTCCTGGAAAAGAGGACTAGCTACAGCCAATTCCTGAGAAAAACTCTCAAAAACTTAACTTTTCCTAAAAGCTAGAATTTTGAAGTTTCTCAGAAGGCATTGTATGACAGTGAAGAAACAAAAATCCATTCCTTACATTGGCTACAAATAACAAAAACATGTACAGACTCTTAATACTTCATGTTACATAACTACTTGTATAAAAAATATTTTATTAGTTTTCTGTCGGTAACAAGTGATTATTAGAGACCTTCTTCTGTGGATGTAGCTTTATGGAGGACAGTCATCATGAGCTCCTACAGCCATCTGAAGCCAGTAGTCCAGATTTCTAAAAATGACGAAGTTGTACAAGTTCTCTCCTCCTTTGTGGAAACCATGTTCACTTTCTCTCCAGGAAACAGGGCTGTCTGCAAAGCCATGCACAGTTAAGGTCAGCCAATATGCCAGTTTTGGTTCACCAAAATAGCAACTGCAAGCAAGAAGACAAGATAATCAGTGATTTTAATGGAATAGGCAGCACATTCAAATCTACAGTATGAAGTAAAACAATCAGACATACTTCAGTGAAAATTTATTAACAGGTAAAAAACCCTGTTTAGTCCACAATAAATAAACTCTACTATAGTAGGAATAATCCTATTTTAGTTTTATACATGGTAAACTTGAAAGTTGTAGCAATTAGAAAAAGTTCCAAGTTGTAAAGTAGTAGTTCCGACTTTCCTACAGCATGCACTGTCTTTCAGAAAACTGAACATTTAATGAGAACAATTGCTATCAGGGAAGAAAAGAGACAACGGAGGAAGTAACATAGTCAGGCTATGCTTGACACAAAAACTTTTACCACCAGAGAGGAAAGAGATGATGAATAATCAAAGCCAGGTATCATCCACTCCACATTTTAAAAATGTAGGAGGTACAGTATAGCCACAGTTTCTTAGAAATTCAGATAGAAAACAAAGTCATGACTAGAATACAGGGCAGACTTTTTCACATTCAAGGAATCCAAAATTATTTATTACTTCTTTTATACTGATGTCAAGCTTCTAGCTCATTTCCTAATTTTAAAAAGTCTTCATTTATATATTTTACTATATATATTTTGCTTCATATATATATATTTTGCTCCAGCTTTTGTATTTACCATACAAAAGTATTTGAAAGTGATTTCAAATATTAAGAAGTGTTTGAGTCCAAGTGTTTTAGTGATGTCCTCCTGTCAGCCCTTACCACAGCTGCTCCAATAACTGAATAATCTTCTCAGGAATTATAAAGCCTGTGATTGTGCACAAAAAAGCTTTTTCCACCACTGTGTTGGGCTCAGGGCAGCAATAGGTTGATAAGAAGCTGGAGGATTTATTGTCTCTGGAAGAAAAAACAAACAATAAAGCAACTAAAATAAATATGCTTTAAATATTCTACAGGATGTCTTACTAATCAGAACTTGTACCAAACAGGTAGGATCTATGTATATCATCTAAATTAATACCAAAGTAACTAATGACCAAGCAATCAATACAAAAGATCTCATGGTGCTGTGGGTTAACTCTACAAACACCAAACCCGGTACAAACCCTGTACAAGCACCCAAACACCACACAGCTGCTCACTCACTCACTCCCACATAGAACTGAAAGGATAACAGGAGAAAATGCATGGATTGAGATAAAGACAATTTAATAAGCAGAGGAAAAGTTCCACATGAAAGTAAAGCACACAAAGGAATTAATTTACTATTTCCCACGAGCAGACAGATGTGCAGCCATCTCCAGGAAGGCAGGGCTTCTAACTGACTTGGGAAGACAACCACTGGAACTGTGAACATTTCCCACCCACCCTTGCCCCAGCTTTTATTGCTGAGCACGTCACCATATCCCATAGTGTGGGATATCCCTCTGCTCAGCTGGGGTCTGCTGTCCTGGCTGGGCTCCCTCCCAGCCTCCTCAGGGAGGGGCCGTACGAGAGACAGAAAAAGGCCTTGAGACTGTGCAAGCCCTGCCCATCAATAGCTAAAAAGTCCCCTGTTATCAACACTTTTGGTCACATATCCAAAGCATAGCACCACACCAGTTACTATGAAGAAAATTAACTCTATGCCAGCCCAAACCAGTTCATATGAGTGCCCCTAAAAACACAAATAAAGTCATTCAAGACTTACAACAAACATTTAACTGTGTAACAGACTTCCCTCTTACAAAACAGTGTCTGTCTTAATTATTATTCAACTATTTCTTAAAATAAATGGTGGCTTTCCTTACTTAAAACATTTTTAAGGATCAAACAAATCCAAATACTTACAAGTTAACGTGATTCAAGACAGCACCCAGCCATTCAAAGAGCTCCTCTGTACTGCAGGACTCCTCTGGCTTTCCTTGTAGATCATTACTTTGTAACACTGGACACTGCAAGTCCCTTAAGGTGCTAAATGTTATTTTTGGCTTCAGGGCCTGTATTTGGTTTTTTGAAAAGTATGACATCAATGTTGATCCCTCTGCACCTTAACAACACAGTACCACAAACAGCTGTTATGAAACTACCAAACAAAAGAAGCAGTGAATACATAAAACATTTGTATATAAATACAAAAAAATGCAGCATGAAACTGCTTACGTGCTGTTAATCTATGGCAAAAGCCTTAGAATCTTCAGCTTCCTTATCTTCTTGGAAATAAAAGTTAGGGAAGATCCAGCAACTTAGTACAGCTCAGTAAATGTGTTATCTAACTACAAATGTAGATTTACCAATAGAAAATTCAAGCAGAATGAACTGGCTAAGTAATAAGATGAGCTTGTTAAAAAGAGGAACTCAGAGCTTTCCTGAAAAGGAACAGATAAAATGGAGCAGGAGCCTATTCCCAGAACAGCTGCTTTCCCTGAAAAATGGAAAAGTGAGTATGTGATTACAGATTTAAGAACAGATTTATCAATGATATCAATAGGAATTCTAGGATAACCTGGAGCATAAAGACTGAAGACAAAAGAAAGGGGAGAGGGTAAAGAAATCAAAATACATTACAAATGTCACTTTATTAGAAGAATAAACACCCCTCCCCACTGATAACTCTTCAAATGCAGTATGGCTGTAAGAGTTAAATGTACCTTGATGGATTTGTGGGAAAGTACTAGTAAGAGATCCAAAATTCTAAAATCCTAACCTAGATGAAAAAACTTACCTAAACAGGCATATTTTAAATTCAGAGATATTAACCAACTTGCTTTTGAAGCAGGAAGGTAATTGACATGGAATCAATGCTCCTACATTTCAAATTCCAGATAACGTGTGCTATTTTCATAAAATAACAATGGGTGTCTAGGAGACCAAGAAATAATTCTGTACTCATGAAAAGTCTGAAGTGCAGAGTAACATTTAAATACCACAGAAAAGGCATATATAAACAGCAGAAATTCAAGAACAGGGTAGAGTTTACTGTGGAATACCATATCTAAAACTTGCTATCAGAAAACATGGACTGTCTGTGGTCTATCAGCCATATTTATGTCATCAAGAACAATAATTTGGGAGAATAGAAAAAGGAGGGTTAAGCTCATCTTTTTTAGTCATTCTTCAAAAAAATACCGTTCCAAAGGGCACAGTGACAAAGACAGGGAGTCACGGGATTCTTCTTAATTTAGTATTTTTATATAGATATATTTAAGTCTGAAGAGTGCCAGAAGAGATTATCGTCCTTACTTTCCATTGGTATTTGTTAGACTAACAGATTCAAATAATATAATATATTGTCCTAGAATTCCTAGTAAAATACAGAAAATCATATATGTTACATGTCTGCTGCATGTGGGAGCCTCAGCTATAGCCCCAAACGTAGGAAATCTCAAAGACAACAGTCAAGACCCTAAGAGAACAATTCCTCTAGCTACAGCATAGCTTTCCATGTTAACAGCAACCAGGCATATCATCAAAGCTATTCAGAGGCCACTGAATTTCATCCAGTAAACACATAAAACTGTGATAGAAATTACAGCAATAGAAAAAAGATTCTATTGCCTCTGTCACTAAAGACATGACACATTCCATATTCCCTTTTCCTGTTCTTCTTGGTGCCAGGGAGAATAGGTGGGAAAACTGGGTATAAAAACCAAAAATCCTGCAGTGCTGGCCATAGCAAGAAACACCAGTTATCAGCAGGAAGGCTAAAAGCAGAATGTTCACAGAGGATACAGAATCTCTTGACGAAACACAGCCCACTTTTTCCCTTCCAGCAGAATCTACACAATGTCTCATATCTATTAATAAAAACCTATAAAAGTTTTATTTTTGTCAGTACTAAGGAACTAATAGTCTTTTGTGTGTTATGAGCACAAGATTCTTGCACAGAAAGGCATTCAGATTTAACTCCATATTCAGGAAATGATTGACCTGACCTGTTTTGTGGATGTAAGAAAGAGAGGGGGAAAAAATGCTATTCTTCCTCAATGCTGTTAACATGGGCAGCAGCACACATAAGAAAAATAGTGGCCCTAGAGGCATTTTGCTCTCTGCCCAGGGTCAATAAATCCAAGCAAGCTGAGTGTGAAGATCTGCCACCTCAGCTGGATTTATGTCACCATTTATGGTAGCAACAGCCTTCACTGTGACTCTTTCCTGAAGATTACAAGGACAGGAACTGCAAGTCTTTAAACAATTTATGTATGACAAACAAGGAAGCATCCTTGTCATATGGTTAGCACTTAGAAAGGGGGAGGGGAAACATGAAGAACTAAAGAAACATGAACATGGGACACTCCTAAAGGAGCTTGTAAGCAGCTTCCTTTTCTCAGATCAGTTAACTCCTTCTCAGACTTGGTCTTGAAGAGCCAGGAAAATGGAACAATATAAAGAGGAGATGGGAAAGCATTCTTAGGGACATTTCTAGTATCCCTTCTCCCTAGTGTGGAGACTCAAAGCAGAACACCACCAAAAGCTACACATCTGTGATGAAGAAAACCATGCTTTTCAATACAGACACCTGAAGTTTTCATCAGTTCTATGCAAATTCTACATATCCCTACATACAGCCTGTTCTGAGGTAATACAAACAACTGGGGACTTTGAAAAGTTACGCTCAGAGGAAGAACAATACTCGAGTCCCAGAAGAACAAATAGTGTAATTAGAAAACAGTAGATAAACAAACACTAGAAGATGATTTGAAGCCATACAATTTCTTATAGCAACCTCTTACTTGGCTCCAACCTCAAAACAATTGCTTTGAGAATAAAGTAATCAAACAGCACACTGTGTATCAGTGCACATGGCACAGGACGGAAACAGGGACTCTGCACAGGTCCTGTAACTACTGAGGAAATAAGTGTTTCCCATCTTAAATATGTACCCAGATACATAACTTATGTGTATTTATTTTTTTTTAAAAGTGTATTGATAATTGTTATGTATGTCACAAATTTGCAAAGAAGAGGCAGCACCACCAAATAGGCAAAGTTTTGCCAGAAAGCCTGGGTGAGATAGAGAAAGGAAATGAAGCAACTGATATATCTTCCATGAAGCACTGTTGTGTTACTGAACTGAGATGTTCTGTGCACAAGAAGTAACACCCTCCCCACCCCAAACAAATAAACAAAATAAATAAAAAATCCCACCCATACACATTTTAATCTAACTTTTCCCTCCACTGAAAATGCATTTGGACAATCACTAGAAAAGAACAGTAAACTAAAAACATTTGGACTTCATGTCAGTTACATTTCAGTTTTACATTTAGCTCTTATTACCTGTATTATACCAAGCCAGTAGGAAGTCAAATTCTAAAGGTTTCTTTTCTTTCAAGGCCCAAAGCACTCTGTTATGTTTCTTGCTCTCAGGGTAAAAGCCAGCATCAGTCAAGTCAATAGTGATAACTGCAGAAAATGCACAATAGCTATTGGCACTCAACTGAAATAAATTTTATTATTAAATTAGAAGAGAACAAAGAAACCAAAGAACATTAAACTTCCTTTCTACATATACAGCATTTTTACAAAGTATTTGATAATGCAAATACGACTCCTCATTGTGTAAATAAATATTCACCTCCTGCTGTTCTTATTTTGATATAATCTGGAACTGCTTCCTAGTGACTAGAGGGACAGATTCCTCTTGAAATGGCACTGACAGAAGTCCCTGAACAGTGCCTTAAAAAATATCTTGGTAATTAGGCAAGCTATTAGCAGTAAAAAAAAAAAAAAGAGCTAGAATTTCTAACAACAAAAGTCACGTGTACAGCAATGACACTTTTCAACAGGTTGTTTTTTTCCTAGGTGAATTGTCCCATGGATATGTTATATTTATTTTTCAAATGGAAATTTCATGATACATTTTGACAATCAGAATGGTAAAATGATGTCCCATTTTGCCAGAATACTTATTAGAGATAACAAGTTTCCTCTCTTAAGTTTTTATGTAACTATACCTATCAACTGCTGCAAGTTCCAATACATTTGAGATGGCATAGTGTTCATGTTTAGATTCTTTTATTTACTAAAAAGATAAATTACCAAAAATCCCACTCAAGATGTCTTCTCTGCAGCTGTTAAAAAATTATGTTTTCCAAGTACTTGGTATGTGGAGATTACCATTTTAAATGTGCGAAACATAGCACAATTCTCCCTTTCAAGTAAGCAGTCTTGGGTGAGGCTCTTCACTGATTTTGTATAGTGCACACATTTTAAACACCTCCTTAATCAGTTTAAAATTTTCTGAATTAAATCAGAAGGTACAGACACTATGCAGAGTATGCAAAAATTCTTGAGTCCTACATCCCTCCAAGTACAAACAACACAATGAGAACCCTTGAAATTAAAAATTTTATAGAGTGCTGAAAAGATCATGTATTTGCGTCCTTAAAGCTGCTTCACTACTTGGAAAAAAGTACTTTCTCTCTTCAGGCAGTCCTTTTACTTGCATTTGGAAAACTATAACCTAGACAATAACTAATTTTAGTGAAAGGGAAGTTTCAACAACCTAACAAGGTGCTTCTTAAATAAGCCCTGCTAATACAAATCATACTTACTATATCTCATTACTTTTTTGCCTGAATACCGAGAAGGGCGACCTTGCAGTCCAAGTTCCTCATAAGTATCCTTATCCACTGACAGAATTAGTTTACCTATAAACAAAACAAATTTTAATAGAACTAATCTTCTACTTGGTTCCCTTTGAAGTCTTTTGAGAACCATATACCTTTTACAACGTTCGCTTCGGATCAATGGTATTACTAATGTAATGCAGACTCCTTAGTTCCAGTTAAATGGATTATCAGATTAATCCTTAAAAAAAAAGGTTATAACTCAATTATTCTTTTTTTATCAAAGAGGTCTTATGAACTAGAGTAAGAAAAGCATAATATTATTCCTGAGATAATCATAGCTTTCTTACCACACTACTCAGTTCATTGTCTCCATCTTTCCTCCGCTCATCCCCTAGCACTTGCTGTGTCATTAGCTGAGCACTACATTACACAAGGGCCTGATTTAGTAAACATTCATGCTCAACATGCACTGCTCAACTAAATAAACAAAAGCAGTTCCTCCAAGTCCAGTGGGACTACTCACACTGAGTAAACTATGCTTGTTAGCAATGAGCTGATCCGTGCTGGAACAACTCTGCTTCTGTGCTCATAAACCAGATCTGGCTGCTGCTGCTTGGTACAGAGCTTCACACAACAGCTCTCTACCACAGTCTTTGGGTTCCACTGCACAAGTAACAGCACAGCACAGAACACAAACAATTAAGGCTGCAGAGGAAGAGTTCAGACAGTGACATCACCAGGAACTGTAACACTGTTTCTGCAATAATTGTGCGTGCTTGTAACACCTGTATCACACAAACTCAATCGCTATCAAGTATCCATTTTGCCAGGACAGTGCTAACAGATACATAAAAATTCTTCCAAACAATCTGAATTTATTCAAGCCCTCGTGAGCACTTGTCATATAACAGCTTTTTAGGCTAGAGGGCAGACAGACCAGTTTGTATTTCTAGTATATCTTTATAGTGTTAAACAGAAATAAGACAATATAATTGAAGCTCAAAATAGCTTCATTTTCTCACCTCAGATGTGGGATGTTCTATGATGTCTTGCCATAAAATTGTGATGCAATTGAAATAGACTTTTAACATCTTACACAGTTCTCAAGGAAACACAGAATCGTCATAGAATCATCAAATGGTTTGGGTTGGAAGGGACATTAAAGATCATCCAGTTCTAACCACCCTGCCATGGGCAGGGACACCTTCCACTAGAACAGGTTGCTCAAAGTCCCATCCAACCTGGTCTTGAACACTTCTAGGGATGGGGCATCCACAGCTTCTCTGGGCAGCCTGTTCCAGTGCGTCACCACCCTCACAGTAAAGACTTTTTTCCTAACATCCAGTCTAAACCTACCTTCTTACAGTTTGAATCCATTCCCCCATGTCCAATTACTACATGACCTTTCAAATTTTCCTCTATGGTTCTTTTTCTGGTTCCCTTTAGGTATAGGAAAGTGCTCTGATTCTATCCAGAGCCTTCTCTTCTCCAGGCTGAACAACTCCAGCTCTCTCAGCCTGTCTTCAAAGGAGAGGTGATCCAGCCCTGTGAGCATCTTTGTGGCCACCTCTGGACTTGTTCCAGTAGGTCCATGTCCTTCCTGTGCTGGGGACCCAGAGTTGAATGAAGTACCCAAATTGGGGTCTCATGAGAATAAACACTTCATATATTAAAACCATTCCTAAGCAGTGCTAGTAACTTTCTTTTTTGGCAGAAATTCTGTCTTAAAGATCAGTAGGAAACAATGTTTTCAGAAAAATAATCCCCTGTAGCAATTGCAATTATGGTTGAAGCACTGACAACCTGACTATACATAAGCAAAGCTGATTTTTATTGTTTTTTGATTTCCTTTAGACGAAGTTAATAATTCAACAGCAAGAACTAAAAAAACAGGTAAAATTAGTATTTTTTACCATTCACACAAATTTCTAACAAAGTTGGCAAGTACAGTAAACATTATTTTCCAGATTATATCATTAAAAGAAAAAACAAAAAACAACCCAGGCCACAATCGACATGTATGACTGAAACCAAAACAAATCCCACATACCATTTGGTAGCAGAGCTGCAGTATTATCTTGATCGATTTTTGTCTTATAGGTAAGTGCGTAGCATGAACCTTTAACAGTAAAGCAGAAATACGTAAGATTACACAGTGTAAAGACAGACACAACAATAAAAACAATTCACTTCATGATAACCAAACATGCCAAATACATCTGAATTACTCTAGTGTTTTTACCAACTAGCTTTCTTCCACCTTCTCAAGCAAAATGGCATTGTTATTACTTTTATAAACCCTGGCAAAAACCCTTTGGCAATAGTTTAAAGGACCTGTACTAGGGATTACATTAACAATATGCCCCAATATCAAAATATTTTCTTTCCTTCCACATAAGACTCTCCCCAGTCAGCAAATGGAAAACTCAATTTTTCCCCAGATGTATTTCTATTACCAGTTCACACAAAGACAAGGTGGAAGATGGTCCCATTACTAAATAATTTTGTCACATTATCTGCCACTAATCAATTTTGGTTTTTTAAATACAAGTGTCAGATCCTGTGAACTCTGTGTACAAATGTTATATTGCTTCCATAACACTGCTGGCATAAAAAACATTCATGAGATTAAAGGAAATAAGAAAAGAGTCCCACATTTAGCAAATAATGGATCTCTTATTCTCCTGTTTCATCTACATGTTCTCTGTTCCTTTCTCTTTTCCTGTAAATTTTTTTATGTCTCTCTGGCTATCAGCTGAAGGGTACAAGAGCTATCATAAGCCAAACGAGTGGGCCCTGCTAGATGAAAACAGCATGGTCTGACTATGCAACAGCAAGTTGGCTGGGCAGAGCTGTATCTTCCTTTCTCATCCTCTTTGCAGTTACTGGTAAGGATGAGCTGCCACAGCTCTGTTAGTGAAATATAAAAAATAAAGTAAAAAAATAAAAATAAAATTTAAAATAAAAATAAATAAAAATAAAATTTAAAAATATAAAGAAAGCATATTTTTCTCTTGGCTGCTATGGAACATGACTCAACACAGCTCTGTGTTGAAGTATGAAGGAACGATAAAGGGAGAAGGAAGATTTCTACAAGAATCTGCATAAAGCCGAGGTGTAGAAGAAACAGGTGTGAGGATACATGGAAGCCCTCCTGATAGCTGGCTTTCAGAACTGAGATGGAATAGGGGGAAATTTATAAGGAACAATCACAGGAGTTTTGGAACCAGTGGGTGTAAACAAATGATGTCACACAGGACAAAGCAGAAAAAAACATATAAACAAATTAATGCAGAACTTGCTTAGTGCTCTTCCTTCCCTTCCTTTAAAATACTTTTCAGAAAAAAGAATAATAAGACTATTAAAAATTTTACTGTGCTATAAAAAAAGAACATTACTACTGCATTTTTTCTGTTCTGATTTTCTACTTACCTTTCTTCACAAAAGCATCAATGAATTGATGAGTGACCAATTCATGAACAGGTAAATTCCTCACCAGGTAGTACTCTCCAATATCTGCAATTGTGCTTTTCAGCACTTCAGGTAGCATGCCACATTCCGGGATCAAAAAAGACACCTATTAAGAACACATTTGTAATATAAATCCTATCCTAAAACCTGTTCTGAAAAAACCCCAACCAAACAAAACAACAAGAAATACAAAAGAAAACCTCTACTTTTCAAATTCATCAGTATATTATATCAAAATGAGATGGAAAAAGAGTAATATCAGACTATTGTCTTAAAAATGTACCAATTTTCATAGTCTCTAGGTACACTAAATACATTATTNCTGTATCTTCCTTCTCATCCTCTTTGCAGTTACTAGGTAAGGATGAGCTGCCACAGCTCTGTTAGTGAAATATAAAAAATAAAGTAAAAAAATAAAAATAAAATTTAAAATAAAAATAAATAAAAATAAAATTTAAAAATATAAAGAAAGCATATTTTTCTCTTGGCTGCTATGGAACATGACTCAACACAGCTCTGTGTTGAAGTATGAAGGAACGATAAAGGGAGAAGGAAGATTTCTACAAGAATCTGCATAAAGCCGAGGTGTAGAAGAAACAGGTGTGAGGATACATGGAAGCCCTCCTGATAGCTGGCTTTCAGAACTGAGATGGAATAGGGGGAAATTTATAAGGAACAATCACAGGAGTTTTGGAACCAGTGGGTGTAAACAAATGATGTCACACATGACAAAGCAGAAAAAAACATATAAACAAATTAATGCAGAACTTGCTTAGTGCTCTTCCTTCCCTTCCTTTAAAATACTTTTCAGAAAAAAGAATAATAAGACTATTAAAAATTTTACTGTGCTATAAAAAAAGAACATTACTACTGCATTTTTTCTGTTCTGATTTTCTACTTACCTTTCTTCACAAAAGCATCAATGAATTGATGAGTGACCAATTCATGAACAGGTAAATTCCTCACCAGGTAGTACTCTCCAATATCTGCAATTGTGCTTTTCAGCACTTCAGGTAGCATGCCACATTCCGGGATCAAAAAAGACACCTATTAAGAACACATTTGTAATATAAATCCTATCCTAAAACCTGTTCTGAAAAAACCCCAACCAAACAAAACAACAAGAAATACAAAAGAAAACCTCTACTTTTCAAATTCATCAGTATATTATATCAAAATGAGATGGAAAAAGAGTAATATCAGACTATTGTCTTAAAAATGTACAATTTTCATAGTCTCTAGGTACACTAAATACATTATTTAGTGGGTTTTTTTGTTTGGTTGGTCGGTTTGGGGGTTTTTTTTGTTTGTTTGTTTGTTTGGGTTTTTTTGCTATACAGTAGCATTTGATGTATTATGTAAAGACGTGATCTTACACAGCATGAGTTAACAGAAGATCTTGCTTCACATCATTACACATTTAGCTTGACGACACACAGGGACACCTCCTTCAGCCCTTGCTTGAGTACTCGTTGATGCAGTTGTAACTAAAAATGTAGGCTAAGCATTTCTGTAATCTTAGTGGAAAAGCAAAGATCAAAATAGAATCTTTAATTTACCTTTTGCTTAAAACATTTCCTGTATGTTTTCTATAGATCAAGAGAACCCTGTAGTCTGGCAGACCAGGGAAAACAAAGTAATACATGGCACGTAATACATGGGCAAGTAGGAAGTCTGAAAAAACGCATAAAGCTTCGTCCCCTTGCTCCTCCCCTCCCTCCATCCCTCAAAAAACTTATTTCCCAAAGCTCTTGGAGAACAGGTGCGTATCTCCCTTGGCACACGTATTCAAGAGAAGTAAGGACTGACAAACGAGCTGCCTGCCACACCAGTAGAAAGCTTTCTGATTAGCTGCTAAAAATTGTTTCAGAAGTCAGAAATAGTTAACAAGTAGCCCAGAGAGTTACAGGGAATGAGAAGGGGGTTATGAAACAGGGCCCTGCCTGATTGCCCTGCAAAATGCGCAACACCTAAAAATTTTCATAAGGAAGGATGTTCTTTGATGTTTGGTCTTTGTACACTCTCAAGCCTAATGAACAAGAAGGGAGATTTAATCCATGAGACAGAGCACAGCTAACAAGCCCTAAGTGAAGTCCAGGTGTCTTTGTTAAAGTTTAGGGCTGGACACGCTTCAGTGATCTCAGGCCTAGGGCGAGGCTAACAAAGCTTGGGGAGAAGAATGTACCACTGATAGTGGGCAGAAAGAATGCAGAATTTACGGGCCGTAAAGACATTTGGCAGAACTCCCAAGGTAAGAAACTTAATAAACCCAGCACCTGTGCTGAATCAGCTCTGACTGGATAAGAAGGAATTCCGGCAGGTGGAGATCACGGCCACTGCCTCACGGACCACCGACCCCAGAAACCCCCTGGCTCCAAAACAGAGAAAGGCTGAGCATGCCGATTAATTAGCATGAGAGACTCATTAACCAACACAAGATAGAATACTAATTAATAAGAGAACAACGTAACTTGTAGCCAGTGGACACTAATTCCTTCGTTCGCTAAAATGCATAAATAGTGAAAAGTTTTGATAGGTGTTGTGCTTGATTTGAGGAAACCTCCGCCTTGCGCCCTGCGCGGAGTAAGCAATGTCTCCTTTCCAAACGGGACCCTGGGCCTGTGTTTAGAGAGCTCCAAAATCGGCACCAGCACCTCTCCCCCTGGCTCACCCCCCTGCTCCTCCTGCCCGCCCGGTCTGTCACTCCTAGAGGAAGGAAAGTGTTTGGGTACTTTTCCCACGCTGAGCGAGACCACAAGCACAAGGGGGGCTGATTGGCCTTTTTTCCCCCCTTCCCCAAAAATGAGGCGCGCGGGCCACCTCTGGCAAGGACGGAGGAGCCCCCCAGAACACAGAGCCCGGCGCGAGTGGGGCAATGGCGACGCGGCCCTGGAGCGGCTGACGGGCAGAACCCCAGGGGACGGGCGGCGTGGGAGCCGCAGGCAGCTCCTTCCCTTCCCTTCCCTTCCCTTCCCTTCCCTTCCCTTC
>VYXC01006694.1:759369-774969 GCA_013397175.1 Platysteira castanea | reverse complement strand
TCGCGCCACTCACGCGGCAGCTGTAGGCGTGGTCCCGCACGTGCGCCGCGTGTCGCGAGCGCGGGTGGCGCGCGTGGCCGCGCTCGCACACCAGCAGGTGCCGCGGCGCGCGCCCGAGCTGCGCCGGCAGCATCCCGGATCCCGCCCGCCTTCCTCCTCCTCCTGTGCCGCCGACCGGGAGCAGCCAGACGCGGCGAGGAGGGCTGGGAGGGGGCCGTGCCGTGAGGTCACGTCCGCCGGCTCCGGCGGCGCAGCTGCTTCCGCTGTGGAGGCGGCGGAGGCGCGGTGGCCGCTGTCGCCCGTGCCCTGCCCAGCGCCGGTGGCCGCTCGGGGCTCTCGGTCCCTGCGGGCTCTGAGCAGCCCCGGCACGAATCGGGCACCGACCTCGCAGGGGCTGGGTGTTCAGCTGCTGAGTGCGCGGTGGTTAAAGCACGGAGGTGCTTTAGTGCCCGGAGGGAGCACACAGGCTGGAGAGGGACCTTTTCCAAGAGCCTGCAGTGACAGGACAAGGAGCAATGGCTTCAAACTGAAAGAGAGTAGGATTAGATTAGATATTAAGATTAAATTCTTTACTGTGAAGGTGATGAGGTACTGGCACAAGTTGCCCAGAGGAGCTGCGGATGCCCCATCCCTGGAAATGTTCAAGGCCAGGTTGGATGGGGCTCTGAGTAATGCGGTCTAGTGGAAGGTGTCTCTGCCCATGGCAGAGGGGATGGAACGGGATAATCTTTACTGCCCCTTCCAACCCAAACCGTTTCCTGATTCCCGAGCAGCCCTGCAGGCTGAGGCAGGTCCTGAGAAGCTGCACTGCAGGGCCGCACATCTCCTGACAGGCTGCTCAGGCAAGCAGGCCCTGCACAGGAGCCATGGAACAGGACCTGCCTCGGATGTGTTGTGTTGCCTCACCGCTCCTTCTGCACAGTCTGTGATTCACACAAAGCATGCACATAACTTCCGGCTTTTCCGCCTTCCTGCGGTGTTTCTTTTGCCGGTCCCCTGGCTTCGTGACTTCCAATTTAATTTAAAACGGCACCAAGCAACTTTCTGGGTAGTTGCTGTTTCTGCACCCAGCACAGCCGCTACTCCAGCGCCTCTGGCTCCTTAGGCTCGGTGGTTTGTGCCTGCAACGCCTGAGACCGAGGGGAAGCTGCACCTCAGGAGGTCACTGGCTCCTTAACGCTGTGGAGGAGGGCTGAATTCTGCACTGCCTGTATAAATCAGATTGATTGGATTATTATGAATCAAAAAAAGGCCGTGTAATCATAGTAGCCTTCTAATTTAAAGCATGGAAACGCTAATGGGGAAGGAGCTATGTGATTAATGTCAGTTATTATCACACCCGCAAGCAGAAGCCTCTGTGGGCAGATGAGCCTCGCACTGCGGCGATCAGAAAGCCTGTGCTACTAAAGGGGTGAAAAGTTCAAGCCTCTGATCAATAAGCCCAGAGAGTCGGGCAGGAAATTTCAGCTATATTCAAAGCAGCATGTGGAGGGGTTTTTATTGTTTGTTTGATTTGATTTTTTTGGCGGGGGGCTGCTTTTGTGGGGTGTGTTTTTAATGATCTTCTCTATGCTAATAAAATTTATGATTTCTGCTGGGGATATGAATAGACGGGAAGAGAAATGAGGAAAAAAAATGTCGGGGAAGAGAGTCAAGATTCATGGTTGCATATTCAGTGTTAAGTCAGTATTTTGTGGATTCTGGCAGGAGCGCAGTTCACTGCAGCACAGTGGAGCACTGAAGGATTCACATCACTGTTCAGTCACTTTGGTTCATATGTCAGGCAATTAATTTTAACCCACCCTTACTCATAGATGTTGGCTGTCCTGTTGTAGATGATGTGTATTTTAGAGAACTCCCTGAAGATACTGAACTACATTTTAAAAACCCACTTAGAAGTCCAGTAGTCTATGCTGTAACATATAGAATTTCCCTATCATTAAATGAGATGTAAGTCACATATATATGTGTGTGTGTGTATGCTAATTATTGGTTAATGCTGACATTTCAATAGTGGTTGTTAAGTTCTATGAGTAATTTGGTATGGGATTTCTTTATATTGTAAAAAAAACCCAACAAAACAAACCGAAAACCTTTTAAACTTTAAATAATTTAAGGTGTAAAGCTATCACAATTTTCCCAAGGATTTCAAACCCATGACAGGGTAATGCAGTTTTATAGCAATTCAGTTTCTGCATGCTTGAAGACAGTTACAGGACACAGTAAAGAGGAAAGGATTGCCTTGAGGCAACCTGTGGTAATAGGTTGGAATACAGAAGGATCTCTCAAATACTTCCTGGGATTGGTGAAATTTGATTCTGATTTTGTATAAAATGACTGATTTTGGAAAGAAAAGTCTGATCTTCACATTATGTACAGTATCTCTTTTTGTGAAGCCTAGCTGTTGCTTGCATGCACATTTTTCACTATAGAAGAGCAACTGATGGATTTTCTGATTTTAAAACAAACATTATTAAAATACTTAGAGCTTTATTAAATCATATCTAAACAAGTATTTGTCACAGCCTTTTGAAATTGGTTTTTGTCTTTCGGATGAATCAAAGTATTTTCAGTCACTGTGTTTTCTTTCTAAAATAGTGTTGACTGCAGAAGAGAAGGAAGGAAGTTGTCTAAATCTTTTAACCTTGGCTGTTACAATTAATACTTGGCAAAACAGAAACAAACAGGTACCTCTGGCACTGTGTTCATCTGAAATTAATAAAATGCATAAGACTGAAAACCAGCAATTTTCTTGATCGGTGTCAACTGGTTTTTTTCATGGAGGAAAGTGGAAAGATGGTGAAGATGTGGACAGTGAGCTTTATACCCTGTTTTTTACACACTTAAGTGCATATATTCAGAGCAATGATGGACTGTAGAAAAGGTCCCACTCAGACTTGTTGTTCAAGGGGCTTACAGACAAAGCACTGCCAAGCTACTCCCCAAAGCAGCCATTCAAGCCAGGAAGATTAGTGAATGCTAGCCATGGACCAAGTTGTTGGATTTGGATAAGATGCCATTAAAAACCACCAACCAACCAACCAACCAACCAACAAACCAACCAACCAACCAACCAACCAATCTGATCTGTTTTTCTTAGAGTTAAACCCTCCTGTAATCTGGAAAACCTCATACTCACTCAGTTTTGTGGTATTACAGTGGTAGAAAAAATGAGAGGGATAATTCCTCCAACAAGGTTCTGGGGAGCAGGAGTGTGTTTCATCTATATTCAGGCAGGGTCATCACCTCCACCTGCTTCCCAAGGATCAGATTTTGTCAGGGCCTTGTATGGTACTGGGGAATTTTCATGCACTTTCTCTCTCCTTGTAAACAAATCAACTGTCCCTCACATTATGGCTAATACAGGCACATGTACTCTGTTTTCTACTCACGCTTCCTTGCAGTAGGTAACAAACTGCGGCCATGTTCCCCTGGTTGCCCCTTCATCTTCTGGGAAACATCCTAGGGAACACTTCCACACCCACCTCGACCTTCCACAGGCCACACAATAAATATGTGTCCTTCTCCTTGTCCCATAACAAATGGGGAAAATGCTGCATTTTCCAGTGCTGAGGTCTCCTCTCCTGGTGTGACAGATAACAGGCACCATTTACCCTCAAACTGAAAAACCAGTTAACACAATCATGTTAACTCGTTGTAGCAGTTTTCTTCTCAATCTGTAATTCCTGTTGTATGAGTTGGTGCGCTAAAGGATTAATTGTTCCTGCAGAAATTGTCTTGATAATATCCTTAGAACATTTTATTTCTAGTTACATTGGTGCTGCTCCTGGGATTGCAGCAGTCACACAGTTACTTTAATACACCACCACGAAGATACAGAATGCAATGCAAAGAGAAAATAAAACTAAGCATTCCTTCCTGTCCACACCTTAAAAAAAGAAAGGCAGCACAGAAATTTAAAAGTAGGGTGCATTTGCTCTTAAGATCAGTGCAAAGTACTTCTTTCCTGTCACAGATCAAGGTTCCAGACTGCTCCAAGGAGAGTATTTGCCATTCTCACCAATAAATCAGTAATATTTCTTGTACCTGTTACTGTTCATTCTTTTGTGTATTACTACATATTGTTAATAAGTTTTGGGATTGCAAGGCCACTGGTATTTTTCCCCCACTAATCAGTTTCTCTGACACCCCCAAATCATAAAAGGTCCTGTGCTGCACTTCACACCAATCGTGTGTGGGGCTGGCTGTAGCTGTTTCCACCGAGAATGGATACCAAAGTTTGGCCCTGCAAGTTTAGCACAGCAACATTTCAATCATCCTTTTGCAATGCAACATCAGAGCCACATGGTCACTGGTTTCAAGCACAGAGAAGCTGGAGATGGTGCCAGCAGAGGAAGAAAGCCACGGGGAGAGGAGCTTGTTCTCTCAGCCAGCTGGAAGCCAGTTTCTCTGTGGCTGGGTGGCGAGCAGCCACCCTGCCTGCACACAGGTTCTCAAAAAGCGGTTACTGGAATGCCTGGATTCATGATTTCTCTCTAATATTATCTATGAAATTAAGCAACAGAAACTGTGTAGCAATTTGAAATAACCCAAGATTAAAAAAAAGACCCAAACCCGCAAATAAACCAAAACCACATTCCCTGGTAAGTGTAGTATTTTCAGCAGGATTTAAATGTTTAGGGAGCAGTGTGGCATTACTGAAAGTTTAAAATCAGAATTGTACATTTCATTCATTTGAGCAAGATTCAAACTTTCAGTCTAGAAATACACTAAAAATATTTTCTCTGTCCTCACCTTCCAACTGTGCTAATGTTAAACTGGCTCATAGGAACAATGGAAGCCAGTTTTGTTCAGGAAGTATTTAAAAGACTATGTGAAGGTTAACCATCAAGTTAATGTAAATACAGAGATATATATGACTATAAACACACGAGAGTATATGAGAACCCAGGAGCACAGATAAGAGTATAAACATAGGAGTGTGTACGTATGAGTGAGTTGAAGCCCGTAACTACACACATGAAGTTATCTTTTTCCTCTGGTCCCCATGAGTTTTAAGACAGGAAGTCTCCCAAGCACCTTTCCTGGGAGGTGTGCACAGTTGTTACACAAGCAGACTGTTCTAGTCTGCTTCTGGGTTTTTAGGGGTTTTTTTGTCCAGAATGACTCTGAGGTCTTTGTATTTCTTCCTAAGGTTGCTGCTTTGTTTGGGAACATATTAAGGAACAAGCAAACCTTTCTGTACGTCTGGATTTGTGTCTCAGGCAAAAAATCCAGACAAGAAACTGCACCATCCATTAAATCAAGCAAACAGCAAAAACTGGATCAGTGTAAAGACATGGCATCTCAAAAAAACTTTTAGACTTCACTGGTTGCCTGGAGGATTAGAGCTCTCTGCAGAACATATTGAAAGGTGACCACCTCACTGCTTTATTCCACCTGCACTTAAATGTGAAAAATAAAGAAGGCAATTTGCATCTTGTTGCAGCTGAGTGACAAACCTTTATGGGTCTTCCGATTCTGCAATATGAATCAAGAAATGATGACTACATGGATTCAGCTGTAAACCACAATGATAAGACACTCCACTGAACATATGGCAGGAAAGAGACATAGAATTTTGCACAGTCATTAATCTTCAAATATGAAACTAAGACAGCTGCAGAGTTAACAGGCTTCAGAGTTAAATAAAAGCACTCTGCATTTGGTCAAGATAAACGTTTTGCTCTTGGAGTGAGAAGGAAGTGATTTCTGTTGGGGAATGAATGCATCCTTCGTGTGTGAGAAAAAAGAAATGCCATTTTTTCTTCATTTACCAGAGTAACTAGGAAACAGGATATAAAATTAAGTGAAATTAAATGCAATCTTCAAGGACAATGGGTAAAAAAAGAAAACTGCAAAGGAGAGAAAATTACTCTTGAAATAGGTCTTTGAGGTAATTTAGTTTTTTTAATCACTGAATCCATTCAATATTCACAACAAAAATTAATCCATTGCTCTTAACAGTCTTGCTCAGTTCATCAGTTCATTAATCCCCCTTGGTTGTTAAGTTGCTCCTCCTCATGCCTCCAGCCTGATTAATAATTCGTAAGATAACTAAGGGCTTAATATAGTGGTTCCCTAAGATTGGTCTGGCTAATCTTGATCTTGCTGAGTTATCCTTAGATTTGCAAGTTAAATGCTCAGATGGAAAGGGTCTGGGTAGCACTGTTTATCTGATTAGGAAATAGTGGTATGTAGGGGAAAGGGACATTAGGTACCAGAAATCAAAGCAACAAGTCCAGTGGGATGAGTCAACAGAGATCTACTTACTGCTGTTGGGAAGAGGGTGACGTAGAGCAGTGAAAACTTTCTGTTCACTTTAACTGTGCTCATGCACTTCTGTTTCTTGGATGGGAGATGGAGCAGGGTGTGAATGGCACCACCTCTTCTTCTAGAACATCTTTATTTTGAAAACAAAGTGTCTTCTTTCAACTGAATTGTTTTTGAATCCCCTACAGTGTGACTTGTTCTTGAAGTATTTTCAAACTGAAGTGAGTCCTTCTGCTTCACTGAGTAAAAAGATAAACAACTCAGTTTTGGCACCATTAGGTTGCATTCACAGTCTATCATATTACAGAGACATTAGAAGAGATGTATTGAATCATGGAAGTAGCAGCCTTTAAATGTCTCCTCAGTTTGGGAGTGAGAAGAAATAGGAGACATGTGGGATTTGTCTTTTTGTTTTAGTTGGATATGAACATGGAGACAGAAGCAGAGTTACCGCAGATTAGTAGTCCAGATACCAGCGAAGGAAACATATTTTGCTAAACTTATTCTTAAATATTTACTGTATGAAAATGTATTGAACTATGCATTATCTGCAGATGGCTTGTAAAAGGAACTGCTCTGAACTGTGCCAAGCCAGTAGGAACAAAAAGTCTAAAAGAACTTTATAAAGGTTGCATTTCCAATTCATGGTGATATGAATCGTGATAACATTCTTTAGTAAGGTTTTAATGCCATGATCACATAGCACTTACATGGCTGGAGGACTTGGACTTCATTTTCTTCAAATTATAAAGAAGGCAGGAAGGGAAAGGATGGTCCTGCCACGGAGGCAACTGATTTTCTAGCCTGAAGGGACTATATCTTATTGCTGCTCCTGATATTAGGCACCTGGCAGTGCTATGCAAATTGCTCAAACTAACTTGGCTACCTAATGCATACTGATAACTTTCTACCCCAATAACCCAAGCAATCAGATTTCAGAGGCACTGAGTTCTAGCTGAAATCAAAAGGATGTGCCGAGTTAATGAAAAATCTTCTATTCTCATAAGCAATTTCAAAAGTCAGGTTGCACACTTCCAAAATGAGCACTTAGAATAAAAGGATACTTTTTACCATGATGTCTCCACAGCTCAGCTCTCTAATGCTAAAAATTAGGAATACTTCATCTCACAGTAGTTTACTGTTTCTCAAGCACTAGAAGATACTGTGGTGCTGAGCACAATGGAGGATCCCGTGAGGAAATCCTATCACATCTCCAGAGCAGGACTGGAATACTGTTCAGTAAGTCAGGCCTGCAGCTACACTTTGAGCCATGTGGAGGAAGGCAATGACAACACCATTGAGTAGCTGTCTATCTTGTGTGCTTAATGAGACAGTCCTGAAAGAAAAATGGCCTAAAAATGCATAACTAAAGGCTGTAACCTAAATGATGGGCTCAAAAAAAAAAAAAAAAAGGGCTGCATTAAGGTTATAAAGGCAATATGACTTCAGGCAATTTTTAGTGTATTGATGCTTGAATCTGTATTTCCATCATTCTTTTAACATGGATTTTTTTTTTTGGTGGATAATTAATACTAGGCTCTGTTCTACCCTTTAGAAAAAAAGTAATGATAATACATTGATTTGATGAAATGCAGCATATTGCCCATTGAAATGTGGGCACTAAAGAGTAGACAAAGTGTATTTTATTTACCTTAGTTTGCAGGATAAGATTTATGTGTATCTGTGTTTAAGACTGCTGTTGTTTAGCACAAACTTGGACTAGGTTCACGTCTTAAGAGGAATTGCCATGGGTTCTTGAAGGAGCAGTAGCAGAATGAATGGTGCATGAAAGTAAGCACAGAACTTCAGTGGCTCTACCTAGTATAATCTAGCCAATTAGGTTTATAGTTTACAATGCTTATAACATTCTATAACATCAGCTTGGGGGAATATGTCTCCCAATCCCGCAAACCAGCGACTCTGCTGAAATCATGTACACAGACACTTAGAATTAAATACTTGCTAAAATGATTTGTAAGCTTAGGTCCAATTATTTTACCTGACCACCAGCATTGCTGCAGTTTGTTCAGCAATTCTTTGCAAATACTACTACTAATAATAATATTAACTTTTATATGACAGGTGCAGCAGCAACCCTGACTTCATGTTCACACACCTCCTCCTCCATCCTTTGACCAGCAATTCCTGCCTTCTCTTCTCCCCACCACAGGCTGCAGCAGGTCACCTCTCGAAGTGTGCTAATGCACCCTTTCCTGTTAGATTACTACCCTGACAGGCTCATGTGTGCTTTGTCTTGAAAGGTTTCAACTCTTATTTGCTTCAAATAGAAAGTTCTGGCTTTAGAATGTTTTCTGATTTTAAAGTGTTAGATAATGCTGCTTCCATTTGCAGGACACATTTGCAGGATCACACACGAGCTTAAGAGCACACTATTTCATTGATGCAGCAATCTGAAGAGAGGCTAATTTGTACCAGGTTATCCCATGAAACATCTTGTAACCCTGCAATGCATGATCTTGTAATGCATCTTTTACATGTTATTTCAATTTTTCGTTTTGTTGCTGGAGGGGAATGTATTTGCAATCAGATGAAATTCAGACGTAATGACAATCAACCACACCACCAGATGGAGCTTCTTTTCTGCCTTTCCTGCTGAAGGTGCTGAAGCTGTGGAACTGAACTCACTGGGACTGTGGGACTTCAACTGTTTTTATAGTCAATGAAATAGAAAACCCTCTTTCTATTTTTATTTCTGGTGGTGCAGGACTAAGCATCCCTGCATTCATAGATGGTTATTTCAGCAATTTTTATTTGTATACTGTTAATGACACCTATTGTGCCAGTCCTTTGCTTTTACAGTCTCTTATCATGCAGTTCTGTTTCTTGTTCATGCACTTGAGAGTTTTAAAGTACAGGTTCACTTATTAAAATGTCACATTAACATTAAAGCAGCATGTATTTCTGCTCTTTTTTTCCGTTCCTATATAAAAAAATGTAAAAATTATTAACATTCTTTATTCAGCCCACTACATAATCTATTTGATTCAGTGAAATTCAACTCTGAAGTTTCCTTGTGTGCTTTTAGCAGTACTGTACTGTGTTACAGATTCCTAGCCCTTGGTTTATATATACATCAACTGAAGTTATGATGTTCGTAAGTCATGAGAATCAATATAAATGACTATGATAAACATTCTCTCTCTTTTACAGGATATATTCTACCAGATACCTGCTTTGCTATCTGGTATCATAGCTGAGCAATTGAGAACAGACTGTAACTGAGGCAGTCTTGGAAACTGCAGAGAGACCGGGTTGAATTTATTCCTTTTTTGACAGAGTGAAAAAACACACATTCAAGCCAACAAATTTTAATGTAGCATTTATACAGCAAGATTGCTTGGAAGCCTAATCCTGTTTTAACCCAAGAAATGGGACTGACGTACAACTTACCCAGCCGTGGCTGCTGGACTGAAAAGGTTGGCCTGCATTTGCCAGGAGTTATTAGGACAGGCTATATTGCACAACTCTGTTTTCCCAAGGGACAGGGAGGTATCTGAGCCGATGACGTCAGGTTAGCGTTCCATTGTGCCAGTCAAACACAACTCTAAAGACCAGCAAGGTTTTGCCAGCCATCACGAAGGTCCTTCTGACCAGCTGGCAGATTCTGTTGTCCTGGGAGAGACCAAATGAGTTCAGGCCACTATTGATTTTGAGTGAGCTATGCACCTTGCTGCTTGTAACAAAGGCAAACACAAAAAGACAAAACAGAATTAATGTGGGTACAAGTTCGTGTTGTTTTCCATTTTCATGTTGCATTTCCAATGAGTAAAAAAATCTAATGCTGTAGAGGGGGGAAAAAAGGAGTGGGGGGAAAATCTAATTATTCAGACATCTAATGTTCATGTGCTAACAACTCAAAAAGGTGATCTAGAGATGTGTTGTTTTGTCACATTTTATATCCTTTCCAGTAGTTAATTTTGGAGGGTATATCAAGCATTTGGAATTTCTGAGTGTCCTTAGACAAGAGGTAAACATCTTCTGTCTGAATAAGTTTCCTCACAGAATTTTAAGAAGACGTTGGGTTTTGTTTTCCAAAGGCAGGCTGCTAGGTGGCAGGGCAGGAGCAAAATCCAGCAACTTAAGAAAGAAGGCAACAAAAAAAAGTTAATTATTTTAATATCTTAGCAATAGTTTTGGGGGTAGAATGCCCTTTATATCAATCTACTCTGGATAAGATTGAGCTTCTTCCTCACTTAAGTCCAAAGCAGTATACTAGCATAATATAGGGCAAGAATTTGATCAAATTATACTTTTCCTAGATTGAAAAAAAACCCCAAAAACAGCCAAACAAAACGCCACATAAACATAGAGGTTTCACATGTGAGAACGTGGATCCTAGTGTTCATCAGAAACTTTTGAAAGAGATGCGGTTCTGCAACTTTCTGGAGATCCACATTAAAACAAACAAAACCCATAAAACAAAACCCTTTTCAACTCCTATGCTGTGAATACACTTTGGAAGCTGAAACCATTTTTTCTCACTGGTAATCTGAACTTTTCCTTTTCAGAGACTGTTTATTTGAGTTAAATTGTTGAAATGCAACAACAGTCTATAAGGAAGGCAGGATGACAACACATGTACATGGGAGGGGTTTTTATCATCATATAATTTACTGATTAAAAGGCTGACAAATGGCTTAAGATTTTCAGTGTACCACATGAATATAAAAAGTTTAGATAAATACCTTATGAACACCAAAGATATTAAACCAATCTTGACACCTTTATGAACCACAAGATCAAAGCAATACTTCAGAAATCTTAGTGAATGTAAAGTTTTTGTGCAACATGATTTTGTCACAGTTAATGCCAATTTCATTAGGAATTTAGAATCCTTTGAGCCATTACCATATACTTACTTGTCATGAAGAATGGCCTTGATTTTATACCAGATGTAGGGAAATCTTTGACCTCCTGAAATCAATGACAAAACTCCACCTTCAAGGAGGTCGGGATTTCACCCAAATGAAGGGACATACTTTGCCTTACTGCCAAAGACTTGGTATTAGAAATTGAAAAGGATATTCAACATCATTATAGGAAACACAGCCATTGCTGTAGTTCAGGAAAACAGAGTAAGTGTATTTTCATGTATTTAAAGCAATCTCATTAGGAACATCAGATGAAAGTCTGGTAAGACACAAGAAAAACTACACAGCAGAGATCTCTAAAAGTGTTGTCTGAGAGACTCAAAGCTCTAAAGGGTTTTGCTTCCTGGACATCCTGCAGAAATTACATTTAAATCTTTGTACATGACATTTGGAAATGAAAGTAATCACTCCCATCTATTTGTTTCCATTTCAGTACCTTCCTCATTATGGACCTAAGGCATGCCTTTTTGAGGTACAGCTGCTTGGTTTTCCTGCACAAAGAAGAAAATTAGGTCTGATAATCTAACTTCTGAATAATTTCTATTCAAATTGTATAGACCCACTGAGTTTTGCATTCAGTGTTTGACCATCCTCATAAACACAGTAAACTGAAATACCATCCTTATTAGAAACACAGAGCAGCTAGAATTCCATATGGGACAGGGAGAATCTTATTTTTTTTTATACATTGAGGAGGCTATTAATATATCCTCGCTGACATCTTTGTACAAGAAACATGACTGTTAAAACTGGGATGAAGAACTACCTGGCTTTCAAAGCAAAGCAAGATTATTGTTTGAACGAATGCTGCTAGCATTCGAAAAAGGTGGTATTAATTTTGTGTGTGAACTGTGATAATCCCTGCCTATTTCTAAATCCCTGTAAATTGTTTCACAGGGCTTAGGAGTTATGACTCATTCACATTTTCTGACAAGCTGTTGTCATGGGAGGTTTTCTTAGAAAACACATAAGTAGGAAATTGGAGACATCTGATTGGCATATTTGAAGTAGGTACATACAGAAGTTGAACACTTTCCCCTTGGACTAACTGGAAAATCTGCTAGCTTTCGGTTTGAACGTTGAAGGTAATATTAAAAGTGCATTAAAAGAAATGATGAACAGTATTTGAATGGGTTTCTGTTTTACTTCGTGTTGTTGAGTTGAATCCACAGAATCCTCCAGTTACTTGACTCTGGGTGTCTGCGAACAAATATTTTCCTGTTAATTTTCTGTTCAAATGATGACAACTTATCAATCCAAGCAGCTTGACCAATTTATCAAGCCCCATATCAAATATAGCTCCAAGCCAAAATCCCTGATCTAATGAGTCCTGAGAAATACATTCCCATGCAATCATACTGAGAATTGAAAAACAATACCATGGATTGCTTACCAGTCCTTTTCACATTCCTTTTTTTAATGTCATTTTCAGTAATCATCTTAGGATGCAAATGCTTCTGCAAAATGTGTGTGCTGATTGCAGGATGGGGTCAAGGTGGGCTGCTGTGAAACAAGAAGCAGGGAAATGAAAGAAAGTGCTGTGTTGATCCTGTGTGTAGTTGATAACCCTAAACACATCTGGTCCAAATTCAGGCAATGCAAAAAGCCTCATGGCTGCTAATAATGCTATCTCTCTTTTACTGGGAAATCCCTCTGCGTTTATCACAACATTTTCTTTAATAGCAAATGTGGTAAATAGTACTTAGAAGCCTGAGACCTGGGTTGCACCGTTCTTTTTAGGAGAAGCCATTTTAAAACAAGTCAGAGAACACTAAATGCCCCCTTAACTAATGTCCTCTGGCAGAGTTTGTTGTGTAGTTGAACATCTGTTTTAAAGGTTTATCTGATTTTAAATTACTCCTCTCAAAATGGTAGCAATTGATTCTCACTTAAAATATGAGTTTGTGTGCCATTAATTGCCTGATTTTAATTATTTTCCTACAATATGGATTCATGTTGCCTTAACTGCTTTTGCTTATTTCCAATGAATTGTAGTTATTTTTGCAGGCCTGTCTCCCAGTGTTATGGAACATAAAAGAAATGTGTATTAATTGCTACCCTATTACTTAACTTTTATCAATATTTACAGTTGTTTTCTCTTTTTGCTGTCCCTTATTTTGCTTAAACCTTTCACATTACTCTGAAATTTCCAGTAGTCCAAATGGTTTTGCCGTATGAGCAAATGGCACAATTTTATCCCTTCACTGCTTAAAACATTTGCTAATGATTTGGCAAGCTGGGATAGCTTCCACATGAGGAAGTAAGGGCTGGTTTCTTCATTTCTGCTTTTCTCACCATAAAATAGATAATACTTCAAGAAAGTAAAGTAGCAGTGTTGTATTTTAAGTAAGGGTTCTTGAACATATTTTAAGTACTAAGCACCCTTATCCTACACATCATCTATTCATTTTTCTTCCTTCCAGCTTGGTAATTTGAGGTCCCACAAGCCTCAGATAGGTGAGTGAGGAGGTCTCACTTCCAGGCACAAGTAAGAAAGTGCTTGCAACCTGTTTTCATCACAGTGAATGTTACTTAACAGGAGAGTGTTTGGGAGGCACCCAGAATTTCCATCCACTTCTCTGCTAAAGACACCACAGGTTGGGAGTGATGATGAAAGCAGGTGACACCAGCACCTTCACTGCCACGTCCAGGAAGGGGACAATTGCATTCCTCCTTCCTGTGCTGCACCACAGAGCTCAGCTGAGTAACTCAGGACCACGGTCTGTGGTTTAATGCCATTAAGTTGAGGCTGGTTGGTTCAAAGAGCTGAAGTGGTGGCATACCAGCTTCCTTGGAGCAGACAAGGCAAAGGAACGCTCCCAGGAAGGGTTTAGCTAACAGTCTGCCAAACGTGGCAGCTCCCAGCAGAGCTGGTGATGAGCAGCTGATGGCAAATTGGTGTTCATGGTTTTCATTAGCCCAGCAGGCACCAGCCAGGATGCTTGTCCTTCATTCCTAAGGCCCTAAACCCAACAACAAACATCAAGTACTGAGATTATCCAGCACTTCTAAGGGGCTGCTCACTGTTCAGCTCTTCCATCAAGGTGTAGCAAGAACATCCTCACAGCAGTGTCTACTAAGAAAACTGTTTGGTGATGTTTCTGCTGCTTTGACATTCATTCCTCTGCGAAACCCAGACTGCACACTCAGTTGAACTGCAGTGTATTCACTCACACTGGGAGGCTGCTTTTTGGCAACCAGACTGATGCTAAAAATAAAACAACCTATGCAAAACAAACAGAAAACCTCCTTGCTAAATCCATAGTGGGAGTATGTTGCTTCAAAAAGCACTGGCTTGTTCGCCTGTGCTTTTTGCTGTCTCTTCCATAAGAAGAAGAATGGAGGGAAGTTTAATAATGTAGTAATTTTCCAATCATCCGTGCAAATCACCCCAGACAATAGCTGTGGCACACACAAAGTACAGAACCAAGTTTGGAAACTTCTCAGATACGGACCTCATCCGACTTAAAAAAACATGTCGTTATAAGGATGCTGTTTACTACACATCATGCCTACAATATCAGACTGAGAGGGATTCTACTTCTCTTTATTTATTTAAGGGGCAATGCCTGTATTTTGTTTTCCCTTCTTGATTTTTTTTGTTTTTAATTGGAAACTTTGGAGATAGCCTGACCTTCTAAAAGGGTATTTGTGCACACGTGTGTGCCTCCTGAGCCTTTGGACTCGATTTTACACAAGTAACAGTACAGTTAGTACCGGGTGTGGGTAAGAAATAGATATTTGCTTACAAAACATATTGTACTTTAAAAAGTTAATGCCTTTGGAGTTTGTTTTACCTTTGAGATTTTGTCCTCGAGCTCTGGTCTCAAAGATTTTCTGTGCAGTTAGGATGGGTGGAAACTCATTTACACACAAAAGCCGGGGGGTCTCACAAACTCCCAGCAGCAGAAAAGCGCGGCTCAGGGACAGCACCCAGCCCTTCCTACGCCCGGGCCGGCGGGGAGGGCAGCGGCTCAGCCCCGGTCCCGAGGGGCCGCTTAACTCCCACCGCCTCCCGTTCCCTGAATGGATGGAACTCCTCGGTGATGCCAGCCTGGGGCTGGGGGGCTCCTGCTTAATCCTGACCCTCCGGGCTCTTCGGCGAATCTCCGACGGGTGGAAGCCTAAATAACGGCGACGGTCGTGATGATGATGATGATAATAGTAATAATAATAAATTACAGTAATAACGAAGCCTGCTCCAGCAGCCCACGGCCACGCGTTCTCCCCCGGCCTGAGTGTGTGGTGCGGGGCAGCGGGGGGACGCCGGCGGGGCGCCCGTCCCCGCTGCCCCTCTCTCCTCCAAGCCCGTAAAAGACGAAGCGTTGCTCGCTGCTCGCTGCTCCGCGCCCTGGTAACGGCGGCCCCCGGCGGGCGGGAGGACGTGCGGGGCCGCCCGTCGCGGCTGTTTCCGCGTTGCCCGTCCAGGGAGGTC
>VYXC01006694.1:628704-758510 GCA_013397175.1 Platysteira castanea | reverse complement strand
TTTTTTGGGAGAGAGAGCAGGGAGACTTGAGTATCGTGGGCTTTGCTTTTCCCCTCTTGAAGTGAATTTTTGAGGTCTTGATTTGGGCTTGACGCCACTTACCCGAGTAATCAAGTGTGAAAACTTGGTGGCGTGTTCGCTACAGATTTAACTTAGGATCCCAGTTTTCTCGTTCTCAGATCCATTTGAAAGACACAGTACTGCAACAGCAACGGTGTGCTTTGTCCTTTTTTTGTTATTTTCTTTTAGTTCAATGGACTCCGTAACAATACGATTCACTGTTGTGAGCACCTGTCAAACCCGTGACAGGCTTGCGTGCCCGTCCCACCTTTGCCATGGCTGCGGCGGCTCTGAACAGCAGGCACTCTGTTTTGGGGCTGGATCTGGAGCTGGACTGGGCTGCTCTGGTTTCTGTCATTCAACACATTTTGATACCGCTCCCCAGGCTCGCGTGTAGATCCCGTCTGGCTAATAGCAGCCAACAGGGACTTCTGCAGAAATGTTTTTGCTTAAAATAGACCGGTGACTTCTTTTCACACTACTGACAAGTCCAAAACCAGGATGAAGGAGGAGTTAAAATACTTGCTGATGCTGTGTTTATCAGGAGAACTTTGGTAACACCTTTGAGTCATGCACTGTGAAGCAAAAGATGGTGTCCGTCTCTTACACGGTTCTGTATTTTCAGATTTGGGGAGTAGTTGCTGGTTTGGATGACCCTTCTCACTGAGGAGTTGCGGATGTGATACAGAGAGGGTGTCCTCAGTAACAAATGGAAACAAGTGCCTTCATTCCGCTCTCCTTACATTACATTTTGCACCACATTTCTCAAGTATTTATAATTTATTCAGCTTTTTTGCTACGTATTTTTCTGTATTCGTATGTTGCTGGGAAAGGACTTTGTTGTGCACACAGCTGGACTTTATGGCGCTGGACACTTGAATTGATTTTATAGTCTTCACTCTTGCACTGCAAGCCTAGAGGTCGACTATTGCTGGTGTCCCAACTCCTGAAATTAAGCAAAACTACCAATGCAAATGGGTTTGTAAGAATAAAAAAAAGTTTTAAAAAAAGCCATAAAGCTCACCTTTACACATCTTATTTTTTTTTTTTTTTTAATTCAGCAAAACATAAGAGGAAACTTCACAGTTTTGCAATCTGGTTGTGTCCTCACCCTGTTGTCTGCATGTCCTGACCAGGGACGATCCCGTCCGTAAGCAGCATTTGGGGCTGTAGCTGAAAATTACTGTTGTCCTGCCAGAGCCATGAGGCAAATCGCCCTCTAAGTCCCTGACAGCCCCTTGTGACAGGCATCTTGAGCAGAGCTGTGGTGTGAGGAAGCTTTACTAGCAGGGGTGGAACATAGGTGGGTTTTGGTCAAATTTTTTTCTGGCTCTTCTGCAGCTTTGACTCTGCTTGTTGTCTTTTGATACAATATCTCAAAATATGGGTTATTTTTTATTAATTAAAAAATAGGTAAGACATTGCCAGAATGCAGGAAACGCCCTGACAGGGATGTATGGTCTTCAGTAAGACCATGGAATGTAGTTTTCCTTTTTTGAAACAGAGCATACCGCGAGATTTCTCAGGTCTTCATCTCCTCTGAAGATGTAAAACATCTTAAAGGCCATTCTGAGAACATTAGAAAAAAATAGCTTCTTTATAAAATTCCCCATACTTGAGAATATTTTCAAGCCTACAGCTAACCTGCCTTTTGAGATGGCTGGAACAGACCCAGGGCTAAAAGCAGGGGATCTGTTGGGGGAAAGATGTGAAGCAGAGGGAGATTTGGACTAAAGGTCCTGCAGTTCTGCTCACACGCGCACTGCTGCTGAAACACAGCCTGTCCTCCCTGCTCCCAAAAAAGCCTGTACATAAACCACAGTGTGAGAATACAGCCAGAGACAAGGAGGTGTTTAATTCCTTCAGAAATCATCCTGCTGTTAAATTGTATCAGTTGCTTTGACAACGCACAGAGGGAAAGCTCTGTGCAGGCAAACAGAAGTTCGTACTGTTGCCCTCCAAGTTGCTTGTGAACTCTCGCCAAAAAGGTTTTAAGGCAGAATAGTGAACTCTACTACTCCCCTACACAAGTTTGTTTTAAAACAATCGTGCATTACAGGATTACAGGATGTTACATGGGATAACCTGGTATGAATTAGCCTTTCTTCAGATTGCTGCATCAATGAAATAGTGTGCTCTTAAGCTGATGTGTGATCCTAACAGTGTCAAGATTAATCCTTCATTTAAGTACAACGTCATATTTGGGATTTCTGGAGCCCATTCCTTATTCTGTGCTTTGTTTATTAGTTGCTTCAGAGGAGAAGGAAACATTGCCAGAAAAAGGAGGGGAGGGATCTCTCCTTAACAGAATTTAACGGAGCAGCCATATGCTGATGGCTGTGTCTGGGCAGAGGTGGTACCATGAAGAATCCTGGCTAGCTGTGCCCATTGATAGAAGACTGGAAACGTTTTCTGGTCTGCTGTAAACATTCACATCCAGAATGTGTAACATTTCTGTGTGCTTTTCAGATATGTGACCTGAAATTCAAAATGCAAGAAAGTACTTGCTAAGGCTAGACAGTAAAATCTGAGTGCTTCAGAAAATTGGTGCCAATTGAAAATCCTGCCAATTGTGTTAATTAAAGCACAACATTTTTGTGCTTTGATACCTGGTAAAGTGCTTTTATTTGTTATTAAGAATTACTTTTGGTGAAAGGAAGGGGAAACCTCTAGATGGGAATCAGACATACTCACTTTTTAATAGACAGTACATTTCTGTGCTCTTAAGATTTTACAGAAGCATAGATTTCCAAAGCAGGGTTCAAAGCCAGCCTACTCACAGTTGTCTGTATTTTCATAGCTGAGGTTACTGAGGGCTATGGAAATGCAAGGCTTTATCAAAGATTACACTGGGCAGCAGTTGTAAAAATCCAACTGGACCATGTGTGTACCGAAGACTTGCAAGCCCACATCAGCAAAACCCAGGGCTCCTGCTCCTGGTCATAGGTTGAGACACATGGCATAGCTGCAACATTATTCTAAAAGAAATATAATCAACATGAAGTAGTTTTAATTCTATTAAAATCTAAAGGCTAGTAGAGTAAAACGTTAAGTGAAGCACTCTTCCTGTTTGGTTGCATTACTCTTAATGTATTTCATAAAGATTCAAAGTGTAACTTTTGGAGGATGTGCTCATGAACACGCTCCCTCCCCTAACTTAAATAAGAAATTTAAGATTTAGCGCAGTTTTGGAAAAACTCCAGCTCCAAAGATTTTTATTTTATGCAGATTTCTGTTCCCCCACCATGATTTAAGGATTTAGGGGAGGAATAGCTGCCAAATGGTTTTATAGGTGTATATAAATGAAAAAAGTTTAATATAGTTGAAACTCTATAAGGGGTAACTGTGAAGGACATCAAAGCTAAATCTTCCCTAAGCAATTTTTTGCCATGTACACTTACTTTTAAATTCAGCTTTAAATGACTCAGAAAAGGACTCTGAAGCTAAATTTACTTTGGTGTCATGAAGATCTGTAAGCTTGCATGAAAACTACTTCTGTTTTAAATAAAAATTGGAGCTTTCAGTCAGTACTTGGAAAGTCTGGCTTCTGCTCCCATTGGCTTCCCCTGGGATTTGGATCCAGCCCAAAGTACTGCGGGAAGGTAAGGGAAATGATCTAGGTTTAATTGTCCATTCTGTTCAGAGTCTTGTGTTATGGGGTTAGGATAACATCGCTCTGTGATGAATGCTCATCTGTCAAGAGTTCAAAATTTGCTGTCTGTGCATGGCAGTAATTAAATCACCTTAATTGTTTTTTCATGATTCTTTCTGAGAGAGGGAAAATTACTTGCCTTGGATTAGCATATTGCCAAAGACTGTTATAAATATTTATGGGGTGTACTCTTTCAATAGAAAGCCTGTACATTCTTCACAGGTCTCCATAGTTCTTTTTCTTGAACACAGAAGAGTAGTTACTTGAATGCACTAATTACCATCATTTCCCCTTCTTGCAAAGCTTCAGTAGATACTGGTTTAACAGCAAAAAAGGTAAGTAGTTTAGAAGGAAGCATCTCTTGCTAAACATATTTAATCACCTCTGTAAGCTGTGGAATCATTTTGAAGGTTTGTGAAATGGGTTTGAGAGTTCCAAATTTTTTCGTTTTACAGTTGTAGAAGATACAGAGTTTTGGAAGAATTACTGGCTTCTCTGTGTTTTCCCCTGCTTTCACATTAAGGCCTCATGCACTGTTCTTATATTCTAAAATACTGAAAAAAAGAAAAAGTAGGAATGTAAACGCTCAGTTAAAGAGCTGCACAGTTTAGTTCTTTTTTTAAATAAAGGTCGTCAAGCAAAATATTCCCAAGAGTATGAAATAATTATGCCTGTGTTAAGAATGGTGGAACAAAGCGAACAGTATAGTCCTGACTTGAATAATGCCAGGATTTCACTGTAGATCAGTATGGAAAACTCAGGAAAACAGTGCACAGCTCTTTCATGGCTCTGTTTACGCGTATGTATGGTCTGTGCTGGGTATCGGCAGAGAAGCATTTATGTTCCATTACAGGAAATAAAGTTGAGGGGCTGGTGCTTCTCCATAAAATTATCCTACTTGCTTATGTTAGAGGCTAAAAGTTTTGCTTTTAATGCCTGGAAACTTGTAAGTTTTTTTCATATAGAAATACCTTCTGAGAAAAGTGAGTAGTAAGTTAAAATCCTTCTTAGCCTATTTCAACATTGTATGTAAAGTGTTCACATGCTTGTGCCTTGGGTTGCTCTCCTCCTGAAAATCTGTACCTCTGATTATCTGGGCATTCTGAAACCATGCTTTCAACTGTAGAGGAATTTCTTGAGAGGTTGTAACACACAACAGAAATGCCTGTCCTATAAACAGTTACTAATATTAATCAACTGATTCCTTTTCTCCTTTCAGAGTGCCGTTTCCAAGTTTATCCTGTAAAAGTAATGACAAACTTCAGTATAGGCAAACATTCAAATTTTGGATCATACTGCTGAGGTCAATAGTTTGCTAAAATGTCGAGATTGGGAAAAAACATTTTTAATATAATACAAAAGCAAACTTGTTTTGCTAAGACATTGCAGCTTTAGTAAAGATATTTATTGAGCTCTGTTCTAAGGAGAAAATATACACTTTTTATAATAGTGGACATGGTACGTAAGTCATGGGATCATTCCTTTGTGCTTTAACTATTCCTGTTGTTTACACTGCTTTGACAAAATCCAACAAAGCTTCTGACAGCGTGCCAAGAGAGATTTAATGAGTATTGCAACGTAAACAGAACTGGTGAAGCACAGAAGGTGCAGCTGTAAGAGCACAGCAGCTCCGAGGCTGGACCACAGTGCCAGCTCTCCAGTCCGCTCTCTCCACTGGTGACGATGAGCACATCCCTAGCCAAGAGTAAGAACAGGGCAAGGGGACACCAACACAACACTGAAGTCATCCCAGCCTGCAACTGGGCTCGACTTCCTAAGCCAGGTGTGGTTAGTGAGTGTTTTCCTTCCATAGCTTGTAGGATTTCAATGAAAGCATTTGTCAGGCTATGTTTTTATACAGAACTGGGCATGTTTTGGCAAAATACCTTAAAAGGACATCAGGCAAGGGAAAAATGTATTTGTAAATATCTTTCAATCAGGTACAACTGATATGCACATAATTAACACTAACTGAGCATGCACTTACATGTGTGTCCCAAGCAAAGGAAACATAAAGACTTGTCCAAAACAGGGAAAAAGCATCTAAAATGCTGTGATTGTGTTGGGTTTGAGAAGTAAGTGGTAATACCTTTGCCAGCTTTGCACTCCTATTAACAAGCTAGATAGTGTTACACAGACTTTTGGACTGTGGCAGCAGAGGCATTCTTACCTTGCTTCTAATAAGTAATGCATAAATACTGTATGATAAGCTGATCAGTGATTTCAAGGAAGAACTAATTTGTCCTTGACCGAGAAAGTCAGCTATCTTACCCTCTGCAGTATGGACTGGGGACAGAGGGAAATTACAGAGCCCCGTTACTTTTCCCCCCTCCTCATGATGGTCCTCTCTGTAGAATGTACCTGAAGGTTGCTACTGCTCTTCTGCAGGTAGAAATAGGTAAGGGAGAGAGAATCTGAGTGGCAACCTTGAGAAAGAAGGTTGGAGCAGATGGCATGAATTGGGACTGCGGTAGTGTTCTGTCTACCGCCAAAACTTAACAACAGAATTTTCAGGCATTAATGGAGAAGTGATCTCCTTCATACTTTGGAGGGAATCAATGAGGCATTTCACATTCTCGTAACTGCCTGCCTCTATGACAGCATGTACCATCTACAGCTGTATTCTTGTTGGAAACAATGCTAAAGAACTTCACTGGAAAGGTATTTTGGAAGAACTGATTATGCATTGAAAGAGTTCTCTTATATTTTTATAAACATGGTGAAAACAGATTTAAATAGTAAAAATGTTACCGATGGAGTTGTCCCTCTATAAATCAGGGCTATGCTATTTATAAGTATGTTTATTTTGCTTCCTAGCATACATTCTCAGATCTTGAAATGGTATGCAGTGCTTGTTTCAGTAATTAAGCTGCTTTAGACAAGGATTTTACATGCAGTGTTTTAGCAACTAAGTTTCTTACAGTATAAAACTGGCAGCCCTTCCAAGCCTGTGTCGTCCAGGAGTGTAAGATGTTATTACATTTCTGTGAGCTCACTGGAAGCTTAAAGAGCAATCAAACCCTTCTTACACTGCAGTTTCACCATTAACTTAAGTGCACTTTACCCAGTTGTGAATGTGGAGATTTCAAATACAGAATCTAATGTATATTACCTATCAGAATAATTAAATTCCATTTTAATAAAATGCTCACTAAAAGCAATTTACATTGCAATACTTATACACCTAATAAGGGGAGATATATTACTGTATTTGCTTTTTATCTGAAATGGAGAAAGGGGCTACATTTTCAGTCTCAGGTACATACTACTTTATTCTGTACACTGTATTGTCCATATGAAATGCATTACTAGACATCTCAATCTAACTGTCCAAAATGGTAAAATACACTTTAAATGGCAGTGCTGAATGGGAGTTTCTTCTAAATTAGACATTTTAATTAAACACTCTGCTTTAATAAAGAATGAACAACACAGAAGAACATAAACAAAGATGAATTTTTTGAAGCAAGAAAAATAAGGGGTGGTTTTCAAAGGCAACAGTGCTATGGAACTAGTTTTGAGCTTCTGTTTCTCTACTTAAAAACCCCACAACTATTCACTGAAATAAAAGGACACTTTTTTTTTTTCCTGTATGCCATTAAAATAGCTTTGCACTGCTTAATTTTTCTGCAGATTTCTAATAGAAGAAAAATTCAAGCACAGCAAGGACTTGAGCAGAACCTGATCAAAAATTTTGCTTGCTTTTTTATTAATTTGTGGTCTTAAAAGTGTTGACCATTCTACAGATTTAAGAATAAGCAATAAAATGCTATACTGAGTGTTCCACTTTTTCTAGGGAAAGCCACTTTATGACTTATGGCACTTGAGTTACTGTTCCAGTTCCAGTTAGGTTCCTTTTTTTCTGCCAAAATTCATGATCTTTGTGAAAAAGGGAAATCTTTCATAAAGTGATGTGGAGCTTTCTGCTAATAGCTGCACCTCAACAAATTAAAGGACTTGGTGGTGAAAAAACATTTGAAAGCTCGCAAGCCTCAGTAATTCAAGTTTTACATTCTGCTATTCTGATCAGTTAATTGTTAAAAGTAGGACAAGACTGGTTATTAACTCTTGGAAACTGAAGAAAGAACTAGTGAAATTTTTATATCACCTCCTGAAATGTCAAGGGATGCTCTTCAAGGAAGCCACACAATGCAGCCTATGATATCCATCTCTGATTTTAATACTTAAAAGAAAATATGTATTTAGTCATTTAATTCAGATGCTGTATATTTTTAAATACAACAGGAACAATACAAACTTAGTAACTGCATGAGGGGTTCTAAACCTAACACTTTTTTTGTGGTCAGTGAGAGACAAGGTCAGTAGCAGAATATTGTATCTGGTTACAGGTAGTTTAATGAAGTTTTATTGTTGAAATAGGGCAGGATCTATTCCATCACGTGGGACATACAAGCAAACAGATTTCAAGACTACCTTACATACTATTATAAATCACAGCCATTTATCTTAGAACATGTGACCCATTAGAAAATAGTACTTTGGTTGCCAAAAACTGAGTCTCTCAGGCATTTCTTTTGCTGAACAGACAAACTCAGACATGTGCAGTGAGTTTATGCTTCTGTATGTGGCACTGTAGGATGCTGAAGATGGTCCAGTGTTGCTTCAGGATCAGAGGTGTCTCTTGGCTATGTGTTTCCCGGACTCTCAATGACCAGTTTTTCTGTGGCGTACAGCTGGCCAATGGTAACCTGAAATCAAACCAAAGTATCAGAAAGCTGAAACCGCAAAATAAACAGGTTATAATTTAGGCTGCACAAAAAATCCCAAGAACTGAATAGCCCATATATTAAGCTTTTTCATAATTACATTTTTCTTTTTATAAACATTTCTTTTTGTAAATAATACACTTGTCTAGACCTTAAGAAAAATAACCAATACATAAAATACTTCCATATATAAAATCTTGAAATAATGACATTGAGGAATACCCTTTAAAGTCTCAAAGAGTAACATTAGAAGTTACTACAGAGAAAAAGCAAGCAGGCTCTATGTTTAGAAAAATGAAAAGACGAATATAATGAAAAATAAAAATATGGATATAGTCAGCAGATATTTCTTATGCTTTTTGGGTGAAGAGCCTAGATATAAATTGCATGGCATGGTATTATTTTCTAGTTCCTTTGGAATCCTAATTTAATTTGCCTTATGAAATGGTGAAAACAGTTCAACAGTTAGCAGTAGCATTTTAAACACACTGGGACTACCTCTTGTTTACAAGACGGTATTCAGACCTCCTATATTTGTGGTTTCTAGTGCAATGAAGAAATGAAAAATGACAAAAATGCAACATTGATGCTTTGATTCCTCTTGTTCTTTAGCACTTTCTAGTCTGCCCCGTAACATCGGTAAATTGTGGTTGGATGTGCAACTGGTGGTCGTCACACACAGCTCTTGGCTTAGCAGCTGAGATGGGGAAGGAAGAAGTTTCATGCAAGTAGGGTAATGAAAGCAGAAGACAACGTTTATTTTTAAAAGTATGGATTTTGAAGTCTACTTCTTAATATATGTTATGCCCTTTCTTGCCCATACTTTCTCTTTCAGGCCTGGGTACACAGTAGCTCTGTGTCCTTTTCACAAAAAAAAGGTTCATACATTTAATTGCTGAATTAGGACCAAAAAGGCTAGATGCTTAATTACACTAAGCATGGTATATTTAGTAGAACTTAACACTGTGCAAATGAAGCCTAACAGCAAGTCAGGCTCTCAAAGTAGTAAAAAATTAGGGAAAGAATGTTTTTGGCATTTTCTGTTTCCCATTTTTTGTGAGGAAAAAATCCTGGCCACTCTTGAATAAAAATTTCTCATCTATGCTCACACTCACATAAAAAGTGAATAACATTGCCTTTTAGGAAATGAACTATTTCATCTTGATAAACAGCCTTGTCTGAAAGTTGTAACGCATTGATTTTAATCTTGAAATATTTATTACAAGGGAGCATTTATGAAGCTGTTTGTAAAGGAAGAGAAGTTTTCCTTGCCAGCAAACATTTCCTTCTTTTGGCACTCTAAGCTTCTAACAGCATATGAACAACTCTGATTATTTTTGAAGTTACTTATTAAATATGTTGCATACAGAATATTTAAAACAAAGGCCATACACAACTGTGGCATGTGTTACCAACAGAAATTTTAAGCTGTCAACAAGTGTTACTTGTCAAAGAGAACTCGCTGCTCTGGGTTATGTGGCAGGCTATACACTCTAGTTGCTGCCTTACCACAAACCATGCTGTAGTACTTAATTTTTGTATACTGTGTTTTGGAGCCCAAAGAATCTTTAATCCTTTCCCACACAGTAGAGCAAATTTAATGGGAGGCTCAGAGGGATTACAAAAATGCTGAAACCTGAATTGCATTTTTTTTTCTCCCCCAACTGGGGAGATAGATGAGACTGAGTACGTGACTTCTCAGTCAATCATATTCAGCTGGGGCAGATGGCTTTGTAGGAGAAAGGTACGAGCTGCTGTTTGCTGTCCCTGTGCCAACAGGTGATGTTATCTACTGCTGCACCTCTTGACTCGAATGCAATAAAAGCACAGATTTACGTGTGAGCAGCTTCCTTAGCAAACCACAGGCGTGCAGGCATTTCAGCAAGTGCAGAGCCACCAGTGCTGTGCTGTCAGCCTTTGCTGAGCTGCTGCAGATTGCCTGCTCTGCTGCCTCCCTTCCAGAACCTATGCCATGGCATTGTAAGCTGAACTTTGAAACGTAAGGATTTTTTCTAAGCCATTAGCCTTGAATTTCTAAAGTTATGATCAAGACTTTCCCATGTGCTTGAGACAAAAAAACCAGACCTTCCATTTATAGCTGCTGAAAAATTCCCATCTATAAACATCCCCTGCCTCAGCAGAAGGATTGCACCAGTATTTACACACTGACACTCATTAACTCTCCGAACCACAACAGCCTTCGTACAGCGTCCTCACCACACCGAGTCTAAAGAAGGCACTTCAGCAGCAAGCACTCACTGTGGATCATTCTCCCAAATTACGAGACTTAAGTGGCTACCTATTGTGCTCTTTTTTCATGCATGTTTGTAGCTTGTACACCGCATTTACTCTTCTGGTCGGTGGCTGGAAGCCAGTGCATAGGTCAGTGCCAGGCGATTTTCATTGACCACAGGAAACTTTTGGGGAAAAAGGCTCTATGATTTGCTCAGCAAATTGGTTACCCAAAATTTTATTTACCTCTTTAGGCAACACATTGCAATTAAATTCCCCAGGAAAGAATGTGCAATAAAGAATCACTTTTTCATGAGAGGAAGACAATAAATAGAAATACAAAAGTTGCTTTTAAGCTCCTTTTGAATGATTTGATGTTTAAATTCTGCCTGCAAAACTATGTACTTTGGTTCTGACAGGTCAGGTCCAGCCCTTGAAACCTGGCAGTTTGTCCTTGTTCAAAGATTTAGTACAGGTCTATATGGTCAGCTGTTTCTTGTGAACTTAAAAACCTTACTATTGCCTTCTGTCTGAATCCAGGAGAAGGCTTAGGGCTTCAGAATGGGATTTATCAGCAGATATAAGTGAGACAACAGTTGGGGAAAAAGAAATCACTGAAGAGTAAGCACTGGTCCATCCTGCAACCCAACCATTCTCTGGTTGTTAGGTGTTTATGTGTTCATATGGAACCAGTACTAGTCCTTTGTCATAGCTGGCAGGAGGCAATCACAGGAATAAGCCACTTCATGGAATCTTTCATTGCTATTGGGGAAAAAAAAGCAAGCAGGAGAGGTTTTCCCTATATAACAGAGCATTAGAGATGTGTAAGAAGAGGTGCAGTAAGAATTAAATTGTAGAATTAAGTAAGAAAAATTATACAAGCAAAATCTGAATGTCCTGCAGACACTGAAAGAATATGCTATTACCCTAAAACTTCAAAAAATCCAGTCAAATTGACAACTCTGTCCTCTCCAAAGATCTCTGGCTGGCCAGTGCCTGACTCTCAGGGACACCTGTGGCTGGTGAGCAGGTTATATTTGGCTTCCATGCCAAGCCATGTGACAGATACAATTGCAGTGGGACAGTGCTGGCCTGGGAGGCAGCCTGAATCCTAGGGGCTGCCTTCCCATCTTGACACAGCTGGAGGAGTAGACCCTGCAGACCCACTGCCACTACTTGCAAAATACTGCTAGATTATAATCTTCAGTTTCTGAAGGTATGTGGCATGTCTTATGTTTTTTATCCACATGATGATTTTGCTTTGCAGCTCAGAGTTGAGATTGAAGTGACTGCTCATATTTCTGCAGGGCTGAAAATAAGGTGACCAGGTTTTAAATTTTTTTTCAGATTTGCCTCACTCAGAGTGCATAGTTCTGCTCTGAAAAGTATGATGGCATCTTTCCTTGACAGGTCTGTATAAATGTCTGTCTTCAATAATCACCACATTTTTCCTTCCTTAGGCTCTGCAGCACAAAGGTGGCCAGACATCTCTTCTTCCCATGTACTTTACAGAATTGTAATTGTGTGGCGTATAACCCCTGAGCTCTAACAAATCCTGCTGAGCACTGATGAAGACACTTTTCTCACTGTCACTGAATTACTCATCCCTATCATCTTGCCAAACGTGCCAATTTCCAAACTGCTAGCTCCCTGCTTGTGTGACATCTCACTGATAAATTTCAGGGTGAGTGCCCTAAAATTACTCAGGTAAGTATCTAGGCAGCAGCCTTTCTGCCCCCAAAAGCAAACTATTTTTTTTCGTGCCACTGTTTATTTTCTGATGGCAGACAAAAGCTGGAGCAGCCTAACAGGAGAGGGTGCAGCACTCTCACCTTATGCAGAATCAACTTACTGGACAAGGCAAGGCCTAAACACATAAAAGTACCACCACAGCATAACAATATGAAAACACTGTAAGACAGCAATTTCTTTAGGTCTCAGTCTTTAAAAAATTGATCTCCCAAGAGGGTCATCACTGGAGAAGTAACAACGGTTTCCTGTTTTTCTTGAAGAAATGCTGATCATAACGAAAGCTGATGTACAACAGACAGCTTTACATATAAAACACATTTACGTATCTAAAATACATATAGGTTGTTATATGCACATGCATAAATATATGAAAAATACCAATCTCTAGTTAGTAAACATAGCCATTTTCTCTCTTTTGTTACATATTTGCAGGCAAGAAATGGTTACCTTATTACAGTATTACAGCCAGGGACCACATATAAACATACACATTGCATGGTTCTTTATAATGGAGAAAAAGGAAACACACACACACATACACACACACACATATATATTTTTCTTTTTTTAAATCAGGTTGGTTTTCTCTGTTGCACCTGAAAAGTTGACGGGTGTATTTCATGGGCACACTGCTGAATCTTAACTAGGAAGAAAAATCCCTGATGACACCACAGTCATATTGCATTTACTGCTGCTAATTTGGGCCTTTAACACTATATGAAGAAGTTCCACATTCATATTTTCTAGCACTGTGACTATACAATCGATCTTAAGTGAAAGCTTAAGATCAAGATCAAGAACAGAAATGTACAGGAATAATGGTTACTTGTAAGAGCTGGCAATAGTCTTAGAAGTTGTTTACGTAGAGTCTTTCCTGTTGGATGATGCCAACCAATTTGCAATCCTATTGCAAATTTAAGTGAAGTGGTTGTTTTTAAGAAGCATTACCTTTTCTCCCCCATGCCCAAAACTGGATATACTATACACAGCACACAATACAATAAATATTTTTCATATTTACTAAGGTCAGTTTAATGTTTTTTGTTTGTTTTTAAAAGAACATGGATAACAATTTTTGAAATGATCTTTTACCACAATAATAAACACTCCAGTGTGGTACACAGTAATTAATACAATTCAAATGGAACCAAAACCTCATCAATATCTTTAGTTCCTTCCCAAAGCTTTGTGTTGATATTAAATGCTGCAGCAGCAGCTTTATTTATTTTTACCCAGGAAAGAATGTTGAAAAACTGCCTTTGGCTTCTTAAACACATAGGTTATTCCAGTTCTTCAGAGCTGGAATCAATGTGGAAAAAATTATTTTGGAGACATTTCCCTTATTTTAATTGATTCCATTTGTCTACACAGAATGGGAAAGGAAGTGAAGGAAAGCACAGAACTGAGCAGTTTGAACTATTGTGTATTTTACTTCTGCCTGTGCTTTGCAAATGCTGTTTTCTTTGTTTCTTTGTGCCATAACATCTCCTACAACCATTGCTACATGAAGATTTTGAAAATGCAGGAAATATTAATTTATTGCTACCATTTGTCTGGCTATCACTACATATGAAGGTGTGAAGTACAGTAAGACAGCTAATAGGCGAGAATGTATCTGAAACCTATTTCTCTTAATAATGATGAATTATGTAATTTTGTTAGAAGCATGTGCACTTTATCTTGGACACCTTCATTTGGCCTATCAGAAGCAGGATGATGTATTTATTTAACACTCTCATTAATTTATTCTGTGGGTCTCCCTGAAGAGATACTCTTAAGTGAAAAGAGTAGAGAATCTTATTTATTCCAGCAATGATTTACACATAAAATACTGTAAGCATATATATTAGTGGTTTTTTTGTATATGATGATCTAAAATAGCAAGGGATTCTTCTTTTTAAGCGCTATTTCTCAGTTAAGAGAGGCCCTTTTTCTTAAAATTACACAAACATGCTACTGTCCTTAGAGACAACATGGGCATGACAGACATGGCCTTTGCTCCAAATAGCTACACTTGATGTAGCTTGAAGTAACAAGGGTCCTCAACAGAGAAAGGAAAACGTTGGGAATCTTTCAAGCCCCTTCCAGCCTGGGCTGTTCTATGATTCTGTGAAAGCCAAGTGAACCAGGTTATGTGGTCCTTCAGTAAAGTCACACAGTTTCACTCCTCTTGTTTCCTGCAAGCCGCTCAGCCTACAGATAAAAAGGAGCGTGACAAGCAAAATGCCATCTCAAAAAGCACGCAGGGCCCAACAGCAGATGGCTGCAAAGGGGAAGAATCATCCCTCTGCTATTGCAAAGGTTACCTTACAAAGATGTCAGGCAGTGGGCCACAGGAAAGCAAGCAGTGACTGATTTTGGGCTTAAGCAGCCAGGTGAAGGTTTGATACAACATATCCAAGGAAGAAGCAGGTCTGCAGAAGTAATGCTCTGACTGGGTGTGATCTTTTCACGCTTTCAGCATCCTGACCATCTTCAGGCTCCCACCTCTCCTCCCTCCCTATTTGTTATCTGTTAATGTTATTTCAGCACCTTGCTTTTTCTCTTGCATTTGCATAGAAAGCCTCGACCTTCACAGAGCAGCTCAAACTCTTTGAAAAGCCAAACACAGAAGAAGCACGTCTTTGAAAGAGTCAATCCCATGTGGTAAAGGGGAAAAACTTAGTATCTTCTCTCAACATAGCACGCAGAAGAGAAAAATCACTCAGTTAAGATGCTGAGTGTGGCAAAGAAAGGAATATAAAACATTAGTACTTGAAAATATAGAGACAAAGACCTGGATAACATTGTGCTGAGTGTGGTATAACAGGTAGTCTAGTAATGCTGAGACATTTGGTATGTAAATACCCAGACTATTCACAGAGGACCCTATGTTTTGCAGCAACTACATAAGCAGAATTCATCAATGCCAGTGTGAGTGCCTGCCTTACTTTTGTCAGTAGTATAATACAACAGCCACTGTCACAAAACACACATTCTGCACTAGGTCCACGAAAGTACTGTAATGTTTGTGTATTGCAGACACACTAACTCCACAATACATACAAAAACTAAATTGTCATTATAAAAGGAAAATACTTCACTCTCCAGTGTCTTCTTGGATCATGATTTCTAAGAGATTTTTGGAATGGAACACTGAAAAAAATGTAGTCATTATAGACAAGTATAAGCAGATACTAAATATGCTTACTGAGTTGTGTGATCAAGTAATTCTAGAGCTCAAATAAACTTTCATACCGTGAACTACTACAGTACTAAAATGAGCTGCCACAACATTAGGATAACAATCATAATTTAAAGACCACCTTTTACCATGTTTGTATTTAAAGGCAGAGGCCAGAAATGCAATGTACTGAAAGAGTCAACTTTAGTCTTATTTCTCATGTAAACTGGGGAAGTTGGCTGCTGGGGAAAGCTGCAAAACAGTTACACAAAGAAGTATGTGGCATGTTTGTAGATTAATGTCTTTCAGAAAATTACTTATTCACCTGTGCCTCCCTGCCTTTTTTTTAATAATGCCCATCACCTTCTACATTTATCCTCCCTCCCAGTTACTGGAAGTACTTGATTTTGTCCCAAATCACTCGAACTTAGACAAAGTTCCAGAGCAGTGAACAGTACATGAACTTTCCCTGTTTTTAACTGAGATTTACTTGTCTAAATGATGATTGCTTAAAGCCTTGAAAAGCTCTGTCTTCACATTTTTAAGTGAACAGTACATAAAGTAAGTGCAAGGGAAAAAGTACATACAGTATGTTCATTGGGAAATGCTGAACTTCAGGAGGTACAACACTTTAAGACAGCAGGTACCAAGATACCAAGGACTGAAAAGCAGGACTGGCAGGATGTAGTTCTGGGAAGATGCATACAAGAAACACATCAGAGAGTATGCTGGAGCTCACACAGATCAAAAGCAGCCCAGGAGCGTGCAAGCTCTCCTTGCACAACGAGAGTGTGGGAACTGCTAAAGCCACCGATTCTTCAGTGAAGAAAATTGTGTGGCACACAGCAGTGCTGATGGCTCCAGAAAATGCATTTGGTTTGGCAGCACGGAAAACCTTGGTCATTGCTGCTTTTGAAGCCAGCAGCTGTTCTGATCTCAGCTGGGCCTGAGCTCACATCCATTCAGAGTTCATCCCTGTGATATCTTACACAGCGCAGTAGTCACCTGTGCACATTTGCTACACTTTTACATGGATTTTCTGGACAAGAAGCTATCTCAGTATTTGCAGTACCAAAGCGTGAGGCTGCACGAACACCTGCAGTAATAACTCCACGAGACAAATGGCTAACAAGTACACAACATGTATTATGCTTGAGGACTCTCCTGTGGGAGCTACCTCTCTCTGCAGCATCCTGCCCAATATTTTATAGAAAGTATGTATAGGTAGCAGAAGTACAGAGATGTATAATTACTCTTACAGGTCATATCTTCGATTACTCAATTTAACAAAAGAATTATCTGTAACTAGCAGGAAAACTGCATCATTTAAGACAGGTTGGCACAATCACCTATTACAGAAACATGCATCAATTATTTTTCCTTTCAAGTGTAACACACTGTGTACATTTGGTAAGGGAATACCATATTAACTAAATAAACTTGGATTTGTTTTCTTTATTTATTTTGATTTTATCCAAAACACCAAACATAACGGGGAAAAGTTCAGGTGACTCAGAACTGTAATATTGTTTAACCTAGCAATTTAAATTTTCTGTTTTGTTGATGTCCTTTGAGCCAGAATAATGTTTTTAAAAAATGCCTTTTATCCTGCTACTGAAGCTATGTTTAGGGACATGAAAGACATAGTGACCCAGTGAACTTTGGATTTGAATGGATGTTAGCCATAGTTTAATTATTTGGTGGTGATATGTCTGCTTCAAGATTCCAAACTGTCCTTATTAAAATTCCTAGTGCTGGTTACAGGATGGCACCAGGTACACTGCATTTTGTAAAACTGGCAGGTGCTTTGTTACCATTTAAAAGTAACAAGGCCTTTTGTGTTTCAGGAAAAAAAAAAAGTCAATTCTGTAACATACAAAATTTTCCAAGACATAAGAGACAGAAAATTTATTTTACCCTGTCCTCCAAGAAGGTTATAACCAAGGATTAGACTTTATTTTATATGAGGAACAATTTACTTAAGAGTTCCAATACATCTCTTCCTCTGCACTGATGTTACCTTACATACACCTCAGATGTGATTACAGGCTGGGCTTTTCTCTGTGCCCATTCAAATTACAAAATTAAATTTGAAAGAGCAGGAATAACAAATTGAATTTATCTTTAGAAAATATAGCTGTATTTACAAAGTTAAATTTTGTATTGGATGTCTTTGATTCAATCTGCATCTTCACCCAGAAAGGAGCACCCCATCGAGGCAAATACTTCCATGTCAAGTCTGTACTGCAGTGTTTAGGAGATCTCTAAGCGTATCAGGACAGGAATAAATTTTGATTTTTCTGCATTAAAGAGACTTCATTTTTTTGGCAAAATTCTTACAGATTACCAAACTACAGTCATCTGTTCCTGACAAAATCATAAGGATAATGTCCTTGTTTTTCTTACTTTCTGTGATGAAGGATATCCAAAGACTTCTTTTTTCCTGCTCAGCCATCATTCTTGGTTTACTATCTCCAAACCTCCAAGCTTCAAAGAGCATTTTTCTTTTCCTCCCCTCTTTTAGAAGAGTTCCAGTGAAAGCCATACAAAAAACCCCATTGCCTGGACTGCCTACACTCTTTAAAAACCTGAGTAGGAAGCCAGAGAGAAGATAGGACATTAATGTTTTAGGCCTGAGGATGGACTTGTTGAATTTCAGTCCATGTTTGGGCCTGTAAGTTCTCACTTGCTATCCATTGTGCCAGGGACACCCAGAAATCGCTTCTCAGGTCCAGCTCAGTTTCCAAACCAATACGCCCGTCAAAAAGCATGACTTTGATCTACTTTATTGAGCAACCTCTGCGGAGCCATAACCGCAAACACAGTGAACCACTCTTTTCCTCCTGAAGTTACTCCAGGTGAGGGCAAGTAGACTTCTGACTTCCTACAGCTTCTCCCCTGGGGCAGGAATTGCTACCCTTGCCTCTCGGTGCCAAGGCAAGCATCCCCTGCAGCACCACGACAAGCTGAAGCCAAGCCCTTGTGCTCGAACCTGTCCAAGTTGAGGCAGGTGTCCTACCATCACACCGCTCTTCAGCCGGACAGCTCACACTCAGCCAGTTCCACACGCCAATGGGTTAACTTCCCCGTGCTCTTCCACCCAGCCCTTTTTACAAACAGTAAGAAGAATTAATGAGGGAGAAAACAATTATTTGCAAACCCTGCAGCTTTTGAGCAGGAGATATCCCTGTTTGTGTGGATATAGGGTATAGCTTACATTAACTTGTTTAATTGGACTAAACTAAAGCAACATTTTTTTCTTTTTTTTGGCAAAGATAAATTACTGGGTTTAGCACAGCTGGTAAGAGCTAATTCTGTACAAAGAGTTCTTTTCAGTAGTGTGGGTGGCAAAACACTTTCAGCAACTGGCCTAATTAGTTCTTCCTTCTTCGCAATAGCACAGGACAGTTCAAAGAAAAAAAAAGAGATTGTAATGGAAGATGTGGTATAAAATCATCCTGTTTGCTCTTCTAGTTTTGCCAGTCCTCCCTTATTTAATGTCACACTAAGCAGAGGCTTGCCCAAGTATTTTGCAGCACAGATAATAATTAGGAGTGGGAGGTTAGCACTTATTCCAAACACAGGCAGGGAGCAATGTCTGTTCCTCTGCACACGTCAAAGTAGAGCATTCCTCACGCAAAACACTGTGGCCAAACCCAAGCAGCAGAGTGATAGACGCACCACTGAGGGCATTCCCCTCAGCAGAGCTCCCATTCGGCTTCTGGGTGGCTTGTTTAGCACGGACTGGGAAGCCTGAGCTGCCAACAAGTTCCACTCCCCAGCGCACCCTCTCTGACACGGATCATTTATGTGACAAAAGACAACGCGAGTGCCAAGTATGATCATTTCAGCTTCACTGCTCCCGGCGTACAGCCCACCAGCTGCAGTGCAATAACCCACTGCCCCAAACAAGCACTAACTTGAGCACACAGACATCTTTCTTTTCATATGAGCTGGCCAAAAGCACAGGCTCTTCCACCAGCACATGCACCGACGTGCAAACGCTCCACAACTGTCAGCAAGATACAGCTCCTACCAGATAAAAACTGGGCTTGGCGAGAGCCACTTGACCTTCTGAATGTCACTGAGATAAAGGGTAAAAGGCCAGGAAGGGCACAGATGCTTGAATTTACCTTCATTATAGGCCATCTAGGAAACTGCTGGAAATTTTTTTCTAGCTCTGTTGTTTTGAATAATGACTCTGGAGCTGTGCTTGAGTGAGTTACAAATCTATTAAAAAACGATCCAAATTGTTACAAGCCATTACCAATGTTTCTTTTTCTCCTAACTAGGATAAAGGCAGGATTATGAAACACTTCTGCTAAGAAAAACTGAATGTGAAGGAGAAAAACAAATTAAAAGAGAAGAGTAATTTATGAAGACAAACAAAATGACCAACTAATGAGGAAACTCTCCAGATAACTTAAAGAAAAACCCAGCAATGAAACTAAAAAATAACAGTGTTTACCTGTATCTATAGTTCCTGTTTCAGGGTTTTTTTCCAATTATTTTTATATTTGCCCATTTGTTTCTGTTGGCAGCAAATGGAAGACAGAGATAACATATATCTATATGTTAGATGACATTAGTCAGATTGATTAAAAACAAAACTAATAAAACTTCTTAGAACTGCTTGCTGCTCATTTACAGTTTGAACAGCCTGATACTGAGATTAATATTTTCTAATACACACTTCTCTATAACAGTTGTCAGAAAGTCTGTGGAATTTTCAGTCAATGGAAGGTTGTTGATGAATCTTGAAAAGACTATTTAAACATATGTTGGGGGGAAGGGAGGGGGAGAATGCAGTTATGGGGAATAGATTGAATCTAGGAAATTGTCAGTGAAGAATCCTGTCTGAAATAATTTCCTCTTTCTGTGGCTTGATACCCTAAATATTTAATTTTCTTTCCATTTTTCTGTATAAAAACACTGGGAAAAAAAGACTGACTGTAAACAGAAAACAGTGAAGCTACTGCACACAAGCTATTACGTAAAGAGGAGAGCTGTCCTTTATGTTTCAGTATTAATTATCTCAGAGTTTTAACAAAAGGAGAGCAAGATTAACTGGTAAGAGATTCAAAATGATTCTTTAATGTATATAATGTATTATGTCCTTTAACAAACATATGCAACCAAAACCTATTTTGCTCATTCTATCCCAGCTTGTTAATTTGCTATTCAAAAATACTGTGTAAAAACCTTACATATAAGCCTGTGTACAAAAGAAGTCCCCCTCTGGGAAAAACCACAGAAAAGTGAGCCAGTAGATGGCATTGTGGCACTTCAAAAGACATTCCAGAAAATTCCACTTAAAAAACATGCAAGCCTAAATGCTGTGTTTAACCACTTACTGTTTAACCAATGCAGTATTTTACTCCTGCTCAGTGCTCCACATGCACAGCCGAATAAACAAAACCACATGAAGTGTCCACTGTCACACTAGCCCTGAAACAAATCTTGTCTGCTCTGGTTCCCAAATCCAATTAGCTCCATATGCTAGATTTACAATCCCAGTCTTGAAAAGATGATCCTTATTTGATGAATAACGTCCCACAAGCCATGGCCATCATAGGTATACCAGAATAGATGTGATTAGTTGAAAAATACTTACTAGAATGGAATCATATACAAGATCTTACAACCAATGCAGATGATGCTATTTCCTGCTATACAGCAACTTCTGTGGATTAGATACCCCTTAGAAGTAAACTTCTTAAGTATTTTCTGAATATTCCCACTTCGTTTCAATTAAACTGCTGATACGCCCTCACAGCTAGAGATGAGACTGTAGCAACCCACCAGTTTCTTGTGCAACACAGCAGTTCTCTATTGCTCAAACCACACAAATTTGAAATAATTTCGCAGAACTCAACATACAGAAAAACTTGTGAGTTCAAGAATTATATTTCATATACAGGCAAACTTATTTAAACTGAAGCTAGATTTGCAATTATCAGTACTTCATCTGCAAGCTACTTTATAGATAAACCTGCTTTACCTTGATCATCTCTGGGCAGGGGGTTGGAACAGAGACTTCTGGAGGTCTCTTCCAGTCCCCAGTATTCTGTGAGGCTTATACGTCAATGCCCCTCATGACACTAGTTTTTAAGAAAATGTCTAGTTTCACTATGGCATTAATTTTGTCAGGAAGTTCTAAAAATCCTCGTATCAAAAGGAAAAACTTTCAGGATAATGTAAATCAATCTGACTACCTTAAGGACCCTAATTAAATTCAATAGCATACTCTAAGTGTCCAGTTGTACACAGTCCTTTCTTTTTCGTGCCACTTCTAGAGTAAACGAAAGCAGTTTAGTTTTCCTGATGGAAAAATTTCAACTTCAGGTCTCCACTGCCTGATAGTGTAATACTTGGATTAAGAAACAAAGAAGCAACAAAACCTTCATCCACAAATTAACAGATCAAATATTTTTGCAAATTTAATATCTACAAAACCCATCACCCCCACTCGAATAATGCTGGGGTTTATATGTGAAAATTCCCTTTTTTGATTATAAATAGGTTTTAAAAATACAGAAGGATAAAAGAAAAATGTTTGTTTCATCCTCTATGAAGTTACAAGCATTACTGTGAATGTTTAGATATTAAAAATGGATGTCTCCTTTGTGGAATAGAGGTGGTCAGGTTGGCCAGGAGAAGGAAAACAGCTCCTTCCTCTTATCACTTCTTTCAACGTGATCCCATCCTTAGAGGTAGATGACAAGTGTCACAAACCCAAAAGCATTTCAAAGAGAATAGAATGGTGTAGGGGAGAACATAAGCACTGATAACTGGATCAATTTAAAGATCCACCTTTTCCAGTATTTTGTCCCCACCATAGTTCACAAGCAGTTCTTCAGGGCAAGGGAGCAGGAATATGACACACACGCATACATCCTTCTGCTGAAATGCCTCTTCTGCTTCCAGTGACAACAACTTTTTGGCAACTTCAGGGTCGTGTAACCGTAACACCATTTTGACAGACTTGATTAATTTGTATTATCCCCATTTGAACTCATCTACCTGCTAGCCTCCCCAGCATGCTGTGGCAATGAGTTCTACCATATAAATGTGCATTTGGCATTTCTTTTGAACTCTCAAGCTTGGTGGTTGATCATTTTGCTTTGACCTTGTAGATCATTCAAAACAGTAAAACAGTAAAAACAGCAAAACAGTTAAAAAAAATATGTCATTCTATTTCTATTTTCCTCAGAAATGTTTTTCTTCCGTGCGAGTTTTCAAGTGGTATATTCCTCATACCCAGGTACCAGGAAGGAGTGTAACTCAAAGAAAGTACTCAACCAGCTAACATCCATGTGGTCAGGAGCAGATGAAACATTTCTGGACAGGCTGGAAGTGCACCGTGACCCCCTGCAACCCATCTCACAGTAGAAGTAGAAAAAGATGACCTGACTGACTGCTCTTACTATTGTTAAAGAAGAGTCATTCCGAGTGCCCAGCTGTGTCTAGTGACCATGCTCTGGGTCACCAAAGTCTACTGTATTGGAGTGGACCCTTGGAGTAAATACAGTGTGATCTTGTGTGGTGAACTCTAGAGTGTGGTGGCTCACAGCCAAAGAAAAAGCATCCTTCACCATCTTATTTATGATGTGCATTTGGTCTTGCATCCTCTGAGGCTTGGTGGTGGGGACTGACACAGAACCAGCAAGAAGAGATACTGGGCCATCCCATAGTTGTGCCTTCTGGGAAACCTACCTGCAACTTAAAATTGTTACAGGCCTCTCTTGCCTGCACTGAACTGTGATTTGCAGGGGACACCACTTACATGTCAGAGAGAAAAACAATTTGGTAATTTTCTTGTGTTCATCAGTTACCCTCTGCTATCATGAGAATGCTTGATGATGAAAGCAGACTGACCTGAGAAACACTTTTTGTGGAAAGATTTCCTCGTAGCTGAATTCACAGAATGTGATTTCCTTCCAAACCCATCCAAACGCTTGAACTTTTTGTCCTTTGGCATACTCATAAGTATTGGTTCTTCTCATGCAGCCAGTGCTTCAACAGAATCAGAGCTGGAGCATACATGCAAAAGGATTCATACTCTGATCATGCCAGGTGGTATTTTCTCAACCCATTCAGTGGCTCCTGATGCTGTGCTCAACCACATCTAAACAAATCACGCTGTATCTAGTATCTGTTTGTTTTAGAGAATGGCAAATACAGCTAATCCCAAAGACAAGAGATTTTTTGAAAATGACTATTGTTTCAAAAATCCACGTCATACACAAGTAGTACAAATTTTGAAACTTTAAAATGGGCTTGGTACAAATTTTTAAACTTTAAAATGAGCAGAGGCCGCTGTTTAACCCAGCACCAGTCAGTGGGGATTTTCTCAGATACTAAGGAAATGGTGACAACTGTGGTTGTGTCACAGGCTTTCGTTGCTCTTCCAGACCAAAACTGGAGCCAGAAAAAAACCAAGCCTGCTTTTACTTGCACAGACATAAGGAAGATCTGTGCTAGACTTCTCGCTAACATAGTCTCTGAAGTGTTCCACTGCTTGTAGGACTGGTAACTATTTGTGAAAGAGCAACTTTCTAAACCATGCACACACATACAGCCATGGAGCATCTGGACCAGGCAGGGAGCTCAGGCTTACATTCCCTCAGGCTGGAGGCATCCCAATTACAACACCTGTCCAGAAGGAGAAACAGATGGCCAACTTCTCCAGACTCTTCTGCCTGCCTGACCTGATGTCCTTTATACCAGTCACTTGGGCGGATAAATAATAATAAATAAAATTAATAAGGCTAATTAAAACCCCTGGGTAAATTAAAGAGTTAACTATGTGACAGTATTTCTCAGTCCTAAATATTGGGCTAAATCACTGGGGCTCTCTATGCACTCACTAAAAAAAGCAGACTGACAGAAAAAGTATTATCCTCAAGATACTACATTTGCTAATTTGCTGTACAATTGCAGGGTTAATTGAAAACGTCTTGCTATTTCTGAAAGCAGTTTGACAGATTTTTCCAGGCACTCCGACACGGCCTACAGCAAATCTATGTGAGGTACAATAATATGTACTGCTCACAGGTAAAAGAAAAAGCTCTCAACTCAGCAAGATTTGTGTTTCTTAAAAAAAAAAAAAATTTAAAACGTCTTATGAACTGGTGTATAGGTTTTTCTGTACAAATCAGCATTTATAGACTAATATTTCTCACTTTGTTTCAAGCTCACAATCCAATCAATAACTACATTAAAATATACCAGCAAGGAAAAAATACAAAGTAGAGCTAGCCAATTAGGAATTTCTTTCAGCTGCAAGCATGCAAATAAAATTGAACTAATAAGTTAAATTTTTTTATCTTGATTTTTGGGTGTTCTTCTCTCCATAAACTCAGTCTTGCACAATTAGTTATGGAGAAATTCTTCTAGGTGACATTTAAACCATTTCTCTAAACCTGGTAGGATTTTACAGTTATATTGTCTGCATTTGTGCTGGTAGTAACTTCTGAAGCTGCCACCTCACTTTTACAGCAGAATAAAGATATTGTGTTCGCACAAGTTCCTACAGACACCTGGCAACCACCTACAGAAGAACACCCAATTAATGGCTTGTCTGGAAGAAAGGCTACAGCTTGAGTGCAAGTCTTTCTGTTTAGTCATCCGAGAATCAGCTCAGGAGAGGGGAGCTGTAAATGTTTCAACTACAGGGTAAGCTTACCCAAGATCTTTTAAGTGATGAGGTAACCACAGTCATCAAGCCATGGGGCCTAGCAATACAGAAAAGGCAATTTCCTAAATTCACACATTCACAAACTGTCATTTTAAAGTTCAGACAGGACAGACCAGCAAGCTACCATGAAATAAGGGAAGGGATATTCAGAGTCACTGCCAACTCCTTGGTGCTCCTCGCCCTTGCACTATACAAACCTCACCACCCACCGTTCTTTACTGGCCCTCACTTCCAGTCCCAGTTTGAACTACCCTTTTATGAATGCAGGGCAAAAGCTACGGAATGATGGCTGCAAACTGAGGTCACTTCTCTGCAAAGTCACACCGCAGCTTGTCCCAGAAGGGTGACAAATGCCTGCACATCTCTCTCTACTTTAGATACAAACCCTCTAACATGTATAAACTGGAAGCACCTGTCACAGAAGCTTGTATCTCACTGTGTTACTTTGTCCTAGTTGATGTTAAGGTACATAAATTCAATTTTTTTCAGTCACAGAGGGAAATGTTGAATTGTAAAGGATATTGTAAGAGATGGACTAAAACTTGCCCTAATTACTACAGCCTGCTTGAGTCAATATGCAAGTGTTACAAAGCTTCCCATACAAACTGAAGAAGCTAATCTTAGAAACAAGAATGATAAATGCTGTGCTTTCATCAAAAAAAGCTTTTCCTTTGAACTTCTAATTAGGCAATAAAAATGTATTAAGCATTTTAGGGAGAAACTTTCTCAGGAAATACAGTGATAACACATTTATCGTTTTCTGTGGCTCAGATGGTATTTGACATAATTTCTCCTTAGGACCCTCCTTACCTCCAGCCAGCTAAATTCTCACGCCTTAATTCCACAGTGATTCCAAGTTCCTTTCATTAGAAAGGCTATGAATAACTCCTTAATTTGCGATCTAGTTGAAAAAGCCCAAAGAAAAACAGTCTGAGGAGATGCAATGTGAGGCTTGATTCATGTCAGATTGAGTTTTCTACTTTATGTTTTTATACCCGAAGAGTATATGAATATATTTTCAGAATGTATTTTCAGTCTTTTTCTTACTGTACTTTCCCTTACAAAAGAGGTGCAGCCCCTGCACATGATACAGCCATGAAGTAACCCTGCCAAAGAGATATCACTCTTACAAAAAGGATCTTGACAAGTTTGTTCGTGCAAGAATCTGATCCAGGAGGGATGCATAGTCAGGACACTCTGAATCAGACAGTAGACCTGAGGCTTTTGAGTACATGCTTGTAAGATGAAAGTCAGTCAAATGCCACAGAATAAAACGTTGGCGTTCAACAGCGTCCAGTGTCCCACTGGCAGTCAGTAGTTCCATGGTAAGGGAACCGGGGGAAGGGAAGCTGTTTCCTAATGTGACGACAAATCGTCACTTACCTGTCTGTTCAGTAACACCCTCTGAGAAGACCAGAAGCAAACATGAGTATGGCCACAGCTAATGTAAACAAATACACCAAAACAAAACCCAACATTAGCCAATGTCAGACAAGAAAAGAAATCACTGGGAGGGTGTCGTGGTTTGAACCTGGGTTGATGGACAATTGTTTGGACGAATAGCGCTTTCTGAAATTTGCGTATTTAAGCCCCAGAGAGAGGCAGGAACTTCCCTTTGGTGTTCAGGCCTCCCGCGGGAGAGGGGGGGAAAATGGGCCCTGGGCCTGTCTCGAGGAGCCGTCCCAGGCTTCCCCTTCCCCGGCCCCGCGGCACGGGTCCCGGATAGCAGCGGGAGAACCCCCAGGGAGCCGCCGGCAGCTGTGCAAACAACCTTTAAGCCCTGCATGGCCGATGCCACCCAGAGCAGCGTCTAAGGACTGGAAATACTCCCCCTGCCCCATGCAGCTCCGCGCAGATCCCAGCGGGAACCGAGGCATTTTTCTGCGACCACCGTAAGCAGAGTCAAGTTGTGGAACCAGCCACATAAAGGCAAAGAGACTTTTCTCCAACATAAAGCCTGAGGAAAATCACGGCAACGTAAGGTCAGAGAGAGAGAAAGTAAATCGTGGGGGATGAAGCTGAAGATGGTGACAGAAAAAAAGGGCGGAGTCGCGCACTCAGCGCGGAGCTTGAAAATGCCTTTTGCAAGCCGTGGTGAAAAGCTGTAATATCACAAACTGTTCTTTCCTCTATAATCCACTTAAAGACATGGGGGGATAAAACTTTTGTGTGCAGCCTGTGGGAAAAGTAATAGTGACCATGCCAGGTCACCTTGAAGCTATAAAAAGACTTTTAAAAATATTGTGAAGAAGCTAGAGTTTGCTTGTTGTGCAGTCACCCCAAGATGCTTATCCTTAAAACAAGATACACCCCATGTGTGGCCCATGCTGGCAGTGTAAAAAGACTGCAGGATTTATTGGGAGAGATTGTTTTGATGGCAGCAAAATTTTCAGGTGGAGTCTGTTTGCCCTTGGAGCAGTTTGGAGCAAAAGAAAACCTTTTTACCTTAAATAGTAAAGAAACTTTTAAGAACTGATAATGCTGACCTAGAATCATTGTACGTTGTCCTTTGTGCGAGTTGGGTAAAAGGGGGGAAGTGCTAGAGGAAAAAGGGGGTTTTTGCTTTAATTCCTTCTTATTTCTTTCTTATTATTTAGTTTTAGTAATAAACTTCATTGCATTCTTTAAAGTGTGGTGCCTGCTTTGTATTCCTCCTTATTCTTATCTCACAGAGGGGACAAATGCAAACAAAACCACTACAGAGGGTAAAAAGGTACTGGCAAAAATTGGCAATAATTAGAAATGATCCATTATGTTCCTAAGAGGCATGAACATAGCTTTCCACCTATTTCCAAACACAGTACGACTCCTTGAAGGCAGACACCAATTATTGCTAAGTTAAATGATGGGAAAGAAGATGCTATGTACGAGTGCCCAGAATTTTAACACATTGCTTTTATATCCAAGAAGGACCGTCTCTACACTATTAAATGCTGAGAACATCAATTTGTACTGAACGTGTTTTGCTTCAGCTTTAAAAATGTAAGAAAGAAAGAAGTACCTGGCATAGAGAATTGGTCTCCTTTTGCCAATAATGCTAGTCAATATTAGCATGTAAACTTTTAATGATCCACTACACTGTTTGATTATCCACTCCCAAAACCCACCTTAATTAGCAGAAATATTGATTTTACAATGTTCAGTCTTACAAGCCTAAGAAATATGAGCTGATAAACCTCGTCCTGAATAATAAAATATTAAACTGATATAGTAATAAAATTGTAACAAAGCGAAAACATCCTCCTGGACCCAAATTGAGTTGCAATAGATAACATTTAAAAATTTTACTTTGAATCCTGCTGAGGCAATCATTTATGGAATGCTGCCTTGCCAAGCAAGTCACCAAGAGCTCCTTGTGAGGATGTGATTGTACGATTGCCACAATATACTGTTTGGTTCAAAATATTCTCCCCAAAGTATAATAGGGTCATAGCACAAAGCAAATGGTGCCAAAGGTCTAGCTTAAAAGCTTTTCCTATCAAGGAGAAAAACCACCTGGTCCAAATTTAGTTGTTTTAAAAAGAATGACAGAAAGTTAGTGCTTTTTAATTCAGCATACAAAAGAATGTTTCCAGATTTCTATCCCATAAAAATGAAAATTCTCCTTTTCTTTTATAAGAATAGGAAATTCTGAGCGTCTTTTCTGTCTTAGAAACCATAGTACAGCTACAGTCAATGGACATATGTTTAACATTAACAGATATACTTATAAGTCTGAAGGGACAAGCGTAATATGTCAATGTTACCTTCTGTTTTAAAGCAGCCATAACATTGCCAGTAATTCCTGAGATCAAGCTGTAACTATTTAAGCTACAGAGCCTTCACTTCTTTTAAATTCTGTATTTGCACAAGCATTTTTGAAATAAAATGTTAACCAGCCTCCTGTAACAAAAGACTAAGCATTCTCATTAAGTGCCCAGAACAATCACTTAGAGGAATACACTTGTCCCTGCTTAAGTTTTAGTAAAAAGAGGACACACATTCAACACTATCCCTTTTCCTCATTTCTATAAAGGACCAACCTACATTGCCAGGTCAGCACTCCTAGAAAAGGAAGGAGCAAACAGTTTTTATGTAAAAAGAACATATTTTAATCCATTCTTCCTTGAGAGCAAGTGTATCTTTAGGAAAAGGTAAAAAGCATGTCTTAGCTGAAAGTAAGTCCTTATGTAAAGAACTAAAGCAAATAACTAAATCCTGGCTAATATTTGACAATTGCTGCCTTATGGAAACACTGAGGTCTGCAAGGACAGTGGCAAAATGATTAAATGGTAAACTACTATGTCAGCTGTTGAAGAGATTAAAAACCAACAGTAACAACAAAAAAGACCAACAGGACAACAGCAAGTGGTGGCATCAGCATTACCAGAAACATGTGTAAAAGAGGCTTTAGTTACTATTTCAACATCAAAGCAAGTACCTTAATTCTCAAGCGTTCCAAGATGTGGAAGGCAGCAAGACCTTCTGAGGTGCAGCCCAACCATGCTTGTCTAAACATCAACTTGGGAACTCTTCCCCCCCACCCCCTTCTTTTCCTTTTAGAGAGATTTCTGGCACAGCTGGTGTTAGTGGCTGGTTCTGAGAGTTGGGTGCCAGAGCACAGCCCCTCCCCACTGCCGGAGAGGAGCAGCCCTGGTGCCTGGGCACCTGCTGGGAGGGAGCCGTGCAGAGCAGCTCCACGCCTGCTGCTCCCCAAAGTAAGGGTGATCAGGTGGTGCTTACTGACACGCCCATAAGGCTTGCTGTAAGTCATACACACAGTGCAACACAGCCAGGACTCTGAAATGGCACCTCAGGCAGAGCAAACACTGACACATTTCCTTCCCGCTTGCAAGAACCACGACTCAGGGCCACGACTCCTTTCCTTCTCCAGAAATATGCATCTCAAGCACAGTCAAATAGTGGGGCAAGCTACGGAAAGTATTAAACCCCTTCTGTGACTAGATATATACAAGAGATGGCCAAACCAAGTTTTCCTATGGCTGCCCACTCTCTTTCAGTCCCACTTACATCAGAACAGCTGTTCTTAGTTCAATGCAAAAGGTAAACTGGAGGCACTGCCAGTGTAAGCACAATCCTAAAAGACATTAAATGAAGAGATGCATGGACTGTCAGCATCAGTCAAGAGCCGGCACATGGTGTCTCTCCCTGTTGTCTAAAACAGACAACTGTGAGAAAGGCAGCCAGAGGGCACCCAATTTTGGGAGTTTCTGGGTGATGGCTCTAGGCTAGACCAAGTACACACCTACAGTCACCCCGGGCTTCCAACAGTTTAAAAGTTTTTCTTCTGTTTTAGCTTTAGATGTGTTTGTCCTCCTTTCTTTGATTTTATTGAGAAGATTACTAATGAAAACCAGATCTATCAGAACTTGCTTCTGTATATGAATGGCACCTTCAAAGTTCATCTAGGACCTAGCAAACGAGTTCTTCAGGCTCCTTAATAAAACTCCTAAATGCAGCATGCTGTTTGTACTGATCTTTTACTCTTTACCAGAAAAAACTTATGTTCCTTAATTAGTAGAATTTACAGAGAATTTAATGCACAGGACAGGTGAATGCATGGACTTAATTAATAAGGCAAAGAATGCAAACAGAAAGAAAATATTATCTACTTAAAAATAATTTGGCAAATAGATTCCTATAGAGAAAGCAGTTTCCAGGTCATAATCCATACAACTGCAACAACTGAAATGGAATGGGTGCTGATTTTTACCCATTACTACAGCTCCCAATTCTAACTTTAAAAAAATGTTTTGTACTAAATATTGCATAGTATTTTCATCACTGTGAATTTCTAGCTTAAATCAGTGATTTGGAAAAAATACATTCAGTTCTGTGACAGCACATTTCGTCATAGGTAGTTCAAAACATTTTGCTGAGTGGATCAGTTAATTTCACAAGTTTGCTGTGATGCAATGCAATGAGACCAGTTTTTTTAAACCCTATCTGCTTAAACTTTCTGGTAGAGAATTTGCGCATTTGCATGTAAACAAAAAATGATTTTTCAGCCATTAGACCCACTTGACATTGAGAAGAATGTCGTCAGCACTCACAAGCTACTTTTAGTTCCTGCCAATAAGATCCATGCTGCTGTCTCTGAGTCAGGATACGCAAAGTAAACCGATAAAATTTTAGAAAGTGAATCAGAGGACCAAGCAGTGCGTAAATGAAGGTGAAATGTTACTATTTTGTCAAAAACATTCTTTACCAGTTATAACTTTTGTCCTTATTTTTTTCTGTTGACGTAAGTTCCTGCTCCAAGAAGAACAAGGATGATAATTGATTTACAACTGAACAATTGAAGACTTCCCAAATTTTGAAGACTTCCAGTAGTTGTGGAAGATGAGGCTGTCGATGAATAATGCCAGAGGCTGTGCATGTATGAGGCAATGATACACTTCGCCAATTTCTCCAAATTGTAGCTCTTAAAGGATGATTTATTGTGGAAAGGAAATATGGAAATGGCTACATTTTCCCCTAGAAATTTATTGCGTCTCCAAGCAGGCATTGTTCCATATGGTATTATTCCAGGTGAGCAGGTGGATATCTAATGACTAGATTTTCTTGCAATCTTAAGTTCTTAAGCATGAGACCGATGGTTCAAAACCACAACTAAAAATCAAGTGGAACTACTGCCACCACTTGTTTTTAAAAAAAAGAAGTCAATTTCTCTCAGTTATAATGCATTGATACAGCACTTACAGTAGTTTCTCAGGTTATGGGATACAAAAGAAGTGAACACAGTTTTACAGTGTTACTTTTCCCACAGTCTTTGATACATGGATCCCTGTCAGGAATGTAACCAACAGGATAAAGAAGAAACTGCTGGCTTGGCTAGTTCTTGTTCTTTTGCAGTGAGTGCCAATTCACTGCATGGCTCAAGCAGCTCAGATGGATTCCCTGTTGTTATCCTTTGTGTGTCATGAAAAATACGCTGGAGGACAAGGATGTCTGAAGTGTTCTATGCTCCTGGTCTACAGATTCACTTTATGCTTTGCTGTTATCCAGCATGAATTAAAATTACAATAAAGTGGACATACGTTACTCATTCACAAAATTAAAAACTGACAAATTCAAACATTTATTAAAGGCATGGAAATTAAAGAAAAAACACAAGTACAGAAGTATCTCCGTGGAGGTAGGTTACATTGAAGATATCTCACCTTTTCCTTTCCTTACAAGGCAAGTTTCCAGACTTTGTCCATGTCCTTCCCTCCTGACAAGCTACTTTAGTTTTCACAGCTGGTTCGTGACTGAGAACACATCCACTCACTCCACCTCTGTGCAACGAATGATATCCAATTTCTCTCTTCAGAAAAGCATAACTTAATATATTAACTTGTAACTTCTATATTGTGTGTCAAATACATGATAAATGTTGGTGCCCTGAAACCTGTCAGCATTTTATTATACAAAACTAAACCAAATTCACCCTGTAAAATACTTGTGCTTCATGCAAAATATGTTAAAAATAATGCCATACTGATAAATACACTCATCTTTTCACCTTTGTAAAGGAAATGCAGGAGTTCTGACTCCAGGAGGTCCCCTCACCTTACTGACCTTCAACAGTCATGAGATTGTGGCAGCAGAGAGTGCAAGTATCTGTACAGGCTATTTTCTGCCCACATAAACTAAGACACAAGGTTGAATCACCAGTCTACTTCTTGTATATGTTAATTAACTGAGTAACTTAAACCCAGTTACATTTAATAGATGACTTCTAACACATAGCTCAAATTCCCAAAGTTGTTTTCTTGCTGTATTTTCTGAGACAGGATCAAGTGGCCTTGAAACAAATAAAAAATCCCACCAACACAACAAAGCAATATAATACAGAACCATGCAGCATATCTGATAAAAGAATTCCACATGGAAGAGGGATCAAGAACAACCAACCAACTTTATTTTATTTTAGAAAAAAAAAATTCACAAGTTAGAGCAGAACTTGGGCAGTTCTAAATTGATACTTTCTGCAGCAGAAATAGTGCCTAAGCTCTTTTAGAACTTGCTTGCATGCCAGAGCAAATATTTTCATTTCACTGACCTTGCTAGGCAACTCCTCAACATTAAGCCTATGGTAAAACAACTCTCCAGTAACATTAAGCCTGGAATATTTAGTAAAAATATTTGCAATTCATGAAAACAAACTCTTAATTCCACACATATTCAAACTGTGAACTCCATTCTGTGTATTAAATAGCACAACAGAATTTTATCTAAAACAGGTTTTCATGTGGGAAAAGAGGAGGTGGTGGTGAGTGGGTGCTCTTCTCTGCATTATTACTAAGATTTGACCCTTTGAGCCATCACTGACTAAAATTAGCACACTTGATTTCCAACTTTTTGGATGCACATTGTACTGTGTTCCACTACAGGAGAGTTAGCAGTAGGATTTTGAAGCATTATAAGGTATTTTCTTAGGAGAAAATAAAGGGCATATTAGGATGTAAGTTGTAATTCTGCCTGTACTTTTCGCTCTGATATACCTAACATCGTGCAGGCCTAAATGACTACATCTTTCCATCTGCACCATCAATAATCAGGATATATGTCTACCTACCGCTGTACCCTCTAATTAATAGAAATGCTAGTGTGGAAGAGGATCTGTTGTTGTGGTCTTACGTAAGACAGCTTAAATAAAAAAATATCCTTGCATAAGTTACAATTCTTTCAGATCCATGAAGATCATACCCTCTTCTTTTCTGACTGACCCTGTTCTGTTACATAAAAGGAACTGGGACCTTTTTTTATGACTGAATCAAGAATAATTAACACCCAGTTTCACAGAACAGCTGAATGTAATGGTCAATGGTATTTATTTAAGCAAGAAATACCTTTCTGAAATGAATTGCATTTATAATGACTGCTGTTGCTTCAGTTTTTCGGCAGTGAATTTCACCTTTTCTAGAGAGGTATGTTGATGAAATAGAAGGATTTCTACCATATACAAATCTAGAAGCAACATTTATTAGCATGACAGTGGAAGAAAGCATAAAGCATATCTATCTTTTGGAGGCCAATTTGTATATTTTTGGTGCTGAGCCTTTGTTTCATACACAAAATTAATAGCAAAATGGCTATTACTGTCATCACGTTTAAAGCCTGGTTCTTACTAAGAGAGAAAATTTGTTTATGTGGATTGTTATTTAGTGAGCTCTGATCCACATTCTCAGTGGAAACCCATCTTGGCAAAAATGCTGTGAATTTCATTCTTGTCCCTGCCAGAATCACAGAAGACATACACACAGACAGACCAGTTTCTTAACACTTGATATTTCTGACCAAGAAGTACACGTAGTGTCTTAATACTTCAAAAGAAGAAATGTTGAAGTCAGAAATATTAAGTACTTTACCTTTTAAAAAATGACCCAGTGGAGTTTGTGGTCACCATAGTTTGACAAGCTTTTCCATAAACCTCTAAAACCACTAACCAAGCAACCAGTCCCCACAGATACTCATTCTCTGCTTTGTTTTTCACCTTCTTTTATGACAGGATGCAACTATCAGTTCATAAATCCTGTAAATGCTTTTCATAGTGGTTTTTACTCCCCCTTGGACTGAAACCATCCTGGAGGAAAAGGGAATTCACTACTGTACTTTCCTACCAGCCAATTTCTGTACACATCTGTAAGTAAAACACAGAAATAGCTTGTCCATTTTTGCGTTTTACGTCTGAAATTAGAAACTGAGTAATAGCTAGAAATTGATCAGGTGAGTGTTGGAAAATGAGGACTAAGTAATACAGGTTGAATCATGTAGAATATGCAGAACAGACTCACATATTAGACTGTATTCACAGCTGTAAGCAGAAGGTATTTAGAAAGATGAAACTAGAACAATGGGAGTAGAAAAATGTACTGATAAAATATCTCTGTCATTACTAGAAGGAAATACTGGGAACTGTGATATTGTATCTGGTCCATCTGATGGTACTGACTATTTCATCTTTAAGAAGCAATTTTCTGGGGTGGAGGAGGAAAGAAATAAGTTGCTTGTGGTTTTTTTCCCCCACCATTTCTATGTCACTTGAAATATTTTGCAAATACCCACTGGAAATTTCCCCCTTAATTACGTAAATATCCACTTGTGAACTGTGAAAAATTAGAAGTGTATCAATAAAAAAACTGAAAAACACATTACAGAAAGTGGTACAGAGAATCAGAGATTACCTGAAAGCAGGATGTTATCAGCTATCATTGCTTATATTCTTGCTTACACATGTCTCCAGCCATGATGAAGACACTGAGTTTTCTAGAATCCAAGCAGCTTCAGAAAGCTGGATATTTGGTACAAGCACGGTAGCCAGTGTGCTCAGCCCTATAAAACTCCAGCTAAAGAGCTGGTAAATGCACACACTGCCTACTGGGCTGAACAGAGAATGACAGAGACAGAGATGGGAGTTCAACTGCATCCCTGAAGAAGCTTCTCAAGTCCCGGGAGTTTACTGACCCACCAAGCCATCCCTAGTTTTGACAAAATGTGTTGCTGGGTGTATGAGATGAGTCGTGCCTGAGCTGCTTGCAAGTGCTACGGAGTTCAAAACGATGGGTTCTCCACATCTGCTCCTCCATAGCTTAGTCTAGAGTGTTTACAGTGGGAACTGGGTGTACAACTGGCTGTTTCTCTCACTTTGAGTAACTATAAAATGTAGACACTGCTAGTGAAATGAAATTATAAACTATTGATTTACAAGTGGGCTAATGTCTAAAACTTTCACTTGGGAACACTGAAAAGCAGATACTTAGGAGGAGGTAGTGGAGAGGAAGATACTGCTAAACTCTTCACTCACCATGTAAATCTCTTATCCACAACAAATTAAAGTAAAGAAGAGTTGCTGGACAATAATGCACAAAATTCTGCTAGAATCTGACACTTGCAGAATGGCAACATTGCAGATACGGATTGCCAAGTGCATACTTGCAAAGCATCAGCTTCAATATTTCACAAAAGGCAGCAACTTAAACAAAACATTGAAGCATCTCTCATGGATCTGCTCTTCAAAAAGATTTAAAGCCACTGATTTGCAAAAGCAACACAGTTGTTTTAACTGTGGGGAAAAAAGTCTTGTTTGAAGTTTGTATTCATTAGCAAACAGGAATCTAAACCCCTAGGATGATTTGAATATATACATTTTTTTGCAAGGGTAACATAACTGTAGTAGAAAATTACTTCATCCCACATTTCTGAAGAATGAGTAACCATAACCGGTCTTGTTTTAAGAAAGTGCACTTCTTATCACAGCAGTGATACTGATGCTTTCCAAAGTGTGTGTGTAAGTCATCCAGGGCAAACTGATGACAATACTTTTCAAAACATCTAAAAATGTTGGAGGTTTTCCACCTGCTGAGATAAATGACAGTAAGTGAAAGAGATTACATAGTTTTTGGGGTACAATCATTTTGAAATTCAGATGGTCATCTATCAATACATCGCTTACTTAGAAATTTTAAGACTGAACATGCAAGTGTCCTTTGGACCAATGCAAAAATTAAAAAATTGAGTTTCAGGTGCAGTCTGCCTTTAATACAGTAAACACCACTCTGAAACTCCTGAGACTGCTCCAGAAAACCACCTACTCACATCTGCATCCATTTGAAACAGACTGAAAATTCACACCCCATCTAAGTAAACCACTGACTGAAACTCAGGACCCCTTCCAGGAGCTCTTGTTTTCTTGTTTTTCTTTCTCTTCATAAAACAAGAAACACATAATGCATTCATTCAAACTGGGCAAACCATGGCATTTCTGTCCTGGGAGGTACAAGGCGCAGCATTACCTCAGTCTATTTCTAGTTACCAAGGTCACATCACAGGCTTTGGCAGTGAAACCTGCCAGATATAATATATAAATGGAGCTGCAGCTGCACCGCCAAACTTCCACCATGCTCATCATGAGCAAAAATAACAGCAGTACAGCTCAGCAGCAAAAGCATGTGGGGAGACAACATTTTATAGGACAAATAAGAAGTTAACAGTGGTGGTTTAGCCCTAGTAAACTCTGAATTCAGGGATCAGTGTATTTGTTATTATAAAGGATGAACTTTTCAGGAAAAGCCTTGTTCTACAGACTTAGTGGAGGAAATGGTAGAAGCTAAATGTTGTTCTTGCTGAATCCATTTTCTTTAGGTGGGATAAAATGTTGTTTAGGAGATACTGTTTTTAACTTGGTTTTATGATTTTTTAATTAAATTTGAGACCTTAAAGAATTTGAAAGCTATTCTATCTTAAGGTTTTCTAGAAACACAGAGGATGCTTCAGGCTCAAGACAAACTGGTTGCCTCAGCAAGCTCAAAAATACCCATGTACACAAAAAGAATTTGCTTGGAGACACTGAATTCTCTTGGAAAGATTCAGATTTATAAGTTTACCTATTCACATCTGTTTACCTCTCTGCCACTGAAGAATGAGAAAATACACCTATAAACCAAACAGAAACTACCAAATTGTACCAATAAAAAAAGGTTTAAAGACCAAGATAGAAACTTGTAAATGGTAGATGAATCAATAAAACTGTGCTTCTTCGTGGAGAATAAAGATCAATAAACAACCCTGTAATAGTCTAGTGATGCCTGTAAAGGATTCTGCTAGCATTCCAGAGAAAATGTGATTACAGGGCCAATTGGTGCTGTGGAACTTCGTTACACACCGTGATAAAGCCATACTTTTTAACTCTGCAGCCAAAAAAAAGTTGAGAGACTTTTGCCTTGTTTCTTGCAGTAACCTAAGAAGTGTTCAGCACCCCTGATGAAACACTGGCTAACAACATGTACTGTGCTCTAAAAACCTTGATCAAAGTGTTGTAGCCCGGTGCTCTCCTAAGTTCTGCAAAAAGTTGGAAAGGTTCACTTATTACCAAGTGTTGCATTTAAACTGCCTGTGTGTTGCAATGTGTCATAGGTCATATTTTGATCTTCTGATTTACCATATAAACTTGGCATCTTTGTTTACTGCCAGCATGAAACCAACATGCTACATTTGCGATAGCTACATAAAACCGATAAGGCTGAATTTTGGCAACGATGAACAGCAAACAACAGCCATGCTGCTGTTTGCTTACTGTGCTGAGCTGGCAGAAGGGAAACAGCAGCCACTGAGAGAATCTACATCTTTACTGTTGACAAATCCATTTCATGGCTGGAGAGAAGCACATCTGCACTTGGCACAGGCTCCACTTAAAAACAGAAGAATCATTGTTTTAGTGGACATTACAGAAACGTAACTCCCCAAGTGAATCTGATGCAGTAATAACAACCCTTTAACTGCTGTCTAATGATTTCTGCAGACATGAAATGGAATATTTTATTACTATTTTCAGCCATCTGTGCTGCTTTTTCTTTCAGCTCAGGTTTGCCAAAACTGTAATGCAAGTCCGTATCCTTTACACCACCACATACGTCTTGGTATCAATACACCAATTTCACATTTCATTCAATACACATTTCACTGGTGACACAGGTAGGAACTGCTGAACTATCACACTGGCAGAAGCACAACTCAGTTGTGTATACAGCTAGAGCCTGCTAATTATTAAGCCATCCTCCTATTCTAATTTAAGGTTTCTCTTAACCTTAATAGAGGGAATCATGAAGGAAGCTTGCCCAGAAGTTGTAACACGACAATAGGACTAGAAAGGGCATTGCTAAGTCGTTGTTTGACCACACACTTTTGTCACTATGGACAAGTAAGTCAAGCACCTACAACGAGGTTTTACTTTGTACAAGGAATGCACGTGCAAATTAAATTTCTTCACTCTCCATACTTTGTTTCACATTGTGGCCCAGCATCTTGGGGCACATGGGCTGGATCCTGCTCTAAGCTGCCTGGGAGATCTCCAGAGCCATGATGACTGTGCTCTAGCAGTAACTGAGCATTAAGCCATCAAGACTAGACAAGAGGTAGTCCACAGCAAAAAACCAAAACACAAAGCATATACAATGCAGACATCAGATTCTTGACACAAAGTATTTTGCTTTCCCTATATGTTTGTAGAATTAATCCAGTGATTAATCTGGACATTATTTCATCTTTTTCCGCTCTCGAGAAGGACTGTATCTTTTGGGGATGGTGATGTTTGAGCCAACACCTATTTGGTGGTGCTGCTTGTACCAACTTCAACAAGTTCTTTCTCTAACCACCCTTATTCTTACAATTTATACTTTCATTGCCATGAGGCGAGAAGGTAAAAGGCACCTCTTATCCTCCACAAGGATAAAACATGGTATTTTTCAGCTGGATTGACTTTGTTGATATAGATCATTGTTTTGGCTTTACAAATTGAGACAGTATCACAAAAAAAGGGAGGAGCTGCTTATTTTGACACTGAAAACATCTTAACCAAACAACAGCCTGAAGCACACACCTGAACGTGCTACAAAACCCTCCAGAACAAATAGGAAATTTACATTTATAACATTTACTATATTTAATCTATTCACAGTAGAGGATACTTTAATTACTAGGATAAAAAGCAAGGGTACAATATACAACCTGCAAGTTCAAAATGAAAAGCAAGTTCAACCAGCAATTTCAAAAAGATTTGCAAAACCTTGTAGAGGTTTCTCTTTAGAATCTTGTGCTTGAAATTTATTATTCTCTGTTAATATGTAACCTGCTGTCAATTCTTGTTTAACTTAGTGATATACTACTATTTTCCCTCCCTTCCCTGAATTCCTCCCCAGTTGAGCAAAATGAATAGCACGCAAAATAAATAAGGGAAAATTTAAAAAGCAAACATCTTTATGCAGATAAGGAGGATTATAGGAAGTAGTGCACCCAGATTTATTTGCATACATCATTAGAGAAAGGCTGCTGCAAACTGGCAACTCAAAAGAAGGCTAACTCCCAGCTAGGAGCAATGAGATTGACAAATCATTCACTGAAGCAAAGAAGGATTACACAGAAGGAAAAGACTTACATATGGAAAATAAAGTGATTTGTTCCTCCCTTTTATGCTGCTCCTTTTAAGAATGGCAGCTAAAACCAAAACCAATACATACATTACACACAGCTGAAGGGCAATTCAGTACAATGCAACTATCACACAGAACTGGTATTTCATTGCTTTGGCAGAGATGTATTTGTGAGCTGCAGTGGTGCTGAGCAAGCCTGCAGTTTTCCTCACTATTCCCTGTATAAGAAATGTATTTTTTTTCCCTGCCTTACAGCAATCAGTTTCACCACACAACCTTTGTCACTGAGGACTTTTCCTGAAGCTAATTTACAAGCTGCTTTTTCACACAGCCAATTCCAAGAACCATTTCCAGCACGACACGTGGCCTGACAACTCTAAATACACGTCAGAGTGGTGTAAAAGTTCTAACCTCTCAGCTGACGTAGAGCAAGTGACTGCAGCTGTGCTCCTAGTCTACCATGATGCAAAATGAAGTAAGGTTACTTACGTACCAGTAGTTTTTATCTGCACTGCAGCAGCATGGGCATGTCCCTGTAGCTGGCTGCTGCACCTCAGCTGAGGTAGAAACAACTTTCACCAGAAGGTTCTGTTTTATCAGACTTAGCTCAGCTGCTCTCCTTGGTCCATGCTCTCAAAGCTCTTTCCAGCCCCACCTCTCTGTACAGCAACAAAGTTTAAACATCTGTAGAGTGACTTCTGTAACTAATTAAGCAAAAACTACCAAACAGGAAGTACGGAACAATTTATAGTAAGTGAAATGATGATGCTGGAGAAGGAAGAAGAGTGGAGAGGAAGGTATGTGCCAAAAAGCAGGTAGACAACCGGGTTCAAAAATTTTCAATTATGTTAGGACTAAGTGATTTGTAGGTTCAAAATTTGTAGGTTCATCAAATATTACTGCAGGAAATCAAGATAAAGATCTGTGCCTTGTAGAAATTTTTACGCAACATGGAAAAGTTAGACTAAAGCAATAATTTTAGGTTCAAACGGACTGTGATATATGTGACACTCAGCTATCGGCTTGTAGGGGCAGATTAAAAAGAAATTTCACACAGTATTCCAATACCTATGCTAATATCATTGACAAAAAAGACATTTTGGCAGCACCTGGCACTAAATAAATTGAAACTGCTGATACATATTTAATATGCAACTTCAATTCCTCTCAAGCTATGGCCCAGCTGAGACTGGTCAGCATAAGAGGAAAATAAGAGTGCTGCAAAAAAGGTTCTAATGATTTAATATGTGGCTTCACTTATTTCAAGTTAGCCCTGGCAGAATTCTTATTCTGAGGACCACTTGTGTGTAGTTACCTTTATATCCTGAGAAGTCTGGGCCCTGAGGGTGTCCCCACCCAGCTGGTTTGGTGCAGGTTTCTCTCTGTAGCAGCGCAGCCCACCATGGGCTCCCTCTCTGCTATGAGCCCCTCTAAGGGACTGACCATCTGGTCTGGGGGCTGCCTAGATGCCTTCATTGGGAGATCAACCCCATGTTGGAACTGCTTGTGCCAGCACTACTGCTCTTTGGATACCTTTGACTAAGCGCCAGTTGCACCCTTTAGAAGATGAGTGATGATATTCTACAGCTTTTAAAAATCAGCAACTTTCATTTTATTCTGTTACTAGCTATGCCTGTCACTCACAAAAAGCAGTCATGCCTCTTCCTGCATTTTGTCTTCCCCTCCCTGCTCCTGCTGACACCAAAATCTGTAGAGCTTTTTGGTGAAATGACTTGGAAAGTGGCCAAGCTACCCACCATCACTCTGGTATCTGTCCGAAAAAATTGCTTCCTAGCCAGCCTGATTCCCTTTCCCAAGTACCACACCAATTACTTACACATACATAAGGGACCAGGCGGCACTGTCATTTCCAGAGGCAGTGCCAACCTAAGGCTTTTCTTCAATGACAGACCGATGGTTGCAGTCTATACCCATTAAATTCTTCTTTGGTTTGAAACACATCCGCTGCATTTTCTCCCCTGAGCCGCTGAGTGACTTGGCTTAATCCGACATCACAGGCGCGTCTCAGTGAGGCGCCTAATTGATCTCCCTGAAGTGCTCGAGTTTGTGCTCAAGAGCCAACAAAATTCTTGGTAATACCTCAGTATCAAACACACTAAAAAGGATCTCAATTTTAATTGTGTTCAAGCTGCAAGAAAAAAGAAGTGTGCCAAAGTAACAGTTTTAAGCTATCGAGAAAGCAATTAAAGCAACAGGCACACTACAAAATATGTAACTTCTACTACACCAAAGATGCTTTTAAAGGAAAAGTTCAGCAGTTCTTTACAAAGTATAACCAGCATGTTTTGCAAACCTCAGTAAAGAAAGCAAAATTTGTGCCCATGGTGACAGCTGTCTGTTTGACAGTAGCAGGAACCTTTACATTTTCCAGTATACTGGGTACTTCTTTCCATGAAGTATATTTATTAGAACAGCAAGAGCTATTTTCTGTGCCTGTCTTACCTGAGGAAAAGTACGTGGAAAGCACTATTGTATAACAGCATTAGATTCTTGCTGTGCATTTTTGTAGGGGTTTCTTCAGATTGCTACAGGCCATTAACCTTTCACTTCAGGTAAGTAATGAACAACGACTTTTCCAACAAAGGAGATCAGCTGTGTTACCACTGGCAACTCCACTTTTTAACACATGCACCGACCCCCTGCACATGCACTTGTTATTTATTCTTTTTTAAAAATCAATTCTGGTATGAAATAAGAAAGGTTCCCCTTGGCTTCACCTTGAGCTGATAATGAATAAGCCCTCAGTGACGCCTGCACCCAAGGAAGTCTTCCTTAATAGCACTGATTAAAAATAAAATGAAGTTTCTTCTTAGGAAGCAAGATGTATTGCTTCCTGCTTTCCTGCACTAGGGTATCTTGTAATTGGACTAGTACTAATTGGACACTTCAGCCAAACAATTTTACTTATTTAAAAAAAAAAAAAAAAATTCAATTTTCCTTGGTTTCTGCCATTCACCAACACCAATATGCAGAACTGTGAAATCAACACAAGACCGTAATTATACAGTGGGAAAAGCATACAAAAATCCTGGTGGAGTCTTTCTTTTTTGTTTCACTTATATACCAAATCAACATACATCTTTCAAGCAGAGACATAAAACTGCTTCTAAAGAACCTGCTGTGATTTAGCATGTCTTGTACAATGGTACGATGGGCAGAATAGGTACAACTACCACAGGTTGAAAACTGTCTCTGTAACACTGATGTGATTTTGTACCTATGTCAAATCATCAACTATAAAACAGGTTATATTTTTTTGCCTGACATGAGGGCATATAATTTACAAAGGAGTGGTAAAAGCTGACATATTCAGGACAGCAGCCTAGAAGAAACAAAATCATAATTAAAAAGTAGGTTATTTCTTAGGCAGACACTAATTGGCAAAGACTTGCATCTCTCTGTTTTTTCTAAGTAATGTTGGTCAAACCCACATAAATAATACCAGGGAGCTGAAAATCTTGAAAAATTGAGGGAATGCAGCAACAGTTATTTTTCCTTTCCCGCCCTGCTTCGTTCTATCCATTAATTCATCCTTTTCCCTTGTGCCCTTAAGACTTCTCCTTTCACCACTTCTCCTATTAACAGGGCTTCCTCCGCTCCAAAAGCAGCTGCTGTGAACTACTTCCTTTTAACGTCTCATTTCCAAAACGAACTTCCTCCATGAAGCAGGCACACACCAATCTGTCTCAGCAGAATATGTAAGAGCCTTGGAGAGGTGCTGGAGAATAAAGGAGAGCCAGGGGAGACTCTGCCTTGCATCTTCTGATGCTGCCTCTCCCTCTGTACTTTCTGTATGGCAAAACCACTAAAAACGATGCACTGAAAAACTGCATCCTACTACTTCCCTCCCTTAATTTCATATATTTGCGTTCATAATTAATTTTGTTTATTAATTTTAGCATAGATTTTATTTCATTTTAATAGGATGATAGCCTTTTATTTTCTACAAAATACTTGTAATATTTTTTGCAGCAGCAATATATGGCTGCAGAATGCCTCAATGTATTTTACTAAACCTCATTCATTCCTCCTTAATATTCTGCAGAGAGAAACTCAAATTCGGCAAACTGCTGATGGGCTGCATTTCTGAGTTCTGTATTGCCTCAAATACAAGCTCAGTAAACTTAAAAAAATCATAATTGGAAGCCCCAAGAGATCAGAGAGACCGCTATTCTAACCTGTTATGGAAGTCAGATTCAGGAGGGATTTCTGATTCTAGCAGTATATATTTCACAAGACCAGCAAGCGCCCCTTTTCTTTTTTTCCCCCTATAGAATAAAACACAGAATTGCTAACATGTTAAAGCAAGGTTAAGAATGCAAACCCAAAGCCACACAAAATGACTTGACATTGATATGCTGAATTACACAGGTTTTTCAGCACATTTTGTATTTTTAGACCTTCTGTGATATAAATATAGTTTAGTTCCAATCAATCTTGCCTGTATAAATGTGAAAGAAACAGTTCCCACAGTGAACCTCTGGATTCCACATTAATCATTGCTCTGAAAGACCATTTAATTACAGCAAGAATTAAATATACCAGACTATTTCCCCAAAACTGTACTGCATTCTACACAGTTCTGTGTGTTCTGTCTTTGCATTGTTCCATTCAGGGAAGCTCTGCCTGCAAAACAAGATACAAATACAGATTTCTGCTATTCATACTGTGGACACTGGCTGCTTTTCCTCCTCAACTCCATCAAAATGGTTTGCAGGAGAAAATGACAGAAATGTGACAATGTCCAAATATTTGCATAAGAAAGATTTTTAAGATTTCCTCCCTTTTCCTTCTTCTGTATGTTCAATTCATTATCTTACAACCCAGCATGAAGATGCTGACTGGGCTACCCTCAGCTATGACAGAAGCTTGAACACATCATTTTTTTGGACAGGTTTCCCCCAAAAGTTTAATTAGTGAGTGATCCCAGACTTGTGGGCACTGATGAAAAGTTTAAACAACAACGGACCAAGGGACACCCAGCCACAAAGGGCAAGCTTCAGCAACATACCTTCAGTGGAATAAAGGAAAATAATCCACTGCAACAAGTATATTAGTTATTTCTGTTGTTTGCCTATGTATTTGGAAAAGAAAATATCCTGCCCAGCCTTTTTTTATTGCTTAATTAAAAAGAAAGCCAGAAGTCACTTAAAAAATATTGAAAGTGTATATTAATCAGTGCAACTATAAAGTTATATTTTATTAAATAATTTTGTAGTAACTAAATTCCTTTACCTTTATGATGTGTAATGTGTACCACCAAACTTACAAGTGGTACCTCTTCTCTTTTAGTTCTAATTTTCAAGCTAATATTTTCACTAGCATCAATGTAACATCAACTAATACAAAATAATCTCATATTAAAGATAAAGAAGAGTAAATCAAGTTCTTATAAATCAACTGTTCTTCGAGTGAACTTTGTTTTAGCAGCAAACATATAGGATCAAAGAAAGAAGAAAAACATTTTTATACACCGGCATGTCTTTTTAAGAAAAGAAATTGCTGTGCTTGGGAATTTTTTTAGAAGTACAGATAATTACTGAATACTGCCCCAGTTCGTGCAGGTACAATCCCATTAAATGCAACTGTACTGGTTTCTCACTTTACCTAAACAGACATGTCCAATTAATTTGTTGTCAAGCGGAAAACAGAACAACTGCATCAGGTTGAGTTTTACATCACCCACATTGTCCAGTAACCATCAGATTGAGTCTTTCTCTCATGCTGCTTCTCTGCCTAATACCTTGGTCCTCAGAGATGCCTTTGCAGACTGAAACATGAAGTAGTTATACAGCACTGACTGGCAGCATGCTGTTAAACAAGCAGTTTCATTTGTTCAGGGTGTTTTGGCTGGATTGCTCAGCTGTAATAATCCCCTTGATGTAACAATGTGGTTCTTAAAAATCACAATTCGCTGCCACAGAAGTTCTGCGATGCCAACACAATGATGATGACTGTGAAGAATTCTCCATCAATTTACAATCAGAAATGATCACAGGTTTCACTGCAGGCAACTTATAATGCCACACCAGATCTCTGAACTTTTTCCCAGTCAAATCTGAACCATATTTTGCTTCACATTATAGCTCCATTATCAGGTGTTTTCTCAGATGTTAAGGGTTACTTACTTGATATCTGAGAACTCTACTGCCAAAATTCAAGCTGACTTAAAACAGCATGTATGTATTAATTTGGCTATGATGTGTTCTAATTTTATTCATAATAATAAAAAGAATGGGGTAAACCAGAAGGCTTCACTGATAACTGCTGTTCACTTCTGGGCATACTCTGTGTAGCAGAACACCACTGTTACTACCTGTAGAGCAAAACTGAGATCTAAACAAAGTAGATGTATACCTAGCAATCTGTGAGGTGAAACACGAAAGTTCTTGCAGTACCACAAAACCAAATGCACACACAAACAATAACCAACTGCAAAAGATTCAAGTATTTTTGTGGAGAAACTGACCTACTTCTCAAAGGGACAGTGGGCATATACGAGGTGGTAGCAGCAGGTAATGCAGCATCGATACCTGTGGTGTAATAACTATAGGTGGCTTGAACACCTATTAAAAACTTCATCAGCTATAGCTCAGTGCTGGCAATGGTTTCGATGGATGCCAGGTAACAGCAAGGAACAAGAGGCTGGTGAAGGAACACACAGTTCTCCCCATTCTTCAAAGCACTTGCCACCCAACAGCCTAGGCATCAATATGAATATCTGCCTGTGTGGATGTTAACCTGTGTGACGGTCACCGCACAGAAGACAATAAATACAAAAAATTTCTCTTTTATATGCATCTTCACAAGGTCAGCAATCATTTGTCAGTATTCACATAAAGAACTATATATAACCTGTGCCATCTTCCTTATTCTACATCAAAGCTTTCTGAAGAGGTAGCTAACCTTGTATACTGGAACAAACAGCTATATATGAGGAACAATATTTTTCTTAATGCCAGACATGCAAAAATAGACTAAAAATGATCATTCAGGGAACTGCCTAATGTAGAGGAGGCACCCTTCAAACACATTTTTAGAAAACAAAAGCATTGCTGTGATTACTTTCCTCTCATGGTAAGAATGACATACACTTTTCTTCAATTTGCCCTCTATGTATTTATTTTGGAAGATGACTTTTCATTTTCAGTTTAGCCTACAACTGTTTCCTAAGTGACAAATGACGTGCTACAGGGAAAGGAGCTTTATGTTAAGACCAAAATTCTCAGCCAGCTTTGCCCTTCCCTGCTGGGCTGTATTTACAGCCACACCTTACATTACTGAGCCTTGAGCAAGCACAAAGTGCTGATTCAGAGCTCCTCACCTGCAGTGAGACAGCCTGCTACACCCACGTTAAACAGGGGGAGATGGCCATGTGAGATAGAGCAGGGTAGCAGCAAACCTCTGTTACAGTTCTTGTTATGGGTTTGGCAATTAACTTTTGCTTTAATTTAAAAGACAAGACATTAAAAAGCTGAAAGCTCTTCCCTCACCCACAAGAAAAGACATTCAAATCATAAGTAGTGTTATTACTCACTTGAATCAACCATAATGCTCCAACATGTTCCTCCCTAACTGAAATGTCATTTATACTACACACTTTATAGCTGAGTGTTAACAACTGTACAGCTTTAAGGAAAATGTGAGCAAGGTTAAAAAAGAAAGGATGAAATTCTGACACCCCTTCCTGAGCCGAACACTCGTAAAATGCTGCAACTTCCAGGGACATCGGACTTCCATTTCACCACCAAATTATAAAGGTATGGCTGATGATTGATGCTTCCTCATCAGCTTAGAAGATTCTGGAGCGAGGATGTAATCAGGTTTCTGTGATGGAGCAAGTAAAAGTGACATAAATGCTGTAAGTCCCTCTGGCAAAAAAGACAGGTAATAGCCACATGCACCCTCTGGAGGTAGGCATGGGAGTACAAGTGATATTAAAATAGATTTTCTTAGTTGAGAGAACTATCTGAAATAACTGGAAAGTTTAGTCCTTTAAGACACAACTTGTTTAGGGATGACTGATATGTATGCTAAAGGTTCTGTAATGAATAGAGGAATGAGGGTGGGCTATGATTTTTTAAATGAATATCACATCGAAGACTAATAAACTATCCTTCTCTTTTAATAACTTGCCCTACATGCACTTGTAATGGGCAGCCTGAGGAGGGAGCTTATGTGGAGGGGGGATCTTGGAGCTTGCAGGCAATCAGCATCTGTAGAAGTTTGCTAAATATGGCATCACCCACAGACAGCTCTGTGAAGTGGTTTGATGCCTGTGATCTCTGGACAAGGCGCCAACACGCCCTGTGCATGCTTGGGATATTCCCAGCAGCAGCCAGGTGACCTTGCCTTTTACAAGCAGCAGAGGAAAGACTCATGCTGGGCCCCAGGGAGGAAGGGAAGAAGGCCACTGTAGGCCACAAGTCACAACACCAAAAGAGGAACACTTTTTGAGCACTGACAGAGAAGCAGAATGAAAAAAAAATGGAGCAAACTGCTGCAGCAATTGAGCAGAGTCCAAACGTCAGATACTCAGCAGGAGTGAGGAGGAGAGACTACAAGAAATGGCTAAAATCAAATAAAAATGGAAATATCACAGGACAAAAATCAAAGCAGGATGAAAACAGGAGCCCTCCTGCCCCTGAATCCTAGCTACAGCCCAGGGCATGTAAGAGGAACTGTGATGCCCATCACAGAGGTTTTATTTTGTATAAACTACAGCTATTTATTATTTTAGTTACCAACAGAACATTTTTGGGGAATATTTCCCATGGATGATTGCACTTTTAATAGCGCATATAACAGAATACCTAGAATGCCAAGTTTTGTAATGACCAAACTGAACCTTTTATGTAAAAAAATGAAGAGAAAAAAATAGTCATCCAAAATGCCCGCTGGTCTGCTGACATCCTCCTATAAATATCCACACACTACATACAACATATCAATGAGAAAGCCTCAAGCTTGGAAAGAAAAAGCATTGATGGGAGAAGATAAATGGAAAAAAAAGGCCTCTTGCAAGACTTTTCTTCCCTTCATTGATTTGAATGTACACACTTCAGCCTTACAGCTTTTTTTTATTATATTGTGCAGGGGATTGGAATCCTTTTAAGTGTTTGTATGTGCATGTGCGAGTGACAGCACATGGTGAAATTCAGTAGCTATACAAACAAGTTGATAGGAATTTTTTTAAACTACGGAACTATTCCTCAGCTTCTACTGTTTCCATTTGTCATTCCTTAAAGTTCAATAAATACAATACCAAACCATTAAGCAATCCTGCATCTGCTTCAATAAGCAACATTTGATTAATGATAAGAAGAATGACACGGTGTGGTATTACCAAGAAGACCAATGCAGTGCAATATATTTTCTTCATTGTACTGGAAAAAAAATATTGCTTTAGTGACAGCAGTACTGTCTGGCAATGGCAGACCCTGGAGTGGAAATTCGAGGATGCCATTACTGTGTTTGTGACCTGCGTGAAGGCTGCATGGATCTGCTGTTTTTTATCTCCCCCATGTGGCTAAGCAAGTTAGTAAGTCTGCCTTAGAGAAGCGGCTTCCTTCCTCTCCAGAGCATCTTCCAGTCAGATGAAAAGGCCAGTGTGGGTCTACAAGAACTTGAAAGCTGAACAAAAATTCATTAAGGGAGTAGAAAGCACAAGGAAATGCTCGGTCTCAAAAGGAACAAGTTACTCCACATATTCCCATATAACTCCTAAATTTACCTCTTAACTCCCTTTGCAGTATACAAATGAAGGAGTTACAGCTTGAAATAGTACCCACGTTTGACAGTTTGTAAGTGGGTTTAATCACCTCAGTACGGATTTACTAATAATTTATGATCCAATTTGTCTTTGAAATAACTAATATTTCAAGCACCTGACATCAGAGGTATCTCAACTGGTATAATCTCATTGCAATTAATAGCCTCAAACCATTCAACTGCCATCTATCACTACTTCTCAAAAAAGAAGTGATTATCATTACTTTCCTTTTTTCTTTAATGTCTCCTGTAAATTACAATAAATAAGCAGATAGCCTTCACCCTTTTAGTTACATATATGTTTAAATAGTGGTGAAAAGGGTATGGAAAAAAAGGAGGTAATCATTACTGTTATTTTAGCTATGCTCTAAATCTGTTATAAACATTAATGTGGCTGTAGGCCAGTTCAGACAGGATATAAACGACTGTCCTCCACTTTGCTCTTTTCTTCAATCATTAAAGTTTACTTAATATTCATGAAAAATACTTTGTATCCCTGGAAGCTAAAAGCTTCTCTTTATTCACAGAACAATTACACCTCTGGCTGTATCATAAATTACCTACATTGTCAGGACAACATACTTATAACCTTATCTGGAGGACCAATCCTAGATATGAGAAAAAATATTTGTTTTCATGCCTAATAATTAATAAAAATGCTCTGCTGTTTATTTAAGTTATAAAGAGTGCTCTTTATTTATGGTTGTTAAATATTACCAGGACAACCAGGAAATCTTTCAAAGTCAGTGAAAAATTTGAAATAGGGAATTTTCACTGATGTTTGTGCTTACTGCTCTTGAATTTCCCAAGAGATGTATATGCAATTTGGTGATTGATCTTCCCAAAGAAAGGTCTAGCTGGAGGCAGCTGGCTTGAGCTGGGAAAATGCAGTCACCAAACAGGCATCTTTCTCATTATGACAGGCAAGGGTGGCATTGGAGGTGATATTAAAACACTTTTCTTGCCTTGTCAAAGCTTCTCTGCAACTGGGGTGAAACATGCACAGCTTTCCACAAACTGAAGTTCAAGAGGACACCTTAATGTCTACAGCCATTGGGGGAAAAAAAAAAAAAGAGCAGAATTTTGTAGAAACTACTTAGGAATTACAATTTTTACCTCTGGTGTAACCTTATGGATCCACTGCTATCTTATGCCCACAACTTTTATTTTTCATTTGTTATGGCAAGTGATGATGCTACAACAGCTAAGACTAAGGAGTTGTTTTAGTCAAATTTCCATTCTTACCCTGCAAAGGTTTTCAGAAAAATCCATGATGTTGGGATGTTGATTGAAATTCCAGTGTTTATCTATTCCCAAAGCAGTATTTTCTCCCACGAAGTATGAGCAAGATTCTTCCTAAATCCAGTTGGAGGATACAGTGGACATCCATACATTAAAACACCTTTTGTTTTAAAAAAGATTTTAAATACACTGGTCTTAAAAACTAAGGCTAGAATAAATATGCTTAAAATCTGAAAGCCGATATGGATAGAAATCTATCCTAAGTACTACTTAAATGTTACTTTCTGCATGAAAAATAATCTGTGGCACATGTACCACAGAGCAGTCACATGATTACTGAGAACAATGGAAATTACAGGTTTGACAAGCACATCCCATGATCAAATCAAACATTGCTTTTCTGCTCTGCATCACTTACAGATATAGAATTTTCTTTTTAAACAATAGTGGTATTTGGAAATTGTTTATAGAACAATAAAACTATGTAACATTATTTCTGCTCAAGCTCCCTAGCTCCTTCTGTAGCTATACAATAGTGTTATCCTCAGTTTGTCATAGCCCTTGCTGTGAAGTTTCTTTATTATTGGAGCACGGTTATAGAACAAAACCAAAAACAAAGTCCTCAAGACACTACTGTTAAGAACACCTGAGTTTGAACATCAGTGGTCAAACAGCACCAAAGTGAACAGCCAGTGCTCTCAGTGCTCAAAAGCTGAGTAACAGCTGCCCTTGTGTTTGTCCTTTTGTGCCTCAGATTCACAAAGAAAAGACTGACCCAGTTCTCAACCAGCTGTGTGTCCCAGTGCACACTGTTCAGGGGCCTCATGCCCACCACACCATGCATGGAACGTGCCATGGAATTGGCTGCACAAACAGGAAGGTGGGTAAGTGGCTTTTTAATATTATTATATTGCGCTTTTCTCCTACAAAAGTTTTACAGTGTATCTGTAGAGCAACAGTGTATGACTTTAAAGCTGTGCAATATAATAAAGAAAAATGCCACTTACCTGACTTTCCATAATTGGGTCTACAAGAACTCAGAGTCTCACTAGTATGCTAAATATCAGGATGTCATAGGACAGCAAAGAGTCAGTCTTTTGAGAACGAAGAATGTCATGTAGCCTAAAAAAAGATTACAAAGGGTTTTTGCTTCTCTAAAGGAAAAACCAGACTATATTAATTTTTCTGTTATGCCAATCCTTTAGGCTTGCCTTCCAACGAAACAGAAAGTTTCTGCCACTTTCTGTCATTCTACACACCACTTCTATATTCCTTCCAAAAAAAACCCACTAATTTTCCTGAATGTCTTTTAAAAATGTGATTTCTCTGCTGATAAATACAGATATCTCCAATACATACACCAGTTCCAAAATTTATTTACACCATGTTAGGGGCAGTAAGTTGGAGGAATTTCATAGCCAGACACAGAAAATTACTGTCAACAACCAAAATAATTTTTTTTAAAACTACAGAAAATTTTCCACAGCTTTGTAATACTGTTTAAGTGTCCAGTGAAGCTCAAATAGTAAGAATAAAAAGCCCTTGGATTTAAAGAATGCTGCAGGTGTCCTACAGGTGTCTTGACATAGCATGATAAGTAAAAACCAAAACCACAACAACCGCCCCTGCCAACAACTCAACTCTAACAAAGCAGAAAAACCTGAAAAACTCTATCAAATTCCAGAAGAATTAACTGCAGTGTGCAATCAGTAAAATTTAAACATCAAATTTTGTTTACAAAATGTCACTTGCCCCTTACATACACACAATACAAAGAGATATACTGAAAAACTGATATATAAAATAACGGTGAACACTTTAAAATCCTCTGACTGCAATGAAAGCTAAATTGGTGGGAAAAAAGTCAGTTCAATTTTCTGCAGACTCATAACATACATTACCTGTACTCAATAACCAGGCTAGACAGATACCTGATGCCCAAATGTACAGCATCCTTTGATAAGGAGTACAGAAACCTCAGGTGCAAAACATTGTACGGAAGCAAAATTCAGGCCCCTTCTGACTGACATGAACTGAAAACCAACTTTACATGTGAGATCAATTGGAGAACAAATAACATTTCTAGCCTGACACTATCTGTGCAGTGGTAATTGTAAGATACTGTTCATTCTTCTAACGCTATGGTTTACAATGCTTTAATTTCCTTCTTATTCATGGTATCTCAAATGAACTTTTGAGTCCAAACAACTCCAAACTCTCTAAAGCAAAGCTGAAAACCCAGAAGGCATTTCCTAAATGAAAAACAGATTCATGGCAACCCACATCAAAAAGCATTTTCGTATCAAGTGAGCCATAAACCAACTTTGTTATACGTACAACTGAAGAATTACCTGTTTTAAAAAAGGGAGAACCCAAGACAACAGGTAAAGATAAAATGCATGGATTATGTTCTACATGACTCAAATATATGGCAGAACCAGAATTAACCGGTCATTTTTCAAAAAGTCTTGTCTTTGATTATCTCATAACCTCTGTAAGTTTCTTGGATATCTGAAAAAGAACAAGCATAAATATATGCTGCTTTCTCAATCAGTTAAAGGGACTACACTATTTTAACCTTGCTAGGTTTCATTAATGCTACTTAAATGTTTTCTTTAATCTTGGGACAGACCTTTAGTCCAGTGTCATGTTCTTCTAGCCATGACATTGCTCCCCATGCATCCTCTTTTTTAACTAAATGGTGACTACCATTTAGAATAGGTTACTGCAAAAAATATCTATAGTTGATCTGAAGTTGTGTCACAGAAACACTGTCCTTACATGTGGGTTTCAATCTTTCAAATGAAAAGACTACGCCAACAACTATTTGTACCACAGGTAAAGAAATCCTCAAATTGTTTATTAAGAAGAATGTTACAACACCACCTGTTTGTGCCTTTTAGTTAAGTGCTCAAAGACAGCTTTGAAAGAAATGTGTTTCCATGAGAAAGGACTATGCAGCAAACACGTAACTCTCTCTTAAAATGCTTTTGAAAATTCTGGGGAGAGGAATGCATGACATGCCTTAGGCATTGTTTTCCAAAAGACTTTTGATGAAAAGAAGGTCTGAGTTTAGCTAATGGTCAATGCAAACAAATACTAGCACTAATAATTCATAAAGATACTAAACCCACAAAATACTGAAAACAATTACATTAGTAAAAAACTCTAATACATGTTTTAGACAGAAAAGAACATCTGAATCTGCCACAATGACCCTGCCAAAAAAAAAAAAAAAAAAATCATGAAATCACTAAACACTGTAGGACTATTACATAGTTTGGATTTATGCTTCTAGGTCTCAAGGAGGTTGCAAAGTAGAGCTATTATGAGGGGGAATTTCCTTCATTCCTCTGGTGTGCTCCCTGTGGGAACAAGAAGTTGACCACACAGGGAGTCAAGAAAGGGCAGTCCTCATGCAAAATACAATGTGGTACTGACATCCTCTTCATCCTTCCTACCTGTGCATGGTACAGGCCCCCAACATCCCATGCCCAAGCCCTGGGATACAGAGACATTCACTGGCTCTAACTGTGGGGTAACAACTTGCTCCCTCTTCCCTCCAGAGAAGTGCAGGAGAGAGCAGGTGCAGGACCACGTGAGGAGTGCAGCCTTCTGCAGGGAAGCAGGAAAACTGCCAAGGTAGGGGGAGCAGCCCCCTGAATCGTGAAGTCACTGCTTTGTACTTCTCGTATCATTCACTGTCACAGGCAGCTGGAACTGCTTTGCTGCCTATCTTGTACCTCCTGATACGTAACTGGAAGCTTCTTGTATTTTAGTTCAGTAAGTAACAAATGGTGGAAACAAGCCAAAATACATGTGTTGACATCTACAGCACAGGAGGACAGTCTGCTAACAAGAACAGACTAAAATGTTCCTTGAAACCACAAGTTTAGTGTGTTTTTGTACTTACTACAATAGCAAGGAGATGCTTAATTCTAAATATATAGTATCACAATCCAAACAAACCTTTAAGGAGTGGTATTTCCATTCCAGCCTCCCAAAATTTACTGTTCAGATAAACAACAGTAACGGCTTTTAAAACAGGCTAATATCTCCAAAATCTGAATCTCATCTAAAACTCATCTAAAAATTTGACAAAAACCCATGTTTCTAAAAGTGGCCTAGTATATCAACACAGTACAGCACAGATTTTTATTAAGGGTGTGATTTTTATCTCAATGGGATATTGGAAGCAGCATTTCAGCATCACTTTTGAGTCACAGTCTCCTGAACGTGATAATAGAGAGCAGGAAAACTAATGCAAGAAATGTCATCAGCTCCTTCTCCTCTTCTTGGGTTTTTTGGCACTTGTTATCTTACTTGATCCAAAACCAATACAAATGTGACCCAGAGACACAGACTGGTGGAATAGCCAGTTGGATCAGAGCAGATGTGCTTTCCTATTTCAGGACTTACAGTCCCGCCTCTTACAGAAATCTTCTTTGACTCTAAATTGCTCTTCCGGCTTTTTATTTTTTTCATACTTCTTCTTTTAAAACATGGATTGAAGAAGAATAAGGCTCAAGATAAAGGTTTAAAGTCTTCTGGAGGTGGATGACCACATACACAGAGCACCCAAAAGAAAGGAGAGCACAGTACAGCACCTAAGTAAGGACAGACTACTCATAGCCATTAAAGATACAAGAAGAATTGCAAGAACAACTCCAGTGGAGATAAAACCTCCATATGCAGTCTTCTGCATTATGAGGATTGAGTATACAAAAATTATGTGAATGTTTACAGCTTTATTAGCTTTTCACCTTCTGACTGATCCCAGAATTAAAAGTCATGTCATGAAACCAAAGGTAAAAGTCCAGTGGATCATATGATGCAGGACTTGATAGCTTGCCTTATCTGTTCAAACCCCAAGCATTTCCAAATCAGAAATATACTCAGTTGATTCTTTTAATATAGAAATATTTCCAGAACAGATACTGCTTAAATGGATCTCAGTAACACAGAATTTCCATTGCCCCCCTCAATGTGATTTCTACCAACTGCCCTGCTTATCCAACACTATAAAAAAGAAAACAAATAGAAATCTGAAATGCCCCTATTTTCACTCCAAAGAAATGGCACTGAAAGATTCTTTGTGTTAAATCAAGAGATCAAGTTCTCAGCTCTTTGAAAAATTTTAGATGACACTGGGAAGTACTTAATGGTTTTTATTATGAAAGTGTTCTGACCTGATAGGTTCACAATAGTAAGCTATGAACACCATTCTTTAGAGACTCAGAGTAGTAAAGAGAGGAGTGTTTATAAATAATGTAATAATATCACACGTTAAAATTCAGGATGAAATATCACAGTCAAACCTTCTCAACTCCGACATTCTGTAGGGGAGATGAAACTTTCTATTATTTACCACAATAAAGGACATTCTGCCTAGAAATTTTAAAAAACACTGATTTAAAAAAACCCCAGATGTTGACTGCAGCGAGTTTCCTTCACCACTTAATTCATATCCCACATCCCACATTGCACAGTTTGAGGTATGGTTGTAATAGCCAGGGTAAAATTGGTACATGGAATTGGAATTTTTTGCAAGAACGGCAGGATTTTAAAATGCTATAGCTAGGCTAATAAGTGTTAAATATATGCCATTTGACATCTGAAAGCAGACTGATTCACAAATGCTATTACAATTCATACAGCAATTCAGAAGTCCCGGGGCAATGGCAACTCATACATGTAGATTGCCAAGAATTGGCAAGGATGATACGTTTTACTTTTGCTGCTTTATCAAAATCCTTCAAAGAAACTTACCACTTCTTCACAGTTGAGATCTACAGGAAAACTAAGGGAAAGTCTCTCTCAACCACAGGAGGTTTTATCTAAATAACTCAAGCCAGATTATTATTTTAGTTGAAAAAAGTCATGCTACCCAAAGGGTTATTTGATTATTCACTCCTGTTGCTACAGTTAATACACCAAGTATTACAAAACAAACCTGACTTTGGAAGACTTCATGTCTCTATGACTAAAAGTCAAGTTTGCAAAACAAATTCTAGATCCTATCATCATGTGATGTACTCTGATCTTTTCAAAGCACAGTCTAACTACCAATTACAGTAGAAACTCTCACACATAAACACTTCATCATTTAATTTACAAAGCAACAGTCTGATCGTGTCTCACAATGATTCAGAGCAGTGTTAACCTATCTCAGAAACTGCAGACTCAAACCACAGCAGGCTTCAGAATCAAGCTTTTTGAAGTGTTTCAGGTCAGTAACATCATTCCACCTCAGGACCATTCTACTTTAAAGTAGCTGTGTTGCATCTCTGGTGCTGGAAATTAGCTTCCTCTGGCAGCAGCAGGATATATAAATTAAAATGTGTATGTCCTAAATAAAAAGCAATGGACAGTTATTGATCAGTAGTGATCTCCCTTCACGTGCCTGCATGGTGGCTGGGAGAAACTCCACACACTGCAGAAGTGATGGCTTTTCTCACTTAAGTTCATCAAACATGCTGGCACTGTGGTATAAATCCTGCCAGCACCATATGATCCATGGCTGAGAGGAGACATCAAGAGCAGTTAAAAAAAAAAGAAGAAACGATGAGCAATAACCAAGCAGGTGAAATGTAATGACTGAAGATCATCATCAGTTGTTTTTAATTACTGAAGCAGACTTAGCACAGGTATACAAGCAGCACTATGTAATATCAAAACTGTCCATGTGCTCTGGGGTAGCCCTGATCAATTCTGCTTGCCATGGAGTTTGAAGGTGGGCAGAATACAGCTGCATGCATTTCAGAGCTGGAACTACCTTTGTAAAACATCTTTTGTTGCCCCTAATTTCCAATCAATCGCATGTGGGCAAAAGGACATATCCGACTGAACATATGTTGGCTGACTACACTCATAAGCAGTGGAATATCCACACCAGTAATTTTCTTCTGTACCAAGACTGGTTTCTTTAGCAGCAGTGAATGCCATGGGCACTGAACAGTAAATGCCAGCGTGTAGCTGGAGACACGCACACGTGTTTGTGCATGACACTTTAGGTAAGAAATTCTGGGCCTCAGGGAAAGACAGTGCAAAAAGATGATGGACCAGGAGGGTGGAGATGGGGAGTCTCAAGCCAGTTAAGGTGTTGGAAATCAAATATAAATGGTTGGTCCAGGCTGGGCCTTTGAAACAGCAAAGGCCTGAGCTACCAGTTATGCTGAGGAACATTAACTATTACTTTGTGTCCATAGTCCAGAAAAGCATGTCTAGCTCCACAACTGAAAGACTGGCCCATCATGTGATCTTGTTACAGAGTTTTAAGATAGCACTTCATTTGTTAAAAAAGGATCAGCTATGATACACACAGCTGCACCACTACAGACAGAAAGCTGACATTCTAGACAGACTGACTAATTTCAAAAAGGAGGATGTTGCATCTGGAAACTCATATAGAATTGCCCTGAGTGTCTCACAGTCACATGGAATTTCAGGGAGAACCATGGTCGTAGCACGCTGCTGGGCATTATTTACCTCCAATACAACAGCAACAGATCTACCAGTGGTATGCTAAGCATAAATTTACACTCACACAAGAAACATTAACAACACTCTTCTGAAAGTTGCAAAAGATGTGGTGTAGGACCCAAACTACAACTGCCTCACTGTGCTGAGCGTGATTTGTTATTTTTTAAACAAAACACAGTACTGGGGGTATTCAGTATTTCTCTCTATATGTCTAAGAGAAACTCATTTAGCTGTACATCTATTCCACAACCCTAAAAGCACTAAGCTAAAATGAACTAAGCATTGTGTGTTTAGGAATACCAGTTTTTGAGAACTGAAGAGGCTGAATTTAATGTGTGTTTCGACGAAAATTAAGGAAAGGAAATACAAGCCTCCAATTATTCTGCAATAATACAGGCTATACCTTTATTCCCTTTGTTGAAGAGACACAGGAAAGCTTTACTACAACAACGTGTTGAAATGAGAAGGAAATGGCATTTAAAACAGCTTCACTTCCTACTTAGGGTAGACTTGAGAGCAGGAGGAGCAAGCATGTAGGAAGGAGAGTGCTTGAAGAAAGGAATAAAAGCACAGTAGCTGGTACTCCTCTGCTATAACATTATCAGCCTGCTGAGAGCAATTACAATAGCACAGACAGCACTTGCTTTATTGTGACCTTACTGAGGAAAAAAACCTCTGAGATTCAGGAGGGAATTTATTAGAAAATTTTAATGCCAACTTAAATTTGATCCAAAGGCCTCAATATTAAAGGTCATATCCATTACTATACTGTGGGAAACCTTGGATCTCTCTGTTCCTATGTTCCACCCTTTGTCAGTTTTGTTTTCTTTTGGAAGAGTAGGTCAGGCTCTCCTCTCACTTCCCAGCACTCTGTATTAGAGGCACAAGACTGCTATTTACATTTTAAAAAGCCTTAGCCAGCAGGTCAAATAAAGAACTTAAAAAAAAAAAGAAGTTAAAAACAAAAAGCCAAAATCAAGCAGCACTGATGAAACTAATGCGCTGTGCAGCTGAATTTAACTATCTTACATGGACAGACAAGATAAGTGACCTGATCTCTACCGAATTATCTGTCACTACTTCCAGATCAAGTGTCCTCCTGTCAGGGGGACCAGGTATGAACTGACTACTGACTTGCACACAACAGCCTAAGTTGTGTAGTGTTTTTAAAAAATAAATTCTTAACTGTAGACTGTTACAAACATTTGAAATTAGAAGTACCACCACCGAATTCTGCTCAGCTGAGCTTCACTGCTCTAGTGGAAGGTGTCCCTGCCCATAGCTGGGGGCTTGGATTGGAACTAGATGATCTTTTAAGGTCCCTTCAAAGCCAAATCATTCTCTGATTCTATGAAAGGCTCCTTGTTTGTATGTGTCGATGGTTCCTGGGTACTTCTTAAGCCCCATCACTGCTTTACCCAAAGGTTTCAGCTTTACAACAGGAGATGCATGTGCTAAGCACCTGTGAAAAATATAAAGTGCACTGTGAAGCTCCACAGTCCTCCTCAGCTTCACTGAAGGAAGTATTCCCCACAGATTGCAAAATGAAGTTACTCTTCTTTCATTTGAAGATTTAGGAAAGAATAGAATCACAGATGGCCTGGACTTTACCAAAAGATGAAAAAGACCACAAGTTCTACTTTTACACTGTATTGATCTTATTCAAATATGAAACTGTAATAGAGAGAAAAAGCTTATGTTCTTGAATCCTTATATAATTTTGTAGCTTACATACTTGTGACTTCACCTTGAGCTCTCAAGCACCCATACTAGTCAGCACAAATGTGTGAACACAAGTCCAGATACTTGCTTTCAATCTGCTCAGCTACCCTCTGAACAAAAGAGTCATCCTCTCTTTTCAGCCTATGAGAATACACATTATGGATATTCAGTACACTCCTTACTTTCTCAGTTACCCCAGCATGCAGTCAATGTAGGATGTCTGAGAAAAGGAAGAAGGTTGAAACATAAGTTTCCTGTACCAGGCCCACTTATATTTGAAAACACATCCCACCTGATGACCTGGTAGCAGCTATTTCAGTCTTCCTCCAAAGTACTGGGAAACCTGACAACTGAACTAGTTTTACCTACACTTCAGGCTATGATGGCATTAAATATATTTGTGGAGGACAGCGAATAAAAATAATTTTTTCTGAACTCAATTCACACAAGATTTTATGTTCTTCATGCTAGCAGCCTGTGGCAAGATTTTGGTGGAGGGGAGACTACAGGAGAAGCTTCTTTAAGAAGGTGCCAGAAGCTTCCCGCAGTGTCTCAGAGAGCCAATGCCAGCTGGCTCCAAGAGAGACCCGCCACTGGTCAAGGTCAGCAGCAGAGGTAGTGCCTCTGGGATGTTTAAGAAGGAGAAGAAAAAAAAGAAAACCTGCACAACTGCATCCAGGAGAGAGGAATGAGAGTATGTGAGAGGAACAGCCCTGCAGACATCGAGGTCAGTGTGGAAGGAGGGGCAGGAGGTGCTCCAGGTGCCAGACCCGAGACTCCTCTGCAGCCCGTGTGCAGACCATGGTGGGGCAGCTGCGCTCCTGCAGCCCAGGGAGGTCTATGGCAGAGCAGAGATCCTCCTCCAGCCTGTGGACGACCCCACACCAGAGCAGGTGGATGCCTGAAGGAGGCTGGGACCCCCTGGGAAGCACTGGAGCAGGCTCCTGTCAGGACCTCTGGACCGGTGGAGAGGAGCAGGTTTGCTGGCAGGATCTGTGACCCTTTGAGGAACACAAGCTGGAGCAGTCTGTTCCTGATGGACTGCACCCCATGGGAATGACTCACAGTGGAGAAGCTCAGGAGACTGTCTCCTGCAGGAGGGGCCTCACGGTGAAGGAGGGGAAGAGTGTGAGGAGTCCCCTTGGAGGAGAAGGGAGCAGCAGAGACAATGCGTGATGATCTGAGCACAGGCTGCATTTACCATCCTTTGCACCAAGGAGGTAGGAAAAAAAAAGAGTAATTTTAAGCCTAGGAAGAAGCAAGGAGTGGAAGGATGCTACTTCTAGGATTTGGTTTTTTCATTACCCTTCTCTGATCTGATTGGTAATAAATTACACTCATGTCTCCAAGATGAGTCTGGTTTACCCATGAGGGTAATTGGTGAGTGATCTCTCCCTGACTTATTTTAACACATAAACCTTTTATTGTATTTTCTCTCCCCTGTCTAGCTGAGGAGATAGAGCAGCTTTGGTGGGCACCTAGTGTCCAGTCAGGGTCAACCCACCACACACCCACACTAAATGTAATTTCATACACATCTCAAGTACCTTAGTAGGTTTGAAACCAAAAGCACAAAGAAAATTTGAATGCCGCTTGAAAGGTCACCGCTTCCTAAAGACTCGTGTTTGCTCACACATTCATACTCTGACCCAAGTTTACCTTTCTAGACATGGATGCGAATGACCTCTAGCTCAGAATCTGTGCAGCAGTGGCTGGGCTAAGGTGTCATACCAGCTGCACTCCAGGATGTCTGCTTTTGAAACTAAATATCACTTATTCACACGAGCAAACTACTGCAAAGCCCTCTACATGCAACATGAAGGCTTAATCTGCCATGCAAAACAAAGTGCCAATGGATTTGTCTTGTGAATTGCTTTACCCTTCAAAGGATATTGATTACACACACTGGCTTTAAATGCAATTTGATTTGGTAACTACTATAATTTTGTTTAATAGCTGTTTCTTATCAGTCTTGTCTCATTCAAAAAAGGAGGGAGATAATTTACGACTTACGACATTTGCAAGAAGTCAACAAAATGGCTGCTAGACTAAACTGGAAATATTTAGTAAGTAGTCTTTTCAAATAAAAGCCAGCCTTGATGTTCCTGGTGTTCACAATGGTTTTCACTTACCTAGAAAACAGCATTAACTTCTAAGTCTTTCTTCACTGCTTATTAAGCACGGTTTTTAGTTCTTTGGTTCTACTGTCTTTGTCATAGCTCATAAAACATGGTAAGATTGACACAATGTGGTCAGCATCCTGCCAGCTTTCTGTCTATGCAGATTTCCTTCTTCAGAATACTACTCCCTGGGTTTAAAGCAGACAGAGAGTGACGTAGATGATGAAGGGATACCTTCTGAGGTACACAGTGTTGTAAGACTTGGAATATCATGCCTTAAATCCTACTGTAAGCATATTTTGTGCATCTGGGCAAATAATTTGGTTCCCTGTGCACCTAAGTCTTTAAATATATGCTTATATTTAAACAGAGCTAGCCTCCTTCATTTCTCTCTCAGTATCTTAAGAACATTGATGAAACACACAATCAAAATCAGGATGCCTTGATCTCCCACAGCTCACTGCTACTTCTGCAGAGGAGCAGTAGAACCAGTAATTCTCTCTGTCCTCTGTCTTGCCTATACAGCTGAGGGAATGGAAAAAGTCCCAGCCCTGACAAGCCCCTGCGGATGATGCAACAAATGTATGAGTACTGACATAGTCACAAAATTATTAGTAATAAAACAAGCAGTTTGAAAAGACTTACTCCCTTTTTTGCCCATAAAGCATATCCTACATGTGGTTAAGGTATGTTACTGTCAATGGGCCAGTTCTGCAGTATTATTTGACAGCACTACTTTGCATACCAATTTTTTTCTCCTCTTCTCCCATGAGTATACATACATCATTTTAAAAGCAATTTACAACATGTCAAACTGCTTAAGGAGACTCTTAAAAATCTAATGTATGAAGTTAACCATTGGCATGATTTATTATTGAAGTTCCACGGTTATAACTTGACAATTAAGAAATATTGATAAATGTAAACACATTATTGATGTCAATTAAAAAGCACAAGATTGATTAACCTCCCAGAGGTATACTGGCACAAGCAGTTAGAGAGTAATCACTCCCACTAAGTATTCACTAGTAACAAATGTGCATAGAAATTAGACTTCTGTGAGACAAGAAGTATTTTCATTTAAAATTAAGATAATTTGAACACAGAACCAAAGCACTGGGTCAACAACAAAATCAGGAGAAATTACAAACATGATCTGTCTTAATGTGAAAGGCTAAGTTATTAGGTCACATAATGCTCTCATTAACCACACAGGTGGGCAAAAATATGGTTAAGAATTATCAAACCAACTGCTCAGCAAGTCAATTATGCTCGCAGAAGAAAAATGATGAATGTATTATTTAGCCACTATACTGCAATATTCATAAGTGCCCTGATGAGGGACAGGACCTTATTTTTACAACGTAAACAGCAGATCTTTGTTTTAAGCTATGCATTTATGCACTTTGTACTGGTGACAAAATTATAAAGGTGAGTTCAAAATTCTGCTTAGTAATGGTTCACCTCCTGCCAAGCAAACACCTAGGAAGGACGTTCAGGCAGCACATACCTCAGAGGGGAAACATATCTGACATACCCCAGAAAGCATAACAACAGGAATCAGTCAAACTGTGATTTAAATGTGACTGGAAGAATTTGGGCTCCTTCTTTCTTCTTCTTTTTACTTGCTTTTAGAATTAATGTACTGGCATAATGCCTGTCACGAAGATGAAGGGCACTGCAGCTATAGCTCTTAATGGCCAAAAAAAACCCAGGCTCACCTCAGAAAGCACAAAGCTAAAGACAGCAGCAATGCACCAAGTACCAAGGAGACTGCGTAAACACTAATTAAACTTCACTCTACATTCTTGTCTAGAAAACAGCTTTCTCTGCCTAAACTTCCAAGGGCTTGATCAGACATGATGCTACTGGAGTCTAGCAACTTTCTTCCCTAAGCTTGGCCTTCTTCACAACTTCATGGATCAAACATATCTCCGTCAAATACAACCAGCTTACTACAGAGACAGAATCTGAATTACTGCAAAAATGATAAAACTGTAAAATAACACATCAATGATAAAGCTTTTTTGCTTGAAAGAGCTTTTATGTGAAGGCCACACATATGTTTATTGTCAAAATAAAACTAGATCACTGTAGATTTACCTGGTTGCAAATTCAGTCAAATGGTATTGGTGACAGAGACTGTGTTTGGTGTTATGACAACCCACAGGGGTATTCAGTGGACTCCCAGAAAATTACAATATATGCAGACCTACCAGACACAAAGGAACACGAAGAGGACTTTTTTTTTCTAAGTAACTTTTTTTTCAGAGTTTTGTTAACTGACATTTAATGATGGTGGATTGTATAAACAGCTTTCATTTTGACAAGCAATTTTAAAATAAGAAAGCAAGTGTCACCTTTGAAACTGGAAAAATGGAAAAGTTTTAGTGACAACCAACAGAAGAAGCACAAAGATAATAAGATGGGGAAATAAAAAGCACTCATGAAACCAGATTCTTGGAGCAAATAAGGCAAATGGACCTCTTTGCAGACTGCTCTTATCTTGAGAATGAAGAAAAGAGTAAATTCTTTAGACTTGAAAAACTATCTGTGGGAGAAACAAAAAAAAAAGGCGTCTGATACAGAGTGGCAGGGGAAAATTTAAAAACAGATTTTCAGTGTGGTGTGGGGAGAAGCAATGTTCATCTGAAAGGCCAGAAAAGAATGCAAGTAGCTTAAGAAGGAGCTAAAATGCCTCCTCTTCCCTCTGTTAGCTGTAAATGGAAAAACTGAAATTGTAATATGCTGATAGACAGATGACTGAGCATGGGGGGTAGGGGAAAATGCCATTAAAAAAACCCACAGAACCACTGCTACGGGACCAGGTGACTTGTCAGATAGTGAGGGTGCCAACACCAACATTGTCATCCTGAATTACAGACTGCAGTTCAAGGGCAGCAAAACACAGTCCTGGGGATCAGAGGCACCAGACACATGTGCCAAAGCTCCTCCTGGAAGGAAGTGTGCCTGCTCAGTTGCAGTGCCAGTGAATCTGACAGTGTCTCCTTTCAGTAAGCAGGACAAAATCAGGATGGAAAGTTTTCACACCAAGGAAAAAAGAAATAAAACTACAACAGATTAAAAAGCAACCAACAAACAGAGAGATCAAGAGATCACTGTTTTAATAACAGCACTTTTGTCTCTCTCCCTTTTTTTAAGAAGTCCTCAAAACAGCAATCCCTCTAATTTCCTCAAGGTCTAGCTGTACTTAAAACTGGTTTGCCCCTGAGAAGGGACTTTTGTGAGAGATCAATATTCTGAGGTGAATATAAGTCACAATGTATACACAAGGCTTTTACAAGGTTATATGTTTCATAAATAACAGGCAGGATTGCCATACTTCTCCTATTCAGTAAAAAAGACAACCTCCAGAAATGTTCTGCTCTGCAGCAGACATCACACAACAAGAAAGACAAGTAGTTGCTCAAAGGTTAATACACTTTAATGCGAGAAACTCCATCTTCAAACCTTCCCTCAATGGGCACCACTGCAAACCAGACTGACAGGCATCAAAGCAAGATCACACAGTCAGATTAGAAACATAGCAGAAGTCACTTGAGCTGTGATCAAAACTACAGCACTTATTTCTACTTTCCCTCTCTTGACAGTATTTTTTATTTGTACTAAGAACAACACACACACTTGCTGTTACCTCATCTAGAAAAGCCCCCTTGAAGTTTTGTTGCAACAACCACCTCTAAGAGCCATATTCATCATAGTCCCTGGGCTGAAACCCTTGAGACATGAAACACAGCAAAGCAGAAAGCACAAAGGGACAAATGGCAGAGGGACACAACTGCCTGAAAATGTGATCTTTCCTTGGTTCTGGAGCTTTCTTCAGCACAGAATGGTTAGTGCTCCTAAATGTTTCAAGGAGCTACTGACCAGCCAAGCTGATAAAACTTACTCTTTTCCATGTGGAAGTTTACACCCAGCATTTGCTTTATTGGATGTGACATAGTGCCATGCCAAATTGCTCACTAGAAAGTAAGTCCTTCTCCTGTCCTTCAGACAGCCCTCATCTGTGCACAACATCAGGTGCTCACAGCTCTGGATGTATTACATAACTACTGTTACTATTTATGATAAGGCCCCAACCTCACTGGATTAGCCACTAAATACATGCAACAAAAATAATGACAGATCTTTATGACAGATAATTACAGTATTTTAAATGCTTTGGCCAACACTCAGCAGTCTTTATTTTTAGGAAAGGTTACTGCATACATCAAATGCTGTGTTTTACCCTAAGCTCTTACATCAGAAAGACAAAGCCTCATTCTACCTCTGAATCGCCTCTGCTGGCAGCCTAAAGGTTACTTTCAATGCACAGTCTGCTTTGGTATTTAATACTGCAGACAGAACCTGCCACTTGTAGTTTAGTCAGCAGAATGAACAGCAGCAAATCACTTGTGAAAACACAATCTTGTTCTCCATCAGGAGAGTTAAATGGAAACCTAAGGAGTAACATTGCTCTGGAGACTCACACAGGTGTAACCTGGAGAGCCATGCCACATGAAGACGAGTAAACTGCCTATTACACTTCCTGTGCCCTCAGATGCCAGAAATTAAGCTGATATGACAGCTCTGGGCTTTTGGCATCTGTTCCAGTGCTGCACAACTCCAAAGCTAGCCTACATGCCAAGATGAAAAAGCTATTTGGAAAAGCTGGCCAAAGCAGACCTCACTGCTAACAAGTTCTGTGAAAGGACAAGTTCTGATTCAGTGGGTTTCTGTTTAAATTTACCAAACCTTTTCCAAAGTCACTCCTATGACACCTTTTTCTTTGTTCCTCCTTCTTCTCAACCCCCAAAATCTTATGGATATTTACTGTACATAAAATATATTTAGTCTCCTACTGAAATCCAAAGCCAGTATAGCTCTGAATTTACTGCTTCCCAATTTCAATTTCAAGCTTTCTTTTGTTTACTAAAAGACAGGTATTATCCACCCTATGTTATACATTCCTTCACCTGCATCTGTGTCTCTTTCTAAGTCAAGAGCACAGAATTTTAATATATGTTAAGGATTTCTGTTGCTTTCTTAATCATATTCTTCCTGGTAGGTTACTGTTGTTAACTATTTGAAGTTTTCAAACCACATGTAAAGTAAATGCAATGTGAACACAACAAAAGAATTTAAACAACCTCAAGGTAAAGAAAATATCTAAAAATAACACCCCAAAGAGCTCTGAAATTTAAAAAAAATTAAATTAAAAAGCCCCAACAAACAAAGGAAAATGCCCCCAGTGGCTCTAAATCCTAAGTCAGCTGATTTGAATTCAGTTTGTGGCTTTGCCACAAGCTCCCAGCATAATTTTGGTAATTGCAGGTAAGGAACCAAACAAGTGAGAATTCATGATGTAGTAAAGCAATTAAAAACTGACTACCAGTATTGCAACAGGCTAGGAGCAAGAGAAGTGCAAGAGGCTCGTGCCAAACATTTTCTACATTCTAGCTGCCAATCCAAGGATTTAGAAGTGTATAGGTAGTTCATGGATACTGTGCAGTGACTTGATGAAACTGTTTTACCAGGATATTTGTCCATTGTTTGGTTATGCCACTCACCTCCTGCTCTTTTACCGTGAATGAGGCATTTGAAAACTTTACTCTGTCTACACTTGCTTTAACTATAGCTAAATGGCTCAAGAGGTAAGAAAAGTTCTCTGGGTGTTATGTCAGCTCTATCCTGGCTGGAAAATGATACCCAACAGTAATAAATAAAAAAACATGACGCAAGTGAAAACTGCAGCAAATTTCCAAGGACAATCCTCTTATCTAAGAACTGTAAGTCTACAATTTTGTGGTAGAAAAAGACATATTTTTGTAGAGAAATGCGTATTTGCCATTGTGAAGCTGGAAAAAAAGAGATAAAATTCAAAGAGCTTCTCAAGAAAAGCAGTAAAATTATTTGTGATTTTAAAACTTCCTTGCCGTGACAAACTTGGTAAGAATAAACCATATTAGAGCTCCAACAGAGTTGTCTGCCAGCAGGAAAACATGAGTTGCCAGTACCATACACATTCCTGAACAGTAGCGTGGTGCTGCCCCATGCACTCAAAGAGCTTTTCCAGCTAATCTTTTCTCTTGGCTCCAAAACTGCTGACAACATAATGAAACACATTACACTGTATTTTGCAACTTTCTTACATATTCATTAAAATTAGGCATAAATACGACTCGTAGTCTGAAACTAATACTAACAAGAGTTTTCAAAATCAACCTTCTCCTGCAACGGGCATCCAGCCTACTACAGTGCTCTGTAGTATAAACACAACTTGTTCAGATACTCAGAACATTTCTTAAAAGTTTGGTAAGTTCCTTCAGACAGTCAATTCCAATGTCACAAACTCACAACTGTGCAAATTGGTACCAGTCCTCCAAATACTCAACAAAATGCTTTCCATCCAAAGGGATACACCTTGACAATTACTAATTTTGGAATATTTGCTGCTCAAAGAATGAGCAATCAGTTCAAAGCAGGTTCAATAAACTAGGGTAGTACTTCTACCTTTCATTTTTTATAGTAACTATAATTGAAGTTGCTTGTCTTGCTAATATTTATTAATCATGCTTCAGTATTTATGTTATTTTCATTAACAGAAAGTTTCCTTATGGCTATATTGTCATCAATTCATAATAATATGAATAATAATAATATGAGTGGTGTATTAGTACAATGATTCAGTTTAATTTCCACTTCCATTCAAGTGTTACTCGAATTCACAATATTGCTAAGATAAGATACTGCTACTGAACACCCCTAGAAGGCATAGTACTTGGCTACACACAGCTGCATCGGCAACTTGGCCTGCTGGAAAAAAAAAGAACCAGAAGAATTGTTCTTACTTTGCACAGGTTTCAGAACAAGACCATACTAATAATTCTGACTATGGAGAAACGTAAGAATACGAGACCAAAATCTCACACTAAGTATGATTTGGGTTTTTATCAAGGCATAGTCATGAAGCATTTCATTAAAAGAAATGGAGCTAAAGTTACTACAAGCAATGGATATTTCAAGGATTAGAATGTACTTCACAACATGCTGCAAAGCTGTGAGTACTCAGTATTTATCACTATCAGTGGAACTTTTCTAATTGAGGTCTCATGCTGCAACACCACAATCCTTCATTCTACACATCAGAAGGGAACAGTAAGAGAAGTCAGGCCTGACAAAAAACATCTCAGACTCAAAAGAAAAGTTAATGTGTTCCCTTAAAAAACACAGATGACCAGCCAGCTGTAAAGGAAGCAGATTCACACATCCCGACTGTCAGCACACTCATGGTGCATCTCTTGTCTCCCTGACAAAGGTTTGTGCAAATCAGGATTCTCATCAGTTTGGATTATTTAAAGAGACCAACAAAAGCTGTGAAATATTAAAACTCTATTATTGTACTGTAGTTGTGTGATGTTAAAACCAGTAAAATTGATAATAAAGGCTCAGAGCTGCCAGGAAAAACAAAATGAGCCTTCTTAGCTGGACAACAAGATGACTGGCAGTTTCTAGCTACAATATAAAACTGTGGAGAAAGCACTACCGAGGAACTAAAGAATGAGATATCCTAGAAATTAAAACAAGGCTTTAATCAGAGCACACAGGTCTATTATAGCTTTTGAACTTCACTATTATATTTTCAGTTCAAAACCTGAGAGACAGCATGGCATAAAGAAAACTTCAAAACACTCAGTATTAGCCAATCTTCAAAGTGGCTTCTATAAATCTTAAATTTCTGCAGCAGCAGTACATTTCAGTGCAAATTCTCCTACCACTAGCATACTGCAATAGTAATAGAAACTCACAAATGAAATCATATTAGCATAGCTGGGGAATGGCTGTTATGACAATTCTCAGACTTCAAGACTTCGCCTCAAACTTTTTAAAACTTTCTATTTCAAACTTACTTGTGACAATGCATTTCTCACAACACCCTTCTCTACAGGAAAGACATTACAAAATTTTGTTGTTTACACAGTAAACACACACACACACACAAATCTTTACAAACACTGTTTAAAATGAATCAGAGTTGTTCCTTCCTTTAGCCAGGGTATTTTAAAATCGAAACCAATAATAAGCAGAGGAGGACTAAGGTGGAGATTAATGTTCCTCTGTTCTTTTCAGCATTATAAAGATACTTTTATAACACTCAAGCAAATTGTACAGTGACTGACATGAACAAAATGACAGTAATCTGTCACTACTTCACATTTCCCACTAGGCTGATGCAAATAGTTATTTATGAACCTTACACTTCAATGGTCACTTTGATGACTAACCCATAAATTAGAATGTAAAGTGAATATAAATTTGATTTTAGAGTAACAACAAATTGTCAGCAGAGAGGAATCTTATTTAATTTCTACTGACATACTAGGAAAAAGTCAGCAATACCAAGATGAACCACATCATAATAAACCCCAAACTTAGCAAAAGCTGTATGCTAGATCTCACGTTTGCTTCAGTGCTTCTGCACTTAAAAATAAAAGCACTTTACATTATGCTTGGTTAGTTTTAAACATAAAATCTTAATAATGTCAGATGACTTCATTACTTAGATCTTCAACAAAGAGGAAGAATGAATTTTTTTCTACAGAGCATGATGAAATTTGACAGCAAGTAAATATTAATATGAACTTAGATGCTTGGGTTTTTAATAATCCTGATGAAAAGCTTTTAAGACAGTGTTGCTATTTTTACAACATTTATCTCTTGCTTTACAGATGGAAGTGAGACAACACCAAAACATAACAGAAGTTCTACAAAGCACAACAGTTCTCAAATTTTTAGGACAAAAAAGTCTTTATTACCCAAACAATCAACTCTTGCAGAGATGCATGTCAAAAAAATAACTTGATAAAATAATTTTCTTCTATCTGATTATTTTTTGTTAAAAAGTTTCATTGCCTATCATATTACTGTATAATAACATTTATTATCCATTACTCCTGAAAACATGTAAGATAAACCCTTCCAAAAGCGAATGCAGCATGATTGTACTTTACCTGGAAAATGTCTAGAAGTGCAACATTAAAGAGATATTTCAATATAAGTTTCACTGTTTTAGCAGTATTAAAAATGTGAAGTTGTATCAGTGTCTTTAATACTCCTTGCTTTTCAAGCATCTTCCCCTGAAATTCTTACATGGAATAATAGGTGATCCAATTTAAAACCAACTTTAGCAATTGGTTTTTTATGTTGGAAAACCCTCTTAAGTAGCTGAGGTTTGAAGCAAACATGCAAAACCTTGCAGGCTTAGCAATAACTGAGGCCATTCTGAATTATTCTGGTATGTCCCAGTGACACAGTAACAAATACATAACAGAAAGATGCTGACTGATGCTGAGGGACAATCTTTAGGCTAAAAGAAAACTTCATAAAAGGTGGAAGGCAAGACCCCCATTCTAGACAAGAATCCGGCCTGTCAAGAGTCTGTTTTAGACAAATAATATCCTTTTTTAGGCTCTACAGAAACAAGGTAATCTGGGTTTACACAGGACTTAGCGAGGAAAGAGGAGTTTTATTTTAAAACCTGTTCCAGACCTATTAGGATTCAGATGAGTAGAACCATGTTTTGCTGAAAAAAAACTTGGAAATTTTTTATTTAGCAAGACTTTATCTTAAGCAAGAATTAGAAGAGCTGAAAATGCCAATTATCACTTACAGATCTGAGAAAAAACATGCCAACATTCAAATGTAATTCCATTGGAACAATCCAATCCAATTTGCTTCTTTGAGAAACACTTAAAATAAAAAAAATAGCAGTGTTTGGGTTAAAAAAAGATAGCAAAACTATGGTAGCACAAAACAACACCTTTCTGGGGAGAAGAAACTCCAAAAAAATTAACTTGCACCTAAGTATTCATACTTAATTGTCAAAACAAAGGGCCCAGCTCCCTACTGAAATAAGAATCCATCTAACTGACCTGCTGGTTGTTTAAAGATGCGTATTAAATCATGGAGGAGCAGGTGCACATATTCATTCAGAGTTTAATAAAAGTACTACTGAGCTCTGACTGGTGTCAGCAAGCGCAGATTTTGCAAAGAGGAACAGCTTAAGCACTGCAAGTGCCCACAGAGAGCTCATGCATAGAAACGTAATTTCGTCCAATTTTTAGTTGTCACTGTAGATAGACACTGGGTATGAATGAGAAGTTAAAAAGTGTCCAAAGTTCAACCAAGTCTACTTCATGTCTTACTAACATGCTCCCTGGTGGAAGGAACAGAGATGCTAAAAATGCTACTCAGACAAGGTTGAAGAAAAATATTGCCAGTGACTCAAATTTTCCACAGAAAAATCTATCATCCCGTTTGGACATTTTTAGCCAGCATTCACTTAATTCACTTTAGGACTTTCTTGTTCTGTTACTATTCTAACACTGTATCTGGAGATGGGAAAAAACAAACACAGAAGGTGGCGAGACTATTTGGAGTGTGTGTCACAGTCACCCTTCTGGACCTAGGATGGAAAGAAGAACAAACTCAGACAAAAACTGATGTTCATTCAGAGATGTTTTGAGCAAGGATCTATTTTTCCTATCTCTAGTGGCATAAGACAGTTAAATTAGTAGTGGACAACTCCTATAAAAAAGGGAGAGAAATAAACATACCTGCCGTTGAATAACCTCTAGGTTTGCTTTGGCTTTATTCAGTAGCTCTTCTATTTTTTCAGAATCCTCTATGGTCTTGTTTTCTCTAAAGGCATCTCTTATCCTTCTGATGGCGTATGTTCTAAACGCAAACAATAAGAAGACACGTATTCATACGTATACCAGGATTTATGACATTTCAACACTCTTTAAAACACGGTGCCATAAAAAATAAAACGTACACAAACCTCCTATACATATTGCTCAGTTTTAGACATATATCTTTTATTCAGGTTTTGTCTTGCTCAAGTTGAAGTAGTGACCAGATCCTTTAATTTAAAAAAAAGTGGTTCTATTGAAGGTTACTATAGAAAAATTTCATATTTCAAGTATCAGTCCAATCTTTACCACTTGTTATTGCTGAAACCATACTGTTGGATGCCCAGCATGGATACGGCAAAGCTTAAGAATGTAACAGAAAAGCTAAGGACCAGAAAATCATTCCCCAGATTATTTTGAATCAGTGTGACTATTCTTAACCTGCATATTCTAAAGAGCTAGACACTAAATACAACATACGTATCTACTAGATGCAGTGTTGTAATCTAGCAGTCAACAAAGGTAGACTGATGGACCAATCAACACAAAAAGGGCTCCTTCCCTGTCACCCTTTTCCTCTCCTGCTAAAGTGTATTTCATCCCTCAGTCCAACACCTCCTCATCCATTTCCCCACTAAGAAGCAGTAACAGGACACTGTTCCTGCGAGCTGGAAGAGGTTCTGATCTCTTCTTCCAGAGAGGAAGGTCCAAAGCTGCAGCGTTCTCCAAATCCTGCCCTTTCTTTCCAACACAGTAAAGAACTTTCACACAGTCTGTAGTGTACTGTCATCTTCCCTCCCCTCCCCTTCCCAAATAGGGCCAATCTCCATATTAAAATAAATTTTTCAGACTGAGCAGTGGATACTTTCATCACATGGGTCTTTGGGAGAGACTGGAGACATGCAGTAAAACTGATCTTGCTCATCTATCTTGACAGTGTTCCAATTCTGCACCACCACGCCACATCAGTATCACTTTTGCTACAGAAAGTAAAACCCTATGTGTGGCACTGGAAGGAAACAAAAGGCTGCAAACCACCCCCATAACTAGTTTAATATTTCAACAACCTTTTCCAATCTTGTATAAAAGCAGAACATGAGAGACAAAATTGTCTGAAACACTGTCATAAAAAATCCAAGGGTAAGATTGAAAAATAAAATTATTGGGGGAGGAGACTGAGGAGAGAGGAAGAAGAGGAAAGATGAATAGCCAGTGGCACTCCGTTCCATTAGATGGTGCTATCCAGCTCCTATTGCAGCTTTCACCAGCCAAGCAGTGTATTTTGTCTTTGAGCTCATAAATAATACATTTCAATCAGAGGAATCAGGATGGTTGTGGAGTGCCACTCTGCCGCTGCACTCCGGCAGATGGTGTGTGCTTTTAATTAGGGCCTGTTCACCTATAATGTGACACAGGGGTGCGTGAGGGAGTGAGTGTTTGGATGTGTGAAGTTAATAGAATGTATTAAATATGGAAGCTCAATCTCATCTGCAGCTGTTGTCCTAGCAAGACATGAAGGGGAAGCTGATTATTTCTTCTAGAAAAGAAACAACCCCAAATCATTAATATATAGTGTAATTCTGTTGCTTCATAATGGATAGATTTCAAATCATCCCATATACATATGTAGGGTTAAACTGTGCAAAACATATAATATTTTCTGAAAGAAAGGACAGGTTTCCAAGAGATACAACAACTAACATATATATATTTAGCTAGAAAAAAAAACCTGTTTTTTTTTTTAACCCAGGGTAAGTCTTTCACAATGCAATACAAATGAGTAAATGCTATCTTACATGAAAAAGATAGATGGGACAAAACCAAATTCTTGTTCAGTACAACACCTACAGACTGGAGAGGTTTTTTTGGTTTTGTTTTGTACATATGGTGTGTTAATTGTTCCATTTTCTCTCTCTCCCTCTAATTACACCCAACAGTTGTTGAGAAAGAAAAGATATGTACAAAGAAAACAGACCAATTTTTATCTATAATCAGAAAGTTGCACAGCTTTTACCTTCTACAATATTTTAAACCTTTATGAGTGTAAACACCCAAAGGAAGTTATTTTACATAGGCTTTAGCACAGTCTTATTTTCTACAGCTAAATCCATATATCTCTAAACACACTTCAAAGACCAGCTCTATAACCTGGTACTATTCTTTACCAAAGTTACACTGAGATTCAGTGTATTACTTAAAATAAGGATGAGCTCAATTCAAAGCTCAAACCCAATATTATAATGACAGTAAAATATCCATTCTTCCCCACTGAGAGGTGCCAGGGAAATGCTTTACCAACATTGAAATTCTCTAAAGTTATGTAAAAAGTGTTAAGTCAAGATATAAACAAACTGGAAAGCTTTTTTTTTTTTTTTTTTAATGTGTATGTGTTTTTTTCTTTTAAACAGCAGCTTTTTATATGCAACAACAGTTGTGAGCAGTGTCAATTCAGCACCTCAACACTTTCCTTATTTCAACAGTTTCTGAACTGAGAAAGCATTAAAAGCTAGAACTACTGTAAGAACTGCAATATTGTTTCAAGTCAACAAAAAACTAAGCCCTTCTGGAAGTACAGTAGTGTGTGTAAGCAACACGTAGTAAAGACACACATGTATGAGAATAACTTGTTCATTCAGACATGTATCTGTTGGGTTTTTTTTTACAGAGCACTGCTCCAGAGATCTTCTGGTTGATGAACAGACCAGTCTGCTTATCAGCTGCTCTACTGGAGTGTATTTTCAGTTCAGTGAGCCTAACACACCAAACCCAAACCTGTACCATTTGAAGGCACACCTAGAAATGTCAGTAGCAGCGAATGCATGGTTTTCTTCATAAAACTTTACAACATTATCCTAAAAGAAGCACTATCTGCAAACAGTGTGAGAAGTGAAAAGCAGACTGGCAAGTGAAGTGATGGCTGTACCTTATGGATGATTATTTACCCAAAGGGGCACAAAGGAACTGCAACAAGTTTAAGCCAATGTGAAGAGGAGCTGTTGCAATTTTGCCACCATGGCAGGCAGACACACTCCCTCTGCCCCCTTCAGACTAGCACAGTCGGTCTAATGTTTGGCCCCACCTGAGTCACTCCAACCTGGGAACTTGACAGAAGGCGAACCTACTACAAGAGTTAATTTCATTTTTTGTTGTTTTGGGCTTTTTTTCCAGATTACCAAACTTCATCAGCTCTCCATGGAACTGGATGAGCATCAGCACTGAGGAGGAGGGAATACAGCAGTACTGATTTTGATGGATAGAGTTTGCAATTGATCCCATTCAGAAAGGCCACGCAAGTCACACAAACAAAGGGGACCTTTCAGTGAGAAGGTACTGAGCTAACTCTCCAGACAAATAGAATAGAAAAGCAATTTTGGATACAGTACACTCAAAGAGCTCCTATAGACCGGTGGGAAAAGTCTAGTTCCTAATGCAGTAGTATTCATTAAGAAACATAATTTAAATTAAGTCTTAAATTACATTTCACAACTTATTTTTCTCACCAATTTTTTGAAAACAGATATTGAAAAATGGCTGAAAGACGCAACAAGGTATTCTGTTAATATCATCCAAGTGCACTGAAATTTGAACAGAGAACACCTTCAATTTTATCTTCTGCAAAGACTTTTCCAGGGACCTAGTGACAGCAGGACCCAAGCAAGAGTGTACAGTTGAATATATTCACTCAGGGCTGTCATACATATGCACACTCGGAACACCTTTTGTGATCCCTACTTATGTGCATCTGTCACACAATTAATTCCCAATTAAATCAAAAGAATGTCCTCAATGGGCAATAGACTCAGTGTGATGGCTTCAGACCAAAGCCACCGCAGGTGGATGGCTACACAAGGCAACAGATGCACATCAGCAGAAAACAGAAAGAGTGGTTGGGGGTTAATACAAGAACAAGGCCAGGGCCAAAACATTACCACAGACTCTCAGGCAATGGGCACTACCTGCTAACATTAAGAGACTACAGCACTGGCAAATAATAGTAAAAATTAAAGAGAAAGCAGTTTTTGTCCCAATACTCTACCTTCAAAGAGTTCCTCTATTTCCTTCCCTGACAAACAATAGAAAGCCTCATGTGTCCCCATAAAAATGAAGTCTACAAGAAGCAAAGTCTGAAACAACAACTACTAATGAAAAATGAAATCACAATCCAGGTACTTCAGAAAATAATAACTGCTTGAGGACTTATATATTTTATTTCAAAATGTTTACTTACATCATGCCTGGCCAAAAAAAAAAAACAAAACAAACAAGCCTTGTGCTCTGCTAAATGAAAAGAAGCTGAAACATTACACCAACGTACTTGCTTTATAAGTACACAGTTCCAAGATCTCAAAATAAATCTGGCCAAGCAATTTTTTTCTCAGCACCACTTTGCATTTACCAGCATGGTAACATGCTAAAGGTTTAAGTCATCTTTCCATGGTATCTTTACAAACATGTTGGCATCTTGTCTTTGTGACTGTCAACAAATACAACGTATTAATAGGTCACATCACAGTCACAGGCACCACACTGCAGGAAGACAATGGCTGTTACAAGTTGCTGGCCACTAGCACGCACACAAAGATAGAAGAGGAGGATTGTGGTACACCTTTTGTGCAAGCAGAACAGATCACAAGGAAGGGGCAACCAGGTTAGAATATTCATATTCAAGACTTTCTAAAAAGGTCTAGAGTAAAATGCATTTTTCCTTATTAGCTTGAGTTGTATTCAAAAAATTAAGGCAAGTGAGCAGTAGCCAAGCTCTAGGAAGCCCACTGGGGTTAACAGCTCTGGAACGAAGTATATGCTGCTTTTATTCAAGGACACAATGTGTGAAAGTGACATACTCATTTACAATAGAGTAGCATTACATCAAGTGAGGGATCCTTCTCATAAAAGGTCAGTTTGCTTTTACTAAACTATATTTTCTTACCACTGCTGCCTTCCAACCAACATCTATTAACTTATGGTAGCAACAGGATGGATTTTCAGAATTTCCCATTATTACTAGCAAAATGTGCACTAGATGAGATTTGCCCACCTCAATTTTCAGAATTACGTATCATTTTAAAATGGAAAGATTTTATAACAAAAAAAAAAATCTGCAGAAAAATAATTTTAGCTCACAATAAAGTTTTATGAGCATTAATGAAGATGTCTTCATGTACAGAATTACTTCTGAGGGAATGCTTATTTCGATGTATATATGTGTACACATGTATATTTCCATATATATATATACATGTATTTACAATATTTTTTCCTCTATAAAGGTCTCTGAAAAAACCACCAATTAAGGTGAAGCAAAATCTGCATGTAACTACCATCTAATACTAAAAAAAGAAACACTTGACAACAGAGGTGAGTTTGAGACTGAGAGATAACTACCTCACAGGGAAGTAGTTGTGATTGGTCTAATTAAACACACGACCAACAGAGGGGTGTGGACACAGCGTTTTATCAACAAGGTGTTCCTCAAACTCCATCACTAGACACACTTTCAGCACTGCCACCTCAAGTTACAGCACAATGACAACTACATCTGCCTGCTCTCTAAAAATCAAAGCAAAGCCTATTCTTGCATCCAAGATTTGCTTGGAGGAGTCAGGGTGGTGGCTGGATGATGGGAAAGGAGGAAAGAAGAGTAAAGAAAAAGAAAGATTAGACTGCTGGTTAAATCAGTATTATTTCCTTGAATTTTCTAACAAGACACAGTCACTAGGCAGCCTTCACAAAAAGCCTACAGAAAGAAACCTACCAGCCACTACGTGCTTTCTCTGCTAACATACAAAACATGAATTCCAATGCAATTGCTAAGAAATATGTCTGGAATAGAACAGCACTAGAGATACTTTATGAGAGAGAGGATTAACACAAGAGAATAGGAATAAAGATTGGTGAACATTAGAAAACGCATTTGAGAGATGGTAACTATAACTCAGTGCATATAATACACACTGTATGATCAGATACAAGGATTTGTAGCTTTCTTCTACAGCAAATATTGCTATTTTGCATCCCAGATCTCAAAATGTGTAATAAAAAGTTGAACCTTTTCCATGAGTTTCCTTTCATTTTCTTTTTTCAATCTAAACCCAAAAAAGCCTCCCTAGATTTTTAGAAAGACTTGTGGATGTTTTTAGAAAAGGAGAACTTCTTTTTTCTGACTATATCTGTTCATCAGTTTGTGTCTGTACTCATTTCAAAGCTGAGAGCATGGATAACCACCTGATCAACAGGATCACAGAATCATTCCCATTGGAAAGCAGTCTAGGAGGTCTCTAGTCCCACCTCCTGCCGAAAGGAGGGTGAGTGATGGCAGCAGATCAGCTTACTCACAGTTTTGTCCACTCAAGTCTATAAAGTTGATCAGACCACCTTGCTCAGAAAACAAGCTCAATTTCTTGGCTGTGCTTGTGGGGAAAAAGCTTTTCCTTAAAGTCAGTCTGAAAAGCCTCTCTTCCTGCACTTTACATCTGCTGTCATTTTTTCTCCTATCAGACCCCTCTGGGTATTTTGAGGTACCGGCTGCTTTCAGATTCCCTCGCTGCTGATTCTTCTCCAGGCTGAACCAGACCTGCTCCTCAGCCTCTGCTCACAGGACAAGTGCTTCTGGCCCCTTGGTGGCTCCTGCCGAGCTGCCTACAGGTTGTCTGTGCCTTTCCTGATGGGGGGCTGAGGAGGGCAAGACTCAATGCAGAACTCCAGATGTGATCTCCCTCCCATCGATCAGCTGGCTGAGCAACTCAGGATGCTCTTGGCCTTCCTTGCTGCCAGGGTGCACAGCTCAGTTCCCAAGACACTTTCTTCTTCCCAGGATACTATCAGTGCAATTCATAGTTAACTATGATTATTCTTGCCATTCATTGAAACGTACATTTTTGTTGCTATACTTCTAAAATAAAAACAGTCATTGGCTTAATTCTAAGTGTATAGATTCTCTGCAGAAGGGAGTGCTTTTCAGGAGGTCAGGGTTAAGAGACAAAAGTAAAGATGTCCAAGTGAAAGCGTTCTTTTAATCTTAATTGGAGTTGCAACTGCAGTGTTATATTGAAGAAGATGCTAAAAAAGAGGGTTATCAGTGAAGGATCCAACTACACAAGTTGTTCAGTTAACGAGGCACTAGGCAAGGACGTGCTGCAGGAACTATAACCTGGATTTGCTACAGATGAAAAGTGCCCTGATGGCCTGAAATGAGTAATAGCTCTCTGTTGAGCTTTCACTGCCAAGCCCCTGCCAACTGCTCTACAACCAAGACACTGGGGTAGCTCAGCAGTCCAATTATCAGGCAGGGAATGCCTTGAAATGACAAGTTCAAAACCTGACAATTCTGATTTTTCTCTTCTTCCTTTTGAGACAGATATATACCACTCCATTTGCTGTGCTGCTGTTTCTGAGCAGTTCATAAAAAAGGCCTGGCCTGCTGTGTATAGCCATTACAAATTCAGTATTTTGCTGGAGAGATTAGAGTTTTAGTCCAATGCTGTGGCCAACATTTCTCTTTTCAGCATGGCTAGAGGTTCCCCCTGCACTGGTGTGGCCTCACCTTGAATATCGTGTGCAGTTTTAGTCACCACAAGGTAAGAAAGACATTGAGCTATTAGAGAGCATCCAAAGGAAGCCAACAAAGATGGTGAAGGGCCTTGAGGGGAAGCCGTGTGAGGAGCAGCTGAGGGCACTTGGTCTGTTCAGCCTGGAGAAGAGGAGACTGAGGGGAGACCTCACTGCAGTCTACAACCTCCTTATGAGGGGAAGAGGAGGGGCAGGCACTGAGCTCTTCCATGTGGTGACTTGTGACAGGACCGGAGAGAATGTTCTGAAGTTGTGTTGGGGAGGTTTAGGTTGGATATCAGGGAAAGGTTCTTAACCCAGAGGATGGTTGGGCACTGGAACAGGCTCTCCAAGGAAATCATCACAGCACCAAGCCTGGCAGAGCTCAAGAAGTGTTTGGTCAATGCTCTCAGGCACATGGTGTGACTTTTGGGGATGTTCCTGTGTAAGCCCAGGAGTTGGACTCGATGATCCTTGTGGGTCCATTCCAACTCTGCAGGTTCTGTAATTCTGTGACTTGGGTACCCTGAAGAGGGCTAAACATATTGTGCCTCTTGGTGGTATCATTTAGAGAAGCACTGGGTGCTAATCAGCCTTTCTGGATGCATGCATTTCACACTTGACAGTGGAAAATAATTTGCCTTTGATGAAGCAGTAGTTGCTAAGGTATTTTAATTAAGCAGCAGGGCATAAAGCCTTGGGATACCCAAACTTCTTGGACTGCAGGTCTGGATGATGATAAGATTTCGATAGGAGATTTCTGAAGCACAGCATTATTTCTGAAAGTAAAGATTCAGATATAGTAAATATCTAGTTAAAAGACACATTTTATTCTTTTAACATGGAAATTATGCTAATTCCTTAGAAGTGAAAAGGGATCAAGTATCAGAAATATGTTGATAGTATACAGTTTTAAAATAAATGAGATATCTTGACTTCGAAAGACTTAAAGAAACAATTCTCCCAAGGTCATCTGAGGTGAAGCTTTGTTGGCCATTTTGACAGACTAGTAATTTTCAGACTCCTAACGAAGTTTTACTTTGCAAAAGTGATCCTTGGATTCTAGCAATAAAGACAGTTAATTTTGCCCTTGATTTTTGCTCAGGTAAACCTGAGATTTCTTAGACAGAAATGTAAGCATCATAGATCCAAAATGAATCTAGTAGAAGAAATTGCATTGAAATTAGATAGGGTCCAGTTATCTCATGACAAAGGCAACAATAAACCACAAATACAGTTTATTAAACAATCCACATGAAGTGACATACCCCCTGCCCTGTTTATTTACAATATACTAGAAGCTACAGGATTTAGAATATTGAAGTTACTATCCAAAATTTATTCTCTCATCTATTTCTATCAGCTTTACAGCTTATCCAAAAATCTTTGTTCCTTATAGCTCAGTCAGTAATGACAAACATCCCCTACTGGACTTCCTATCACCATATGGTTCAATGACCTTCCCTCATTTATTGCAAAGCACTGCATGTTTAGTTTAGCAAATTTGCAACATCACTTTTGACAACGACAGATATTTGAAATTACTTAGCAGCACATAAAATTCTAACATATGCAAAGCCTATTAGTCAAATCTAGAGCCTAAAAAAATCAATTTGGAATTTGTAACAAAATCAGCATCCTACTTTGTGCATACAACAGACTGCTAAATATTATTTTCAGGCATTTGGGACTGTAAATATATGCCTTTGGACAATGCATCTAATGTTTCAGGAAGCTCAGATCCAGGCTACTCTAATTATTACCAAAGGCTCAGAAAAAAAGAAATGCAGGTTATTTTGTACACTATGAACACTACTTAAGGCAGAGAAAGTCAAGAGAACTAGGTATTTACTTCTGTATTCTTTTTATTTAATTAGTTACAGGGTATGGAATTCTTCACAGACTTTAGAGATGATCACACTAGGACTAAAGAAAAAGGGGCTGAAAACCCCATCCTGAGTTGAACACTAACTGAGAAATGCAAAGGATACAAACTCTGTGTGTCATTTCATCCTCCACAGGAAATCAGATGCAGCTTCTTTCATGAAGAAAGAGCAGGAGGACCCATAGTGAACAGAGGCAAGGTTTGAAGGAAAAAGAATATTCTGCTCGGTAAAGCCGAAGGGCTGATCCACCATGCAGTGAGGTAGATTTGAGGTTTTTAGGCAGGCACAGCTGATCTTCAACCCCATAAATAACCCCTGCAGCACCCCTGTGCACCAGGCATAATGTGCCAGAGCTGCCCACCCCGACTTTCCGCACTGCACAGCTCTGCACTCCTGGAACCTTCCAGGTGCTCCCAGCACAAGCAAGCATTTAAAAAAGCCAGACCCTTTGCAGGCAAGTTACGGAACAATATGCCCACAGCTCTTATTTTTGATATCTTTTGGGCATGATGGTGACCAGCTAAGACATACTCAAGAGCTCCGCTAGCTGCAGTAAAGTAAATTCAGCTTCTCAGGACCTATAGATCCTATGCATTTTTCTGAAATCTAGCAGTAAACTAGGAATCAAAGCAATGCTAAAACCTAAGTGAAGTAGCGCAACATTCTTCAAAGCTACTTCATGTAAAAGAAAGAAAAAAAAGGGGGTTACACACTGCTTCCTACTATTTTTCCTAGACTTACTCCATAAAAAAGGTAGAATAGATTATATCTCTGCCAAACATGAAGCAAAGAGCAGCTACCAGCCACAATATTTCTTTTGCGTATGTATGAGCTCTACTTCTAAAACTGTGGTGCAAACACTCCTACTCTCCAAACTGCAGATCCCAGCATACAATGCAATATTTTGATATAGTAGATAAGATATACACAAGATATACTCTAATATCAGACAGAAAAATGAGATTAAATTTAAAACTCAAGGCATTTTAGTCCAGTGAACAGAAGTCACTCAATAAACCTCCTGACAGATCTTCTGTGCACTTAAACAGTTTAACTACTGTAAGGAAAGGAGATCAGAAGTATTCAGGAAGACAAAGAGAGCAGTCAATTTTCCTTTTTAAAGAAGAGAAGCATTGACAAATGCCTTTTAATCTAGCCAAGCCCAAGTACATTAAATATAGACATTAAAATTTAGAGGTGAAGCTATGCTAAGGTCAGTAATTTTTAGAGTCTTCCAGTCAACCTCTTAACACTCTCTCTAAGAGTCTTACACTATGAATGAAATAAGATTATCATATTCTATTTCTATATCGCTATACATTCTAATAATATTCTCTATAATAAGGCTAGGTTCAGATTGGTAGATTTATATATCAAAAAAGATTCTGCATTTCAAGCCAAAAATGGGCTACAAAAACTCCCAGATAGTACTTAATAGCTAATTAAAAGCTACAGAAAAATAGTCACTCACGTGAGTGATGGCAGCACTTTTTGTCCTCTGTCTGCAAGCAAGGAAAAAGAAAGCACAGCAAACACCAACTCCTTTTCCTCCCATAAGCACATGGCTGCTGGCTGCAAGAATTTCTTCTCAGATAACATTTACTCTAAATGTGGCATTAACATCTGGCTTAAAACTCAATAACTCAGATGACTACTGGCTAAGGAGAGGAAAAGAGGTATGAGGAGTGATCTATTTATCATAAAGTTTTCAGTATAACATTTTATGACCTTCCCTTCCACATGAGACAAGACCTTCTCCTCCCCAGAGTAGCAGAAAGTTTGCAATCTAGGAACAAACTACCTACCCAAATTGGAGAAGCACCAGGTCCCCAGCTAATGGCAGCAATAACTCGCACTGATAGAGAATTTCTCCTTCAAGGGTTTCAACAAATCGTTGGGAAATAAAAGCCCAGAAGCAAGCCTCAAAGTCCATATAGGTTAGTAAGCAGTGCCACTAGTTCACAGAACGAGGAATTTTGTACAGTATACTTTTTTGTCCAGTCCTGTATTGCTGTAGCTTACAGGACTATATTTGTCCCATGTTGCCTTTGCTTTTTGAAGTGACTGTGGGAATGTGATTTATCAAACTAGCAGTTTGATAAATATTCATATTTCCATGCAAAATCTGCAAATAATGGGCAGCAATTTGGGGTATAAATTATGAACTGAAAATAATAAATTAAATTTAGTAAAAAATGCACTGAATATGCGCTGGAAATCGAGAAACCTATTTAGCGTTCTACATGAAATGCATTGCTTATTATTGTTGTGTAATCAAAACACTCGAACATTTATTTTCATACTGTAAATTAGTCAGATCAGGGAAAAAACCATTATGAGTGAGACATCTAATTTATTTTGGCCAGTGATAAAACTACTTAGGTCAATCAATCAATGTTCCTCCCTTCAAAACTAGTTTACATACGAAGACCATTAATTTGAAAACCTATTTGCTAACTTACTGGACTAGAAAAATGCTGCGATATTTTAGATGAGTCAAACATTTTACATGAGATGTTTTCTGAAACTTAGTAGCAGGTTAGTTTCATAGCAACACAATACAGTTCAATTTGACATTGTCAGTATAATTTAAGCTATAAACTTCAAGGACTGTCTTATGCATTTCATTTGAGCTGTATTGACTTTAAAACATTTTCCTGAGAAGGAGGCAGTCTAATGTTATTTAAATAAATAAAAACACTGAATATATTTGGATGGATGGGTGAATGAATTATTGGTTCACAAAGAATTCTATTAGTGATTCAATCCAAAACCTTATGAAATGTGATGGTTTGTACCTGACCCCTTCCACTTTAAGGAAAGGAGATCTTAACTCCCCTCTTCTTAACTGTGACTAACAATGCAAATAAATTATGGCTCCAAACCACATCCCCAACCACCCACCCCAGCCACATTTGGCTCGTTCCTTGCTATTCTAACATAGTCTGTAGAAATTTAACATTCACACCATGTGAAACCCTTACAAGATAAACCAATTTTCTCCAGTACCAAGGCTCTGTGGAAACTCATTTCACAAATGTGCATACATTCCTCCCTTGTGCTTAGGCAAACAATAAATGGATGTTTACATCTGTGTGTGACTGCAGCTGAGTACTGTGATAATCTGTATGTTTGTTGTGGAAACATATTATGCCTGCAAATAAACACTGCCAAGCAACACTACCATGTGTATTCTGCAAGCAAATCCTAGGTAGCAGAAATCATATGCTGGGCAAGACAGAGGTGAAGACAACTCTGTAAAGACTGACCTCACAGGATACAATTAATTATTTTCATAGGCACCTAAGTCACAGAAGTTTAATTATAAAAGCTTCAACACCATAAAGGATTAGTGATTACTAGCAATATACTAGAATGAATTACAGTCTTAGGGAAATATTTTAATTTTTTTTCAGACACACACTTTCTCTGGCAGTTAAAATAAGACAATATTACTTTTAAAGAAGCTAATGATTTAGAAACAGGTCTTTAATGGTTCCAGACCAGGATATGCTGGACAAGCAGACTCAGAAGGACTGTCGAGACTTGTTGATGGAGATTATTTTCTAATAAGACTCACACACATATCATACTTTCTCTAGTCTCAAGAGTGGATTCATGCTTGCTTTAAACAAGATTTCACAAAAGGATTACTGGGATTGAGTAGAAGTGAATTCCTGACTTCTTGATACCAATACATTCATATATGCATACACATAAATAGTATTTACTCTGTGCATAGGCTTCTCGTCTTTAGAAACTATAATGAAATTTAACCAATTACTATTTATTTAAAAAGTTAAAAAAAAAAGAAGTGTCTAAGCAACAGCTTTTCCCAAGACTTTGTAACAAATACGATGCTGAAGAAAGTGTAGTCCTAAGTATTGGACTGAGCCCTGAGCCTCTGATTACCATTCCCAGCACAAGACCTTCAAATTTTCCTGAAGAATGTTTTAAAGATTTTATTTCACACACATTCTGTTCAGGAAGAAAGCATCTGAACTCAACTGATTTTTTTTCAGTTGCATTGCATCCTGAGAAGAATGTTAGAATTTTATATGGAGATCAGGTAAAAAGGAATGGAATGGACTGTAGAAAAAAATGTAAGGGAAAAAGGCCATAGTCCATAATGCCACCCTAGGTAGAATACTGTCTGGATGATTTGTGGCATCTTCATTCTTGAGAAAAAACTGTATCAAGAAGAATCCCCAAGAGTATTTCTCACTAAAGACACTTTTGCACTGAGTTCTGTTCAAAATAGTCTTGGGACAGCTGGCTCAAGTATTCACAAACAGAAGAAAACAACCAAGAAAGTCTACTTTGATGCCCACTTTTTTTTTTGAAAAGCAGAAAACGATGTATAATCTAGAACTGTACTTCGTTGGTCAGCAAACCCAAAAAGACATTGGAAGAGCTTTATTGAAGAGGTAGTTCAGAGAGCATCCTTGTCATCCATTACTGCAGCAAGTGGTTCTAAACACTGCCTCATTGACTGCAGCTTCCTTTTCTCTTTTTTTTAAAAATTACTTTGATTTTTTTTTAAGTCCAGAATGTTGATCTTCTAAAGAATACTTGAAATTATAATAGCCTGTGTCTACTGTATCTTGAATCACTTGGATGCTAGGAGGTCAGCATCTTTTCATCATAGGCAGCATAGAGAGGAATACAGAGGAACTAAGTGTTAAAGCCACATCAAAGAGTAAGGAAAGGAGGAGGTTAGATGGGATAGCATTTTAATCCATTTTAATACTATAGCTACATTACAAAGTGTTTTTCATTTACCAGAAATCATAAGCATACGTGTATGGGCATGAGTCACTGCCAGAGGCAGTATTTTTTCTATTACTCTCATTAGTTCTCAAATAAATACTACTGGTAATTAAATCTTATGTAAAAAGAAATCTGTCCCTGTTCTTCTGTGCTATACAAAGACTAACAAACAGCCACAGCAGATTTACACATTTGGGGTGCCTTTACTAAAATAAAATAACTAAAACAGCAGATCAGTCTTTTGAGGAAGCTCCCATCCATTTGTCTTCCAAATACTAAATTACAATTTTTCCAGAATTCTGTATGCTCTGTATGTGCTTGAAACTCTCCCTCCAAGTTATTACTATTCAAAATTCTCCTCTGAAAAAAAAAAAGAAATAATGAAAATCACATCAAACCTGATGCACAGATATTATTAATTGTTTAGGAAGAGTGTAACTTTGCAAGGGTAAAGTGAATGTATTTGGAAAATGACAATCACCATTGAACCTTTAAACCCAAGATAACAATTTCTATTCAACAAGATCAACGGCATTTTGATGCAATGATTTTCAGTTGGGTAATGTTACTCTTAAGAAATTAAAATATTTGATAAAACTGTTTCCATTTGTTTTAAAATTTCACAGAAATATGTTCTGAGGGTATCTAATGGCTATGTTTGGACATTTTTGAAATAAGAGTGCTTCGGTTGTCTTTCAAAAATATTTTACACAAATATAATTCTGAAGTCAAATGGAAATACTTAAATACTGTCAGACCCCAATCCAAAATCATGTTCTTATACCTCTGGATTTTCCCTAAAACTGCATATATTTCCATGTTTTACTACAATTCAGTGTCACCATCCCAGTCCTTTACAAGATTCCCATCCTAATCAGCAGCAGATTGAGCAGCATCCAGAGCTCTTAAAATACTGATATCTCTATTCAAGCATACATAATTCTGACAGAATAAAGCAATATATAAAAAAGAGCTTAAAATAATATAATGGCAAAATGGTATGTGGTCACTGAAATAATAGCTAAAATTTAACTCCTCCAAAAAAAGAGCTATTAGTAAGGCCAACCACAAATCTATGTGACTGCTCTACAAAATGATCTGAAAATGTGCAGTGCCTGTTTGCCTGTGACTCTGGGCCATGCAGCTCCAGGCCAAAACAAGTGTCTGCACCAGTGCAGGATGGAAACCACCCTGGACTCCGGAAAACCATAGCTGCTTGCAGCCCTGACTTTTTTATACTTTTTAAGTATGTGACAGAGAGCACCACATACTCAGTAAATGGGAAATTAACTCAAAAAATCCTAAAGTTTGTTATCACTCAAAACACAGGCACCAATTACATAGAGAAAAGAAAAAATAAGTTATCTGCCTTCTTTGAACAGCCAAAGAAAAACATACTATATAGCTGCAGTTCTGTCATCGTACTCCTACAAAGAAGTCAGACATCTCTGCTGGACAGAACTGACAATTTTATTTTTTCCTGAATTTCTTATCTCAGCTGCAAACTACCACTTTGGTCAGAAAACCATGCCTCTCTTTTCTCATTATTGTCCTGAATTTTTCTTTGTTTAATCACCATTTAGACTTTTTTTACCTCATTAACACAGAGAAACATAAACAATCTGCTGGCAGACCTTGTCAATCACAAACTTCATTAGGATATCCAGTGAGAAAAAGGCTTATTCATCCTGGATAACTGTCACATGTAAAATTTTAACGTGGCTGTTAAAATACCTAAGTGATGAAAGTGCAAAAACAGTGACACGATTCTATAGACCAGGGACCAAAAGCAAAGTAAGATTTTTCTATTAAAGTGACCAAATAAGGTATGTTGGGAAGAAGAGAAAAACACTCATTTTTCTAAAAGAGTGGTTTTTAAAAAATTTTACTTGGTGTGAGTTATGCTCTTAAAAGAGTTGTTAGCTGAATCTTAATGGCTTTATGCCCCCTTGAAGAATAGGTCATTATGCAAGTACAGGTCAGCTTAACCTATACTTGTGCAAAAATCCAGGTGCTCTCATGAAACGAATTGGGTTCCCCGAGAAGCTACTATTCTGGAACTGGGTATCCAGAGAAGTCTCTCTATTAAGACCGAGGCAAAGAGGGCAGTAAGTACCTCGGCCTTTCCCTCATCCTTTGTCACTATGTTTACCTCTGCAACCAACAAAGGATAGAGATTCCCCTTAGCCCTTCTTTTGCTGCTGATGTATCTACAGAAACATTTTTTATTTTCTTTTATGGCAGTAGCCAGATAAAGTTCCAGCTGGGCTTTGGCTCTTCTAATTTTCTCTCTGCTTAACCTCATGACATCCATGTAGTTCTCCAGCATAGTCTGCCCTTCCCTCTAAAGGTCAAAAACTCTGTAAATTCTGCCCTTTTTTTTCCTCCTGAGTTCCCTCCAAAGCCCTCTGTTCAGCCAGGCTGGTTTTCTTCCCTGCTGGCTCATCTTCCAGCACATGGGGACAGCCTGCTCCTGCACCTTGAAGATTTCCCTCTTGAAGAACGTCCAGCTTTCCTGGACACCTCTCCCCTTCAGGACTGCCTCCCAAGTGACTCTCTCAACACGTCTCCTAAACAGGCCCAAATCTGCCCTCTGGAAGTCCAAGGTGGCAGTTCTGCTGATACCCCTCCTTACTTCTGTGAGAATTGATAACGCTATCATTTCAGGATCGCTGTGCCCAAGGCATCCTCCAATCTTCTCATCACACAACAGTCCTTTCCTCTTGGCAAACAACAGGTCCAGTGGGATGCGCTCCCTATTTGGTTCCCTCACCAGCTGCATTCGGAATTTATCTTCTATACACTCCAGGAACCTCCTAGACTGCTTGCTCTCTGTGGTATTATCCCAGCAGACATCTGGTAAATTGAAGTCCCCCAGAAGAACAAGGGGCAGCAATCTTGAGACTGTCTGTGATTCTATGTTCCATGACTCCCTAAAATCAGATCAACAACTGTGTCAGTCAAAGTAGGAAAAGCAACTGGCACTGAAAAAAACCAGTGCAAATTATTTTGCTCAGTTTTGTTCCTAGGTTAGCATTCATTTGCAAAAATCAGATTTACTAGTTTTAAAATCTTGAAGGAAAATGTCTCAGATGAAATTGCATGCATTCAATTAACTTGTTTCCAATGCAAAACCTGTTTTGACAAATTTTCTTCCCTGATTCTTTTATATTCTGGGTAGTTTTATTAATCAAATAATATTGCACATTCAAAAAGAAAAATCAAGTTCCATTAAAATGCAATTTAGAGAGAGAAGAAAAAAACATATCTATAAATAAAAATGCAAGTTCCATCAGTTAAAAGAGAACACAATGGGTAACTGAAATAAATTTGCAATAAATCAAGAAAGACCTTAAAAAAATTAAAAAATTATTTGCAGAAAAAAATCCAACAGAGAGGCTCAAAGCTTATGACATTGCTCATAACTACAAGGAATTAAAGAAATAGAAAGCAGATGAGCTGGAAGCATGTCATACGATGTTACCCTGAACTTATTACCCATTGTTAGTATCTTTACAGGGCTAGGCTAGGGATCTGAAGATCATAATAAGCTGGTTGGCTAGAATATCTGGAGCTTACCAAGTTCAATGTCACACTTGAAACAGACCTGCATGCAACAAGGTGAGATCAGTCATGGTGCTCTCTGGCTAAACCTGTTATGAAAACCTTCAAAAATGGAGATGACAAATTCTCTCAGGAAAGACCTGCTTCAGTCCTGCAGTGTCCTGGAGAGAACTCCTTCCACTAGATTCCCATGTGTTAAGACCACTGAGTTTCAATCATGTTAAACAAACAAGAAATTTTAAAGTTCAGATTATCTTAATTTGCAACCAGATGTATTTTAACAGCTTTCACAAGTTTGTAAATTCTTTTGTTTTCTGTACCCAAACCACTCATAACATGTCATTATTTAAATCACTAATGATATTTAGAAATATCCCTTAGATTCATTTAGTTGAGACTATAATCCAACATATTATAAACCATCAGAAATTCTACTTTTTGTCAACCAAGGAGAAGAAAATAGCATACCTGTTTAAAAACACCTTTTTGACTTGAAACCTAACATCTTGCCTCTCTGCATATTGATTTTCCTCCAGTACAAATCACTCTCCCATGCCCAGACTGTCTGCTTGGGTAATAGGGCAGAAGGGCAGACATGAAATTACTTACAGTCTACTAAATTCCCTCTCCCTGCTGGTAAAGCCTGGCCTACGCATCTGGGTGTCCAAACACTCTGTGACATTTACTTCAGGACACTGGAGATACTCCTGTGTTATTCTGAAGGCTGCCAGTGGTGACCTCAGTTACTTTAAGACATGAATGATATTCTTCACATTTACCACATGAGTTCTTTTTGGTGGTAGATGAAAATCTGGAGCTATGATATCCCATAAAGAATATATTTACTTGGAGAGGCATAAAACAAAAAAAGCCACACACTCTATATGTACACGTGTCCTAGTTTTGTCTGGTAAATCAAATTAGAGTTAATATTCTTCCTAGTAGCTGGTACAGTGCTGCATGTTGGATTTAGGATGAGAGCGGTGTTGACAACATGCTGATGTCTTAGTTCTTGGCAAGCAGGGTTTACATTAAGTTAAGAAGTTTTCAGCTTCTCACACCAACCCACCTGCAAGAATGCTGGGGGCACAGGAAGCTGGCAGGAAGCACAGCCAGGATGATCCAAAGTGGCCAAAGGGATATTCCACACCATGTGGTGTCATGCTCAGTATATATACCAGGGAGAAAGCTGGCTGGGGGCTCCTGCTCAGGAACTGGCTGGACATCGGTTGGCAGCAACTGGACTGTGCACCACTTGTTTTGTATATTCTAATCAATTATTATTAGTATCCATTTCTTTTCTGTTCTATTAAACACTCTTCATCTCAACCCACAAATTTTACTTTTTTTCCCCCCAAATTCTCTCCCCCATCCAGCTGGGGAAGGGGGAGCAAGCAAGCACTTGTGTGGTGTTTAGCTGCCTGCCAGATTAAACCAGAGCAACAAAATTAGGAGAAAAAGCATAGTAAGGAAATAAGGAGAGAATAACTAGCTGATCATACTCCAGACATACTCTTACAAATACGCAATTTGCAGTAATAAAGTATTCTGACACTGTCTAGCTGAAGTCATGAATCAATAATATTCATCTGTAATACCTTCTACTTTGCTGAAGTTGGTTCTTTACAAAGTCCTTGGGTTAACTCCTGTGCTCTGCCATATCAGATTACAGCAGGCCCGAGGACACGGCAGGGCTGCTTATCTTGGCAGTGAAGAAGCCAGTGGGGTGTCCCTCTTACCTATGGGTGCGGCATAAACACCGGGACAGAACTGTTGTTGCGGTCTCAGCAGACCTCTAAATGTAACAGCTGCCGATCATTTCTTGCTGGAAACTGCTATTGCTTTTAGTGCTCACAAATGTGTATACACCACAAAGTTTTAGATGGTTTCTGATTTCTTAGTATCTAAGGACAGGCCCATCAAAACCAGAGACCCTTCCTTTAAGGAAAGGGGCAACTTGCACTGTGATATGGTGCCAAAAAACCAGATCTCCAAGGTAAACATCCCATATGATTTCTATCCTTTAAAATTTGCTGTGGACTTCACTTCTTCCCTGCTCAGCCCTAAGTACAAACCCATTGCTTAAAACACACCATGGCCCAGACACGAGCTTCATTCAGCTGTTCACCAACTGCACATCTCAAGCCATCTCCATTTACAATCCTCTCTTTGCTAGTCAGAACAAGGGCAATCAGGTACACTCAGGACAGCAAAGAGCAGGAGAGAGTCTTGATAGCAACAGAATATGATGCAAACACACACTGCTGCATAGAGGCAGCGATGAAGGTTTATTAGTGCCAGCTCATTTTCAGCCCCACAGTCCAGAAGGACACTCCCTTGCACCTGAGGTTTGTGGAATACTTGTGCCTTGCCGAGCACAGAGCTCACCACAGTTACGCAAGTTTAAAGGCTTCTATTCCCAATTCTTGCCTGGGAGATGATTCACAGCACAGGTAGTTCATATGTCTCTTCCCGTGGTCTAACTGAGCGGCAAAGTGAATAAACTACCATTGGGCAACGCAATTTTGCCAGTGTGGGTGAGTACCACTCCCTGTGAGCACAGCAGATATCTAATGGAGTCCAGGCCTATGTCTAACTGTTGCCAAAAAAATGGAGCATGTCCTTCACCAACAGCCGGAGAAGGCAGGCAGGCAGGGAGCCACACAGCCTGGTATCCTGTGTGGCGAGAAGAGTGAACCCTGATCCCTCACTGCAGCCTGAGCCCGGACACAGCACACGGCGCCAGGCTTCGGCTGTAGCCTGATCCCAGCTCTCCCCTGCCAGGATATGGGTAGCACGCAGACCAGACACAAGCTGTGTCAGGTTCACAAAATCACAAAATCGTTAGGGCTGGAATGGATCTCTGGAGATCATCTAGTCCAAGCCCCCTGACAAAGCAGGGTCACCTTGAGGAGGTGACACAGAAACACATCCACGTGGGTTTTCAATGTCTCCAGAGAGGGACCCCATGACCTCCCTGGGCAGCCTGTTCCCGTGCGCTGCCACCCTCAACGTAAAGAGGTTCTTTGTCATGTTGAAGTGAAACTTCTTGTGTTTTGGTTTACGGCCATTGCTCCTCATCCTGTCGCCCGGCATCACTGAAAAGAGTCGGGCACCATCCTCATGACCCCCACGCCTGAGATATTTATGCATGAATGAGCTCCCCTCTCAGTCTTCCCTTCTCCAGACTAAACAGGCCCAGCTCCCGCAGTCTCTCCTCAGAAGAGAGATGCTCCAGACCCTTCCTCATCCTTGTAGCCCTCCACTGGACCGCCACAAGTATCTCCTTGTCCTTCTTGTACTGAGGAGCCCAGACTCAGCACAAGTACTCCAGGCTGGGACAGTCTCTGTCCTGCCCCTTCTTCCTTCAACAGGCATAGCCTATACCCTAGTGCATCTGCGGCAGCCCGGGGCCTGGCAGAGGGACCGGNGGGACCGGGGGCTGCCCATTCCCTGCTCTCCGAGCCGGGTCCAGGCCCAGTGCCGGTCCCGCTGCCGCTCCAGGGCACGGCTCGGCTCCTCCGCGGGGTCCCCGGAGGCCGCAGCTCCCCCGCGCCCCTGCCCCCAGCANAAAGGAAAGGAAAGGAAAGGAAAGGAAAGGAAAGGCAAGGCTCGTCCCCGGCCGGGGCAGCCCTGGGGGCCGTAGGCTCGAGGGACTCGGGGTCGGTTCCCGGGTTCCGCCGGGTCGGGCCTGCTCGGCAGCTCCGGCGAGGATCACAAGGCACAGCTGTCTGCCGCTCGGCCGTGCGGCTGTGAAGGGCCCGAGGGCGGGGAGGGAAGGCCCGAGCGGCAGGGAAAGCGAAACCAGCGCTCAGAGGCACTGGTCGGCGAGGGCAGCAGCGCGGTTTCCGCGCCCCGTACTTGGTGTGCCGCACGGGGAGGTGGATGCTGCCAAGGGGGGGTGCATATCGGGGCGGGAAGGGAGCAACAAGTGATTTGTACAGGGGGTTGCCTCGGAATCGCTGTATACATTTGCAGTTAGTGTTCCTGTACCGGAGAGGGTCCAGCAGAGGCCACAAGAATGATCTGGGGACTGGAGCATCTGTCTAAATGAGGAGAGAGTGCNCGAGCCGGGTCCAGGCCCAGTGCCGGTCCCGCTGCCGCTCCAGGGCACGGCTCGGCTCCTCCGCGGGGTCCCCGGAGGCCGCAGCTCCCCCGCGCCCCTGCCCCCAGCACCGCCGGGACCGCACGCCTCGGCGGGGAGCCCCGCATCCGCCGCGCCCCGAAGCCCTTCCCCGCACCTGTAGTTGTAGCCGCTGAAGCGCTGGCTCTCCCGCAGCAGGGCACGGTACAGCCGCAGCACCTGGGCACGGCTGGACGCTGCCATGTTGCCGACACCGAGNGGTTTCCGCGCCCCGTACTTGGTGTGCCGCACGGGGAGGTGGATGCTGCCAAGGGGGGGTGCATATCGGGGCGGGAAGGGAGCAACAAGTGATTTGTACAGGGGGTTGCCTCGGAATCGCTGTATACATTTGCAGTTAGTGTTCCTGTACCGGAGAGGGTCCAGCAGAGGCCACAAGAATGATCTGGGGACTGGAGCATCTGTCTAAATGAGGAGAGAGTGCGGGAGCTGGGCCTGTTTAGTCTGGAGAGTAGAGGACTGACAGAGGATCTCAAAGGTGGATTACAAGAGGTTGATACCAGACTCTTCAGTAATGCCCAGCAAAAGGATGAGGATCAGTGGCCATAAACTAGAGCACGAAAGTTTCATCTCAGTGTGAGAAACAACTTTACATTAAGGACAGCAGAACAGTGGAACAGGCTGCCCAGGGAGTTTGTGGAGTCTTCCTCTCTGGAGACATTGAAAACCCATGTGGATGTGCTCTTGTGTCACCTGCTCAAGGTGACCCTGCCTTGTCAGGGGGGTTGTACTAGATGATCTCCAGAGGTCCCTTCCAACACCAACATTCTATGATTCTCTGAAATCGCTATAGATGTTTGCAGTCAGTGTTCATCTGTGCTAGTGTACCAGGGCCCGTTATATTATAGTGATGTTTGAGTTGTTATTTAAACCACACATCAAGCATCCTCCTTTGCTGAAAGTTTTGCCACTGCAGAATAAACTTAACTTTGTAACTTACTGGTATTGTGCCGATGCTGTATTTAATACTGATTTTTGAATGTTATCAGCAGTACAATTTGTTTAGAATCAAAGAATCATCAAAATTGGAAGAGACCTTTAGTCTCCAGTCCAACTGTCCACCCAGCACTGCCACTGTAACCCCTAAACCACTAAATCACCTCACCCAGCGCCACATCCAGGTGCCCGTTAAAGACCTCCAGGGATGGTGATTCCACCACCTCCCTGGGCAACTTATTCCAATGCCTGATCACCCTAACAGTGAAGAAATTGTTTTCTAATATCTAATCTGAATCTCCCCTGTCTCAGTTTAAGGCCATTTCTTCTAGTCCTCTCACTGCAGGCACGGCAGAAGAGACTGGTCCCCACTTCACTAGAATTTCCTGTCAGTTATCATGACAGGGTTCCTACTTCCTTCACAGTTTGTTTTTTATAAAGTAGATGTTTAAAACAACTATCATGTAGATATTCTACATGTCTCTGGCAAAAGTGCTTCAATTGCCACTTCTAATTTAACTCATATTTTATTGCATATGCATTTGAGTATTATTGTCAGTTTGTTGCAGAGAACTAAAATAGTACTGTGCTTTTGGATGTAATTAGTACAGACACATGAATTTATTTCAAATTTATCTTTACAGGTATGTTATGTTTTAGCAGCCCTTTTAGGCTTCTGGAAATGGAGATTTTCCATATGTAGAAAATTTCATGGATATTCTCTTTATCAAAGCGGAAACTAGAAATGTTACAGGAAATGTAGAAAAACATATGCAGCTGCAGTACTAGGATGAGCATCGCTTCTGAGGCCTTCCCTTGTAAGTTATAAACCAGTGTTTTTTGGTTTAGGTCTTGGCATTCAGGACACTTACATGGAAAAATACAAAGCAATCATGCTCTTCATTTGCCAGTGGGACGAACCAAACTCTCCTTGTAGCCCAAGCCTTATTGTTGATCCAAATTGCCATGCCAGAATCAGAGCCCATTTGGGGTGCTGGTGCTCCCCATCTTTGCAGCTGTTGGTGGCTGGGCTGCTTATTACATATTATAGCAGAACTCTGGCTCTGTGTCTGCAGACTTACCATCTTCCTTGAAAGCAGCAGTGGCCACCCTGCCCTTTGTTATGATGGTGGGCTTCAGACAGCTTAAAAAAATATGATTCTGTCATATACAGAGCCAAACTTAGGTTTGAGAATTTAGCAAAGTTATGTGTTATCATTCCGTGGATGAGTGTGTCAGTTACTCCATCTAATTTTACAACAATCCTCAGGTATTCTTGGAAATAAAATTTTCATGTTACAATCCTCAGCTCTAAATGATAAGGGAGTAATTGGGATGAAAGCATTAAGCAAATTTTGTTTACAAGAACACAATTGATTTAATATTTGAAAAGTAATTATAAATTATTTTTAGATAGCCTCAGATGCTAGTCCTGTTCCCAAAAGTCCCTGACAGTTTTTGTGAGTTTTATTTTTTTAATTTTTTTTTTAGGTAACCACGTTTGTCTCTTGAGAAAGCCTAGAAACCCCCTATGTTTAGAATAAGCAGTAAGCACATACAATGTGTGATCAAATGCAAAGTACATCTATCATAGGAGAAAAGTCTTTCCTCTTGTCTCCCTTTTCTAGCTTAACCTTTAATACACTCAGAAGAAGATCAATTTTTGGCAGAAACTTGTCACCTTGGTGCAGTTGGGTTGGCACTGTAAACTGGAAAAATTTATTATTTTCTTACGCATTTGTTGTTATATTTTTCTTGGGAGCGATGGGTTATGGTCCCAGAAGTCATGTCATTCTGCAGGAAGCGGGCATTGCTGTGACTGGGATAGACGTGTTTCTGCTGGCCTTTGTCTGTGTGCGTCACTGCAAGCCTGCAGGGAACTGAAAGGATGGACACAGCCCAAATGACCACTCTGTGTCCTGTGACACTGGAGCCTGCGCATGGGGAACCAGTAATAACCACTTCATTAGCTACCTCCTCATTCCTGAGTGGAAAACTACACCTGAATTTAGGGTTGGTGGGTGTTCATTTGTACAGAAGTCTTTGCTTTCAGCTTGTGGTCTGGGAAGGAAGGTGGCATATGTTTTGTCTTGCTCCATCTCTCAGGATAAATAAGCACTTTGAGAGGATATAATAGTATCAGTACCTGGAATACTTAAAGATGTAGTTGCTAAAAGACGTAAGGGAAGGAATTTGGATTAAATACCTTCAGGGGGTGTGGACTGGTGTGAAAAGAAACAGCTGTTCTATTCTCTGGGACATATTCAGTGTCTTGTCATCTGTTGCCGAATTGTTCCTTGTGGTGCACTATTTTAGCATTATGACATGGCACTGAACACTTTCAGACAGCCTGTGCTTTCCTAGTATGCTACTGTTGGTTTTCATTATTTTTCTTTGGGGGTCAGAACAATAATTGATTGTTCGGATAATATAATCTCTTTTAATAATTGTTTTTCAGTTTATGAAAACATGCTAATTTTTCCATGCTGCAGTGGTGTGGTACCTCTTTCCTTCTTTTAGTTCTTGGTTGATAGAGTCAGGCACAGTAAGATCCACAGTGTAGAGTAGGACCTTTAGAAGAAGGATTATAAATCACAAGAATTTTGGGATTTCAGTGACAAATGTAAAAATCTATAATTTAACCATTCTGTATGGTGAATAAGATTTCCACAGTATCAACAGGATGCCTTGACTGACTCTGCAATTTAAATAAAATTGTATTTATTTGGTTGCCCTGTAGAAAAGAATATTTTTATTAATGGAGGATAAACTTCCAGATTTCAAATACAGCTATACTCCTAAATTGTTTGTGCATTTAAAAAAATTCTACCTGGAAGTTCAGAGGGAAGGAAAAATTGTGATGGAACTCTTCACTTGGTCAGCTTTTTGTGAGTTATCCCATCTCTTTCCAAACTGAATTGCAGAATGTTGTGTATTGTTTAAAGTAAGACTGTAAGAATAGTAATAATAGGAAAACCAAAACACAACCAGTAGTGCATTTCCTGTTGTAATACTTGGTCTTTTAAGGGAATACCTGTTTTACCACTGCTCCTGAACCTTTGCTGGTTCATGATCTCTTGTGCTGCAGGCATCAAACTAAAAGAAACACTGAATTTTGTTTTCCTTGTTGGCCACAGTTTTAACTTTCTAATTTCCTGTGGCCATGTGCAGCTCCAGAGGACTTTATGGGCATTGTGTTACGTGACAATTGAGGAGCTGGACAGTTCAGCAGTCTCAGGATAACTTCTGGATCAATGAAATGCAGTGTGATATACCATATTAGTTTTGAAAGATGTTCTTAGTGAACATATGTTGGTGAAGTCCTTTGAAATGCTTGAAATAAAAATGCTATAAAATCTAGAATTAAAAGGATAATTTTCTGTTACAGTTATAGGCAAGAGAATAACTAATTGGGGATTAAAATTACCAATAATGCTTAAATAGTTTAGCATGTAATAGTTGCATCAAATGCAAATGACACTTCTAAACAGTTCTAACCTTAATGCTTGATGAAGACAAGAACCCAGTAAAAAATTAACATATTTTGCTGTGTGGTTTTTTGTTATACTGAAATCTTGCTCAGAAATCTAATCATGAGAAGCATAAAGGACAGGTTTAATGAAGTGTTCTCATCCATGATCTCATCAATTGAGAAATGCTTTCTTTGCTGTGCTTTCGAGTTTTTTATCAAATTTAGCCTTAAATAACTTCCCTTTTGGTGAGAAAATATATTCTACTTTATATTGTGTTGCTGTTAAGAAACATTTTCTGATGCTCATCCTATGCCACCCTCTTCCCTGAGTTCATCCCCCTTTTTCATTTACGCTCCTTTAGAGTCACGCTGTGTAATTCCTCTCCCTCCTCTGTGATTTACACTATCATCGTATTTCTCAGTAGCTGTCAGCCAGACAGGCTAAATGATGTAGTTATTTTGATATTTTTTCTGCCCTCTTTCAGAGGATATTGAAAATTTTAGCTTAGGAAGCAAACTTAGCAACTGTAAAACAAGGACTGATGTTTTGTTTAAGAGCAACCGAGAACCTCTTTGTAGCCTCCCCTGTATATTTTTTGCTGACTTGTGATTTCCAGTTTGTCAGGTTGGTTACAAATGGTACTGCCAATCTTTTTAGCTAAAGATCATGATTGCACCTAAGATGTTTTGCTAGAGCAAAGTTCTTTCTTCTCTTGAGTTTATTTTTTGTCATATATAGATGTGTATGTGAGTGTGCAAAAAACCATGTAAATATGTGTACAGGCATGCACACGGTCATGCTGTGGTGGTAAAAGTCATGCCCTCTATCTCAGATTCTCCATGTTTCAGTCTTGGGGATTGGTGCACAGCTAACACAGTGCTGTGGGGTTTTTGTCTGCTTACTCAATCCCATATCTCAAGCATGTGGAATCAAAGACATCCTGCTGCTTGTGTGCATCCCAGTTCTTCTTCTCCCTGTATTGTGGGCATGGGCTTTCTTGTCAGATGATGCTAGGGGCTAGCTCCACTCAAGGACTACTGCTTGATTTCCTTCCCTGAAAATCCACTTCAGTAGCCATTTTCTTAAAAATCCTTCTTGTGTGATTATTTGCTGGAAGCAATTCCTAGATCAAAGTATTAGTAGGTGTAGAAGTATCATGTTGATATAAGGTAGTGTGGATCTGATGTAAGAAAACATGTTATCCAAGGTAAAGTAAAAGTAGAAAGTTCTTCTGTAATGTGTTGGAAAGATGTGACCTCTCATAATAGGACATGTGGATGGGACTAATATTTTAAATTTTTTCTAGTGAAAGAAAGTTAAGCAAAATTGTTTTTTACAATGGATGGGTAAATCTTCAAGGACTGAGTGGATTGTAAGGAGGCAATCTGTTTAGTTTTCTGACTGTCAGATGAGGTGAGGGGGAATGTGATTTCCCACTTGTAACACATTTTCATTTTATATGATGCTGAGCATCCGTGTATGACTTTTTGTTCTAGTAGCTTGGACTTTTGATCAGGAAAAAAAATCAACAATTTGAATAGGAAGGTGAAGCAAATTGTTTCTGAAGATGAAAGAAGACTATGGAGCAATACTTAAATTGAAATGAGGAAAACAATATAGCCATACTAGGGACTGTAGTAATGGTAGAGTTTAAGATATCTACTTTTGCATGATCCTTGACGTTTTTGATCTTTCATCTTGTGTCGCTATTGGTTTTATGTCCTCAGAGCTCTTACAATGAGTGATGGTGCATTAGGGACATGTTCCTATATATATCATCCTTCTGGTGTGTTTGTAAGATCAGCTGAATTGTCAATACTTCCTTACATGCCTTCACAGTTCTAGACAGAAATTTCTTTTTATTTTATTTCTGTTTCTGTTTTTTATATCTAGGGTGACCGTGTCAAAATTTGTCTTTCAGCCTGAGAAGGAACAAAGCACTGACTAAAGCTAACAGGCAAAAGAAGCAGAGCTGAAGAAAGGTTATCTCTGCTTGCAGGTAAATAATTAAAAATAAATTTAGCTTTCTGAATCTGTCTTTGACATCATCACTGCCAGCCTTTTTAGTTAGTAACAAGTTTATAGTCCCTTTCCATTTTAATTAATAATTAAATTTTACTTTATTTAATAATTTAAAAGTCTTTCTTCATCTTCACCAACTGCTAAGGACAGGTGTGATGACTATCTAAATTTGCTTTCCATATAGAGTTCATGCATTTTCTTACTCCTAGTACAAAGAAAATTATGAGACCTAAGACATAAAGATAAGTGTGTAACAATAATGAGAGAGAGAGAAAGAGGGAGAGGTAGAAAATAATGTTCTTCCGAAGAAGACGTTCAGAAGGACAAATTTTATCATCTTTATATTGGAGTATGTCCAGATCCTTGAATATAATCCCTTTGATATCTGCCTAACTACCTAAGCAATAAGTTGCTGTTCAGTGAGAAGAGGTGGCAGAATGAAGTTCTCCTTACTTTACAAACCAGTAATTGATGCAGGACGGGGTGGGATGGGATGGGATGGGATGGGATGGGATAGGATAGGATAGGATAGGATAGGATAGGATAGGATAGGATAGGATAGGATAGGATAGGATAGGATAGGATGCTCTGGTGAATGGAGAATGAGCTCAGGGAGCTCTGGAGAAGCAATAGTTAGGACTTTACAAACCCCACCATTAACTTTCCAGTCTCTTATCCCATGACCTCATGGCAGCATCAGCGAAAGGCGGTGTGTGTCAGTGTCTCCTAATAAAGTTTGTGTCTTACCTCTGTCTGGGAATGAGTGTTGATTTAGATGGGAATGCAGACCTATGAAGTGGAGCTGCCAACTTTCCTATAGGAATGGGTTTACATTCTGCTGAAATGAAAGGAAAGAGAAATGGGGGAACAAATAGTTTGAAATACTGTTCTGGGAACATTTGTGGGAGTTCATCTCTCTGGAGACCTGAACTAAGTATCTCCCTGTTCTACAATTTCTGTCATTAGCTTTTTCAGGTATGCTTTGTAGCCTAGTATTGGTTTTGACCAAGGTCCGGTTGTGGGGATTTTTGTTGCTGTTGTTGTTTTATTTTGTTTGTTTGCTTGTTTGTTTTAACCTGGCAGTACACATGCTTTGTTTCCTTTAATTCATTTTTATGCAGTTGATTTTAATTTTTGTTTAACTTTTTCTTTTTTTGGAAATGATTCCTGGTGAAGTAGGTGCACTGCATCTAAAACGGAGAAGACAGATAAACAGAGCAAATTATCAGATCCTCACACAGATTTAATAGTACTTTTGTTTTTTCTGTGTGTAAGTAGGATTTCAAAATTGTTTTGACTTTCATGTAAGTTTTCTAGACCTTCACTGGGAGTTTTCTTACTTTTAAGAGTATTAGCATTATTTTTTAAGTTGCTTTCTTACTTGACTATGAACATAGCTTTCATTCAACATTTATTTTAACTTTGATTTTATTATCCTAATTAATTTCAGTGTGAAAATTGCATAGTGCATTACACCAGCTCTTCCTATGGGAAGGTACTATTGTAAAATGGACAGATATGGTATTGTACATGTAAAATTATCACATATTGAAGAGGTAATTAAATATTGGCTCTATATAGGTTTGTTGAACTTAGAAAAGCTCTTGCTTTTTATGTTGGCACACTAGCTTTGTCAAGTTTTATGAAAGAATGTTGTTCTAAACAGATAGAGAGATGTTGCTTGATAGAGGATAACTTTTTCTGTTTCCCTTCTGTCTCTCTTCCTCCCTGCACAGATTGTGGTTCTTATTCCACCCTCCACTTCCACTTGCGATGTATCTTATTTTTATACTGCCATTTTATTGATGTTCTGTTGTGGTAGGTTATATTCTTAATATAGTATTCATTCTACAAACAGAAACTCTGCTGGATAGACTTGAACTAAGTATGTGGGAACACCGTGTTTATTCCAGTTACTTTGTCAGACTTCCGGAGTTGTTATTTAAAGGATTCCTTTTTTAATAAACTTAATTTAAGAGATATTGCAGATTCTACCGAATCCTAAAATTTTGTCACCTGATATTAGCAGTTCATTTGACCCTAGTGTCCCCTGGGGTCTCAGTCTTGACCCTGAGTAGGAGACCCTGCTGGGTCTGGAACATGACCTTTCAGCATGTGGCAAATTGCAATTCTACAGATGGTTTTAAAGAAAAAAATCAAAACAATTATTTTGTTTTCATTTTGATTTTCTCAGTATGTAACAGATGTGGCTCTAATGACTGTGATTGTTTTGTCATATGTGACCTTGAGCTATAATAACATCTTATTCTTCATTAATAATAAAAACTTGATTCTTTCATGTTGTTATTTTCTTTACTTCCCTGACTTGCATATCTTCTTTCACCTAGTCAATGTGTATGTCTTGGCTCAGAACACAAGATGAGAGGATGTTGCCTTTGTTATCTAAAGACTGGATGGAGAAATACTTCTGGGCATAGTTTTAAATATATATACTTTTATATATATGTATATATATGCTTCTGTGCCATAGTCTGAGATGTGCATTCTGAGCTCTGTCTTAAGTTTTCTTTCACTGAGGCTTGTTCTGGAGGGAAATGTGACTTGCAAGTGTCTGGTGTCACATAAAGGTTCTCTGACATAATTAAAATACTTGGCTTTCTCAAGGCCTTTCAGACAAAGATTTTCTTTTGTTCTTTGTGCTGGGCTTTGTGTAGAGTAAGTATATCAACATTAGCAAGCCTTATAGGAGATGCTACCTGGGAACATTACAGATATTAAAACATGAAGGTGCTTGGGTGCCCGTTATCTGAGGGAGCTGTGAGCCATGGACTCAAACATTTCCTATTTTCTAACATTAATGACAAAGAAAGAAGCTGGCAATACTAGTCTTGTTCTTTTTAGTGTAGTACTTTCTTTTAGTGTAGTACTTTTTTTTAATCTGGTGGTAGCAGGACTGCATGGAGACACAATTTAAATGTGTTTTAAGTCATGCTTGCCTTGCTTTCCTTGCTACAGAATATTTTGGAACTAGTTCTTCTTTAACAAGTTATTGGAGATGTCAGCACCTCTGAAATGCTGTAAAGGCAGTCGTGTTCAGATGTAATCAAATACAGCGTTATGAGGTAGGTCTGCCTGAATACATATGAATTAATCCTGGCTGTAAACTTTTAACAAGACCAGAGCATAGTTGTATCAGGAAATTGGAACAGGATTGAACAAATGCATTTTAAAATTTGACTTGTATTTATTTGAATAGGCAGAACTTTAAATTTAGGGGGCTTAAATTTATCATAAATATTTATCAGCAGGATTGTTTATATTCATTGTCAATTGTTGCAGTTGAAGTATTTTTAAGGAAAATACCACTTTTTTTACGCTTAGGATTTAAACATAATTAATGCATTTATTTAGCTGTAGTTACAGAAAATGTTTCATAATGTAAGTAGAATATTTGCAAATCAGGTTTTTTATCTTTTGATAACCCATATACATTCATAACTGTAGAACATGCAAAGTAAAATTTTTAAGCTGGTTAATGGAGGTTGTCTAGGCAATTAATTCTTGTGTGTCTTCTTGGGTACACTTGTCCTTGAAGAGCAAATTTCATCTTGCAGTTCAGTGTGTTGGAAGACTGGGGAGGCAGTACACAGGCTTGACAGCCATGTGGGATTTAGAAGAGATACATTATCCATTCACCTGTGGTAAATTTTAGTGCTGGAATCAAGAAAATTACAGCAAAGTAGTTCAAAAATAAGTATGTAAATAGAGTAAGTAAGTTTGCTAAAAAGACCAGAGTAAAGGAAAGCACACTGAAAATGTTTAGCAGTGCAATCTTACTTCTTTTTTATTTTACTTTCTGAAGTTTGTATTGCTGTGAGACCAACTGTATTGAGACAGATACTGTGACTGTGCGAGACTTGCTGGCAGAGCTGTCTGTATTGTTTGCAAATTTTGCTGTTCATGAGAGTCCAGCATTTTGTGTAGGTTAAATGGGTTGGAATGAACTGTATCATTTAGAAACTGATGTGGTGAGTTGTTTTGGTTTTTTCCTTTTACAGCATGCAAGTCAGTACTGCACTCTGCGTAGGCTAGCTGCTTTTCCCTATACTTTTGGGGTTTTTTTCCATGCTTTTTTCATGTTTGCAACCCATGTGATTTGGGGTCAAATGTAAATGATGATACAGAGTTTTGAAACAAATTTTGTTTGCTGTAACAGTATATATTTGCAGTTCTAGCTTAAGACTTTAGCTCTTGAGAGATGAAGGGGTCTTCTGCTTCTACACCACAGTGACAGTAAGGGAACACAACAGCCTAAGTCACTAGCACATAAATGGGAGAATTAAAAACATCTGGTTGTTCATTTCTGTTTCACTCAACAGAAAATAGTTTCAATGATAGGGAATTGTATAAAAATAGTAAAGGTTTTCACATTATCTAAGAAAAAGTGTTGCAGCAAATAGAATTTGCTTTTTAGTAGGTCCCATTTAACTTTTCAGAGATAGTGAGCTCTTATTAAGGAGAATGAGCTGATAGCAGTGTTTTAATGTATAAGAAAGTATCTCTTTTTCTCTCAAGAGCAGTATTAGCACATGGGTAAATTTACAGGACTCAGTTTTTGCTCATTGTACCTTAAACTATAAGTCTGTTATGTCTGAAACAGTGCTGTACTCAGGCAAGGGCTGAGTTTAAGAACCGTTTCTTACATGTCTGGACCCAGTAAAAAAGCCCTGCTAACACTGTTTTTAATCAAATGCCTAAAAGTACCTCTGCAGAAAACTTCTCTGGCAAAGCAAAACAGAAGAAGTATGATAGGGATTTCAGTCATAATCTCCTAACATCTCTCTCTTTACATCTCTTTCATCTCACACAGGGGTTGAGAGAGAAGGGGCAAGCATACTGGGACATCCTTTCACTTTCCAATTCAGAATTTTAGGGCTCCATGAGAGATGATTTACATTGCGTGAGAATAAAATCCTGCAGCTCTGACTCCCTGGTCATCAGGTTCCCAGTGGCACAGCAGAGTTGCCCAGGGCTTCTGAGTAGGTACAGCAAATTAGACCTGAGGTGTGGTAATAAAAGTTGTAGGACCATTCTGTTTCCACTGGTTTTAGTGTGTTTCTCCAACAGGAGGTAGAAGGAGGTGAAGGTTTAAAAAAAAAGCCTTTTCCAACAAGAAATGGTTGAAGTCTGTCTTAGAATAGGAAAGATGTAAGGTGGCCAACTAGGCAGCACTGCATACATAAATGTTATTGAAACTACACCAAAACACCATTTTTCATTTAAGCTTGTGTCCCTGTATAGATGGAATGGGAATTTTCAGACATAGGCACTATTCTTCCTGTTGAAAGCTGACAACTTCAGTTTTCATTTAACTGACTTGATTCTCGAACAGGAAAGATTTTTTTTTTATTATTATTTTATTTCCTATGTGATACTCATTGCATTTGAGACATTATGCAGTGGCTATTAAAAGTGATGCATATATTGAATTCCCAAATAAAGATTTTAGAGCAGCTCCTGCCCAGCTCTGTTTTAGAGGAATGAGAGCCCTTAGGCTGATCTGAAAGGACATTTGCTGAAACCGTGGCTACAAAGCACCTGAACAGCACTGGGAGATGAGTTTTGAGATGTTAAAATTAAATTATCATTTTTAATACAAACATTTAGTGAGAAAGAGAATGTGAAAAAACATTGTTAATCAGAATTGAAGCAAAGGCTTCTCGGGTAGGTTTCATAAATGTAATGTCTGGTTTACTGAAGTTGTTTGGTAATTGTGACATTGAGTTTCAAATGTAACTAGAAATAGATACTTGATCTGAGCACTGATTCTTGGTTTGTTTTTTTGCTTCAGATGCCATTAATTTGTCTTTCTGAATATCTTAGAAAGCCTTGTAAATTTAGTGCCCTATTTCTAGTACATTGGACTGACATTTTACATGCTCAGGTATGGCAATATATTGTTGCAGGGGTGAGCAGTGGGACACATAAATAAATTTATAATGAGGGTAAACCTGTGTATGAAAGAAATAGTTGAAATATTTTAAAGCTGTTGATGTAACAATACTAGCAGTCAGTTTTCCTTCCTAGCCCAGAATAGCCTCTAATACAACTTCATGGAAAAGATTACTTAATTTTATGCAATGTAGTCAACTGTCAAATAATTAATTTAAAATTCAGATCTGAGGGGAAATACAAGATCACAAAATCTGTAGACTCATATGGAGTCCTCTTCACTTTCACACTGTTGGAGTGCTTTTTGATAAAGAAGAAAGAGGATGGAGTAGCAGCTAGATGTCTGGAACTGATCCACAGTTCATTGAATTAAACTGATTTTTTTTTCATTAACTTTGATCATCCTTGGACTGAACCGGTATGCATACGATTTAATTAGTAGCAAGCTCGGGAAATGCTGGGATGTTGGCTTTTCTAGTTCCTTACCTACAGAGATGGTAATTACATTAACCAGTATATTTGTGTGTCTATGATATGGCAAGTGCTGAAGTACCCACAATTGGCTTTCCTAGTGGTGGACCTCCATTTTAAAGAGACATTTTATGGTAAACCTCTTTTTCTTTCTTGCTAATGGTAGGATCAAATCTGATTGTCTTTCATTACACATAAAACAGATCTATTTCTATGTCATTGAAAATATTTTTGCACTGGAAAAGGGAGCAAACTGTAACTTTATTGTATGTCTAATTTTGAAATACAGTAACACCCCTCCCCCCCATATGTTATATTTAACATTAAGGGTTAAAAATGCAAATTTCTGATAGATTGTCTTTGCCTCAGAGCAATAAGGAGGTTCTCTAATGTCAAATGTTTAATTATCCAATAGAGTATGTTTTTATCATGGATCACATCGAAAGTATCTCTATTAATGCTGTTGTTTTATTTTATTTTAAATTATGTAGAGCAGTGCAGCTTCATGTTGGGATGCCTTTACATTTATGCAAGTTTGAGAAGCAATCACAGAAAACTCCTCTGCCAAGGGCAAGTTTGTAGGCAAAGCTGTTGGACAGTCATAGTTCAGAATGGCTGAATTTCTCATCTGAAGCATTTGAAATATTTTTACCCTGAACCAGATTTCTATCACCTTATTACTTCCTGTATTGTTTGTTATTAGGTGAGCTGCCCCAGCGCCTTATGTGGGTCGGTTGGTGAGGTCAGGGTACTGCTTGGGGCAGTACCTTGGAAGGGAGGAAGGGTGGTGGGAGGCGGCTGTGGGTGTTGACGCCGGACACAGAGATTCCATGTAGATGTGTCCTGTTTGCTTTGGCAGACCCTGTTGTGAGTCTGAATGATTTACAGTCTAAAAGTTTATGAAAGCTACCAGGCTTCTTATGTGTTAGTAGCATAAATAGGAATAGTAGGTATAAAAATCAAGGGAGAAAGGCTTATAAGCTAACACCACACTTTCTCAATTTATCAGTTGTGTAACTAGCCGTAAATCTGTCACTTGGGTTTGCTTATACTTTTGGTAGTTTTTAGCACAATAAATAAGAATTCTCTAAGGTGTCAGTTACATTCCTGTCAATGAGAACTAACTGGAAAAAATTAGGTCTGTGTCAAAAAATATTAAAAGGAGCCTTGATTTTTTTTTTCTCAAGGGCACTTAAGAGTTACTGAAGCAACATTAAATACTATACCAACAAGATGCTGAGGTTTTAGGTGGTATTTTCTCTACTGCTTTACAGGAAAATGTTTTGTAGCAACTGCAGCATAACACAGAACACAGGTACCTTTCAAGGCAGATATCACCTTCTCAAATAAGCATGACATATGCGTAGGCCACGCTGATGTGTTATTGTGTATCATCTACAATGATTTTGGAATGTATTACAAAATTATTTGTATGCTTGAGGGAGTGATCCAGAGAACAGAAAAGAAGTTAAGTAGGTAATCTAAGTATTTATTTGTTTTATATGTTTCTAGCTGCTGATTGATGAGCTCATAATGCTACTTCTGCATTTGCAATTGAGAAGAGATGTTGCTGAACAAATGATTTTTCTCACTTGCCTTTGTTTCTTTAAAAATTAGTAATTCCTTTTAGAGGGAGAACAATATTTTTAAGGTATTAATTTGAGAAACAGCCGAAAGAAAATGTATAGACAGTCTACTTTTTTGGTGTCAAACAGAATTAAAAGCAGAAAAGTACTGTTTTATATATTACCTAATGTATTGTGAAGCAAGACATCCTATCTTGCTTGTTATATATTTTGAGTTAAAAATAGTTAAAAAATCAAGGTATTGTTGTACAAGTTGGGAAAACATTTCTTACTCTGTCACAAACTTTCTGTTTGATGACTGCCACAAGAATTTCTAGGATATAATTAAAAAATAGTTGTCTGACATCTACTGATTAGGAATTGGGTTTAGGTTTCTTGTGCTTGAATATGTCAGTTCACCAACTTCTCTGGCTCTGAAATAGGTTATTGTTTCTGTGTGTTTTTCTGTGTGTATTGTTTTCTGTGTGTTTCTACTGTTTCAAAAACACCGTCGTCATTGCTGTCATGCCTCCCAATACTTTAGAGAAAGCAGACCCTTAAAAGCAACGACTCTGTGTCTTCTGCCAAGGATCACCCATATTGAAATGTGCAGTTTGTGTTGCACAGCCCCCCCGTGCACGTATGGTTTGACTCTACAAAGTCTCTCCAGCAATCCCTGCTCATCTACAGTGAAATGCAGTGGCAGCTTGTTTCAGATTTCTGGTTGTTAATCAATCTGTTTGCACTTAAATGTGTTGCAGCCCGGTGAAAGCAGGGAGTATCCTGGATGAATGATACGAAAGAAGTGCAGTGGATGTATGTAAGTGTAATCTGCCCCCAGAGTGGCAGATTGCTTTAGCAATGACCTTTATCAGTGAGAATAGATGAAAGTTGTATAATTTTTGAGAAACAGAGCGCTACTTCCACTTAAGCTGTTGCTGGGTGCTATGTTTTGCCATCACTTTTTGAAGACACTGTTAGGTTGAGTTTAATACTTTCTTTAAAAATTCCAGGTTTTAAGCATAAAGGCCTAAGGAAATTATGTCTGCAAGATGGTATTTATGCATCTGCTGTAAGCCCTCTTTTTTCCACTACAGTTAAATTTCACGCAGAATTCTGGGTCACCAGAGACAGGAAGGTACAAGTGGTGTGTGAGAATAAAGGGCTTAATGAAAGAGAGAAACCCTATAAATTCCTCAGCCAAAGTAGAGGTAGCAGGATGAATTTGTCCCTTACCACTGAATCTGCAAACTAACTTTGCCTCCAAACACAGAGGAAATAAACCTTTGCTGGTTCTGCTGCTTGCAAAGGAAAGCTTACTGTAAACCTGAGGATGAATTATGTTCTGCTGGCTGACACATTTTACAGAAGAGGAAAATAGAATAGTGCTGTCTGAAGTATTTTAAAAGAACTGAGAATGGATACTTTAAGAGAAAGTGTTGCACATGTTGTCTTTTAGACTTTCAGAAGAATAGTGTGTCTGCAAGAGAAAGCTTGAGACACATGATGCTGTTTTTCACAGTCTCTGCGATGATTAGGAAATATTGAAATGTAACAGAAGTTATAATCAACTGTAAATGTGAACTGTTAGATTGCTGCAAAGGGAGGAGGCTGCTTAGACAATAAACCTTACAGTAACACATCTACTTTAAAGCTGCCAACGTGTTGCCATCATCTGGAAAAGTATACAAAATAGCTCGTCATAAACCCATCAACTTTTCTGCATTAATTAACATCTCCATTTGTGATATATGGTATCTGAAATGAATTATTTTAAAATGAAAACTCTCCCAATTTTGTGGTATGACACCCCCCTTCCACAACTAAATTCTGAATTACAAATATTCTAGATGTTTGGAATGTAATCCATAACTTTGAAAAATAATTTTTAGAAAGAGTTTGAGAAATCAGTTAGTATTTAACTTTTGTAGTGTTGGTAGCCAGATGCAAAAAGAAAAGAAAAGGTAGGACATTTATAGTACATCATGTACTACAGGTCAGGCGTAGACAAAGTAGATAGAAGTAAATGGTAAATGCAGTTTCTGAGACCTAAGAAGTCGGTGTATAAGTGTGAGATTTCTTTTTGTGTGACTTGTTTGTGTGACTTGTGAAAGATTAAAGAATCTTTCCCAAGTTTTACACATATAGTATCTGCCCATTTTCCCTTTTTGAAAACGTCAGTTAGGCCATTTCTAGGTTTGCTTTTGTGTGTTAGCAAGCAGTTGTTTTGTGTGGGTCTCTCTGTATGAAAAACTCATGGTGGGGAGAGCACTAAATCCAAATGAGCCATAATTAGGTTGCCCAGAGAAGCTGTGGAAACTCTGTTGCTGGAGGCTTTCAAACCCAACTAGGCAAGTCCCTGAGTGACCTGCTTTGGACAGGGTCAAAGCAGGCCACCTCCAGTGGTCTCTTTGAACCTAAATTATTCTATGATCCCGTAGTTCTGTGAACTACAGAAGTAAAGCTTGTATTCATTTCTAAAGGAGATTGGTCTGGGGGTTATCTTTAAAAGTCATCCCTAAGCTTAGTTCTGGGACTATCCATCTCTTACTGTCATTAGACTTTGCTTTCCTTGTGGGCAGTTTTGCTCCTCAGTACATTGTATTTCCTGTGAGAAGTTAGGAAATGGGAGATAGACCTTCACCATAACTGATGCATTAATTCTCTGCAGGACTTGTAACTGAGATTTTAGGCAAGGTTGTGCCCAGAGAAAATGTCTTTGATGGGGAGGGGAATTCTATTTGTTAAGCCACTGAGTTCTTTGTATCAGGATCATATTATCCTGGAGCTCTTACTTCTTTCTGAGATGACTAAGTTGGAATTTCTAAACCAAAAGAGAGGGCTTATGCATCTTGAAAGCAAAGTTCGGCACAAACTCTTTTCCTTGTAATGTTCATTTGTTCAGCCCTGCAATTTTTCAAGGGTGTTTAAAACTTCCTTTCTCCAATCTTCCATTAGTACTGAGAAAGCTGCTCCTTTGTGGTACCTCTCACCAGTGAGAGGTAAGCAGCAGTTAATTACCCAGTTTGAGAGTTGGGTATCTGCTTTTCCCATTCCAGGGGAAATTACTACCATTCCAAAATATGGTGGAGAAATGCAGCCCTCACTATATTTTCTGTATCTGTCAAAGTTTTTTTGAGCTGTGAGAATAATCCAATCTATGCTTCAACAATTAGTAGAGTGGGCCATCTGATGCAAATTTGGTTGTTTGAGCATTGTAGTACATGGAAAAATCCTCTATGTAACTTGAAGTGGTTTAACAGAGGAGGATGTTTTTTGCAGTCCACATTCCCCATGTGCACACATGTAGAAAACACAAACACACGGCCTCCCCACCCTACCACTGCAGCCAAACCATCTGCCTTCTGGAGTTCATGCCTCAAATGTGCATGGTCAAGCCAGAATCTGGACTTAGGTGACCTTGTACTGTTCCTGAAAGTATTCAAAGTACTTTGATTTTAAAAAGAATGCTAGTGATTTCAAATTGAATTGTTTTCCATTCCTTGAAATATGAGGTGCTGTATAAAAAATAAAATAAAAAGCTAGTAGAATTTTTTGAGGCAAAGCATATATAGGTAATACATTTACATTGTGAAATCATGTCTTACTATACATCACTCTTAAAATGTAGTATCACTAGAACTAAAAATTTGCACCTGTCAAACTGTACCCGTTCAGAGCATCACTGATGATACTATATAAAGATGTCATCACCAGATGTGAATACAAAATTCTTAGCAAACTGTGGTTATACTTCCTACTGATGGTTGCTGTTAGGAGTTCCCTTCTGATGACACATCTAGCACCTTCTGATATTTATAATTTGTGATTTGCATTTGGAGCTAAGCTTTTACCCTCATAGCAAGACAGAGCATAAGCAGAGCGAGATGTGAAGCAGCATTTCTGTAGAAAGCTGTTTGTGGTAATTCTTGAGAGTTCTCTGTTGATCCCAAAATAAATTCCTAGATAGAAATATACCACAGCCTGGGGAATGAACGTGCACCAGGCACTGATGACTGCTGTGTAATGCAAGTAACCTTGTGTCTTACAGTCATCATAATCCTTTCTTATATAAGGTAATAAATAAACATAAGTACTTTTATAAATGAGTATTGAATATTCTGGGCTAAAGGGTCTTGGCTGACCAAGGGTCTGCTGCTTCTTGCAACAAGAGAGCTCTCTGCCATTGCTTAGTAGTAACAGAATATCTTACAAGTGGCATGAAAAACCTCAAAACCTCCTTTTACTGCCTTCTCTAGGTGCTACAGAAAAAGATGTTGTTGGGTTCTCTTTATAACTTCACTCTTTTTTACTAGTTGCAAGAAAAAAATGCTCTATTTATTTTGCCAATGAGATGCCGAGTGCCTCAAGATGAGATTTCCTCAACAGAAGAATGCACAGCCTTTACTACAACAAAAAACTTTACCCAGATGACTTATTTGCTGAAATTATTAAGGATGTCTAGGTAGCTGAAAACTCTCATGTACTGTGCACCAAGAGCATCTGGTTTGTTTTGTGTGTTTGTTTGCTTTGCTCACAGAAGTTTCTTAATTTTCCAAGCCACCCAGGAAAGCCAGCAGAATTATTTAAGCAAAACTCCCCCTAGCATACTACAATAAGGCCAAATAATTAGATTCACACCCTTAGAGTAGATACACAGCTTAAAAGCAAAACCAAACCCGCTTGATTCAGCAGACACAAGTTGATTTCTGGTATAATATGACAAATAACAAAGTCTGTTTCACCTGTCTGATAGCAGGCTGGTTGGACTTTGCCTGCGTTAGGACTGTTGTCTTAGAAAAACTCTGATGTTCTTGACCTAGAGTGGGAGCTGAAATAACCTGGTGCCAGCACTGGCAAAGATTTCATGCATTTAATTTGTTCTTCCAATGTGGTATGAATAATTACACTTCATAGGTCCACTTCCTTAGGAAGTAATCATTTTAAGCCGGTAGATATCATATTTTTAAAGCCATTTTGTCCCAAATACCTGTGTTTGTCAGTAGAAAGAAGCCAAAATGAGTTTATTAAAAAGATTCGATGGTACATGACAAAACTGAGATTTTATACCTACTGTGTTGTTGATTACCCATTGATAGCTCTGTTTATATGAAAGTAAGACCATTTTCTAACTACTGGCCCTTCAGGCTCTGATTCAGATATTTAAATTGGAATGGATCCATCTGCTGCTTGTACTTCTATAAGTTATGGTTTCCAGAAGTGTCATTTTTATGGATGGGCAAGTTAGCAAGTTTTATTTTCAGTGACCATTACTCAGTCTGGTAACCTGGGTGGAGATGCCAGGGAAGAAAAACTCTGCTTTTGCAATGTAATGAGCAGATACCAAATAATTCTGGATGCATTCAGGCAAAAAGATCTGTTAAACAAAGCTGGAACAATTTAAGGTCCCACGTGTGATAGAATTTCATGTTGAAAAGGAATCATAAAAGATCAAAAGCTGAACCTGTTTCCACTGAGACAAATAGAAAGGTATGTTCTAGGGAAATTTTTGAGCCTAAATTCTACAATCCTGAAATATTTTCAAGTCTGAGTAGAGTAATCCTTACTGACTAGCTGATTTTTAAAGAAAATTATTAAACTTCATGGGGTTTTGCTGTTTTGGGGTTTTTTTAATGCAGGCTTTTAGTGAAGTGAAAGGTTTTCAGACATAAAAGTTTAGGAATATATCTGGTTAGGTGATTACAATTTCTTCTAAAATATATTTCAGTGTTATGCATGCTAGAGGCACGGTGCCGTGTTCTGGGAGGTCCCCAGAAGACCATTATAAAAAGGGTATGGAATGGTGTCAGTGGGCTGTGTAACTGTAGATCAGTGATACCTATTACAGCCATGCTTTTTTCTTATAATGACAACACTTTAATGCTTGATAAAATGAGAATATATGTTGTATCTTTAAAGAATTTTTTTGTACCATTCTCAAAGATACCAGGGGAAGGGTGTGGCACCACCTGCCTCTGTTCATTCCTGTAGCATGGGCAAAATCTGTCTGCCATGGCAATTACTGCTACCTTACTCGTATTGAAACACAAGTGTTTTAAAAATAAGATGCAGTCAACAAAAGGAGGGAATAGAAGGAATATTTTGCTACGAACATTGAAGGATTAACAGTAAAAAGCTTTAAATTTTATCCTGGCTAATTTTTATAACGGAAATTAAAACTTAAGGATGTCCATTTTGCATTCAAATTTTTCAGTGATTCAGGCTTTGCTTCGAGTGTTTCATAAAAATACTTACTTATAAAACCCAAAGCAGCTGTTTTTGTTGGACTAGAAAGGGAATGTCCTGTGGAAAATGCTACAGTTAAAATCCTGTAACTTGACCTTGAAAGTTTGTTTTCTTTGGTGGAAGGCTTTGTTCGTTTGGATTTAAACTGAGCCTTCTGTTTGGTTTTGTATCTGAGAACTCGTGCTCTTATTATTTCAAAAAGCGTGGGCCAGTTCACAGGTGAACAAAATCATGTTCGCGGGTTTTTATTACTTAACCATGTGTTCATGCTAAGGCAGGGAGTACAAAGCAGTGGAAGTAAAGTGCATGGCTGTTCTACTTGGTAAAGGCGCTTGAGTGTATAGGAACCAGTGCAGTATCTGCTGGCTTCATTTTGGTGAAGTGCTGTTTGGGAGTTTTAAAAATCTGATGTATGAACAATGAAGAAACTCTGACCCCATGTGTACAGACATTTACAGAACTCTGGCCTGTATGGTACGTGTTTGCTCACATTTTGTGATTCTGTCTCCTCAGAAATGCTTTCTGTTGTGTTTTCCTTTCCCTTCATACATGTTTGTATATGCGTATTTTAATTCTGTCATATTTTTGCCATATGAAAGCCAAAATTTAATGCAAAAAAATTCATGCAAAACATTTGCAAAGATGGTAGTAGCTGTATACAAGCTGTATACAGTGGCCTTTCCTGTTCTGGATAAGCTAGTCTGAATCCAGACAGTTTTATGTGATTGAGTTGCTTATATTGAGGTGGTAGAATTGAAGATATTAGACAGACATGGGTATTCTCCAGCTGTGTATGTCATCTATGAAAAATAAATACACCATTGAATCAAAACTCCAGCTTGGAAGTGTCTCAGTTTTAGCATATTCGAATTTCTGTTCCATACTCCTACGGCTTCATTACATAAGCAGTGGTTGGAGTTGATAAAGGTTAGCGCTAAAGAAGAGGCATTTTGCTTTCAAACTCATGAAGGCAAACCCATCTGCCTGCTTTAGTCTTCTCTTCCATGCCATTTCTTTTTGTAACAGTACGTCAGGAGACCTGAGCATTCCACATTTTACCTGCAGCCATGTCTGACCTCCTTTCCCAATCCACACTTAGAATCAGCAGAATGGTTACTCTTTGCCATTTGGGGAGACCAGCAGAGGACGTAAACTGATCTCATATCATGGCTCCTGAGGTTCTTTTTGAATGGAGATACTTTCTACTGCTGTTACCTCTAGAGGAGTACTGACTTTTGAGACTTTGAAGTGCCCTCTCATTTACCGTTTTGCTATCGGTCCATTCAGTCAGTCAGAGGTATCTTTCTAAAGACATTTTGAAAGCAGTGATTATTGCAGAGGTTTTGCTTATTTGAAAGGAGATTATTGGATCTTTCTGTTTTTATGAATTCTTACAGCTACTGACTTGCTCCATGCTTCCAAGGGTCATCTTAAAGCATTATTGTGTTCTCAGTAAATAGTTGTTAAGCCATGTGAGTATGGCTTAACAAATAAATATTTTAAACAAACAGTTCTGCTGAAAACATGTGAGTAGTGCTGAGGGAATTATATTCTTTTGTATTTTTTCTAGTAAGGGTTATTTATTAGGGTGAGCAGATGGGTACTATTCATTTTTGGCATTCATTGATAATCCTGCTACCTCTCCAGGTGGCTCTACAAAAATGATAACACTGTGGCACTGCTCCCATTTTATTTTTATTTCTCTCAGGCTAGTCACCTGTCTCTGTTCTCCTCATTTAGAGCCATCTGCTGGATTTTTTTGTTTCTGTTTTTTCGATTGTTCTCTATTCTAAAGTCACCAAGGGATCTCCAATAGGGGCTGATGCAAAGTCTTTGTATGCTTGCTGAGTATTGGACTCATGCATATCTTCTTTTTGTCATCTTCCCTGTAGCCAGCTTGCAAGTTTTGTTTTCCCCAGCTTATCCTTATGAAGTAATCCATGCAACACTGATTTATTAGTGGACTGTTTTACCACTTTGATGATTAATATGGGGGTTCTCTTACTTTTTTCTGTTGAAATACTAAAAGAATGAAGAACTATTGAGAATTTATCCTCTGTTGCATTTGTTGTCACGAGAGAGCAGAAGAGCATAAATTTGGCACACAGAAGTTGGACTCGATGGTCCTGATGAGTCCCTTCCAACTCTATGATTTAAAGTGATTAAAACAAAAGCTTTATCTATCTAAAACTACATTTTAAAAAGCTTAATCAAGAATTTATTTCCTTTCTGAAGAGGCAAGATAGGCAACGTGCGTCTAAAATAGAAAACCTTTTATTGTGAGTGTGCAAGGTTGTCTAGACTGTTTAGACCTAACTGTGTGGGACTAACCCACACCTATCATCAGCATGCATTTAAAATATATCATCACCTGGTTGGATTTGAGAACGGATCAACAAAATGATGTACTTGATACCGCATGAAACATCTTCTGTGGCTGAAGGGCCAGGGCACAGTTTCATAGCTCTGTTTCCCTATGCTTTCCTACTCTTCTTTCCATCTTCCTTGCAACCTCATCCTTGCTTCCAAGAGAGCTCAGCCTCCCCTTTCCTTTGGAGAGCCAGTACTATGCTATTGGACTCTGTTACCAGGTTTCTATTTGTGGTCACAAATTTTATTTTCTAATATGTTATTAAAACTGATACAGGCAATGCTGGAAGAAAGGTGAACACAGATGAACATTCACCTAAACCTTCAATGTTTAATCACATGATGTGTGTGGCAACAGATACAGGAAAAGCTGAGAAATCTGATAGTCTTGAACTCAGAATTACTTATTTGTTACTTGCTAGTTATTAAGATTATTGTATTATGTTGCTCTTACAGTTAAATTGCACCAATACAGTAGTATATATACTATATGTTATATAGTATATAGTTTGAGTTTCATTTCCAATTCTGATTTCTTGAATATTTTTACTAGAAAACAATAGAATTGTTTTTCCTTGCAGACAGCTGGGATGCCCTCCTCTTTTCCCCTCCAGGCATTGTACTGTAAGCACATTCTTTTGCAGCTCTTGCTCTCAGCTGGATTTTATATTGAATATTGAATTTTATACTGAGTACTACCAGATCTTCCTCTTGACTTGCCCCTATTCTTTCTCTTCCTCCTCCTATTAGTTGTAATGTAGTTTGTTATATGTAGCTGTTGAAAGAGTTTCTCTTATCACCAGCCATTTAGCTGAGGAAATGCTTGAACACCCCATTATCCTCATTATGGTTACTGCATTATTTTTTCATTGTCTATCCTTCTATCCATTCTTGGTCTCCCTTTTTAAAAAATAGACACTGTCACTAATATAGAAAGAACAGAGATAAATGACAGGTGATAGATTTGAGGAGCTAAAGAGCCAAGTTCTACATATGAGTTTTTTTTGGTGGTGGTGGTGGTGTGAAGTTTTATAGTTTACTTTTTTCTGAGTGGTAGTGTAATATCTATTCTGGGATTTATTCTAGTAGTAGATTATAGTAATCTGTTCAATCAGAGTGATTTGAGGTCCCTGAGAACAGATGTGATCTGCAGGGATAAAGCTACTGAATAATCAAGAGTGAAATGTATAGATATTTACATAATACTACGTTTTTACAGGTTTTACTGGGTTCTTGCAACTTTTCTGCATCCCAGTTTGCCTCTGGGGAATTGCATATTTTGTCCATGGCTTTGAACTGTTGGTAACTGTTCTTTTTCTCTGCATGATTATTCTGGTTGATGACTTTGCATTTCTGTAATATTGAGCTTTAAACTACAGTAAACAGACTGAAGTGATGATAGCAGTAGTTTGTCATTTGGGATAGAGAACCATGTCAACATAGTTGAATTTAGTTTGACCACAGTGATTCCCCTCCCCACTTTAAATGTCAGTTCAAAAAAATGATCTCGATGTTTTCAGGAAGAATTTCTATACACAAGGAAATTGTCCTAGGTATCTGGATTTTAGCACTGATGATCTGGACCAGTGAACAGAGATACGTATTCAACTTGTGTCAGCCCGATCTGCTTGAGGGGGAACTTACATATGTTTTCATCACTGGAGTCCGTATTGTTTTTATTTCAGTGTAAGTCACCCACCACAATTTTGAAGTATGATATGGGAAGGTTTGGAGCCACTTTCTGTGTTCTCCACTAACCTCCAAACTGAGACACACTCGAGTCACAGAATGTCTTGGTCATGAACAATATGGTTTTAATGCAAAAAACCTCTAAATGAATGTGACAACTGAGGACTTTGTGTCTTTCTTCCCACTTAATTTCTTGCAATTCATTCTCTATTCCAACTTTGGAGAAACCTGCCTAGTGGGTATAAAAAGGCCATCTTTTGGAAGAAGATTTAAAGTGTAGACCCCATAATAATCATTGATAACAGGTATAACAGGTGTATCCCTTCCACTTCAAATCACAGTACACATGGGCCGTTATCTAAAGCAAGATGTATATAATGAGTTATTTCCCTGAATCAGGCTGACCTATGTGGCTAATTACACTGAGGCATTCCTACATTCATTTATTTAACAATGGATAAATAAAGTGTTTTACGAGAGTAATAAAACAATATGGTCAAAGTGGAGGTATTGACCCAAATACTTTGCGAATGTACATTTTTAACAGGTTTTGTGATGAAACTTACTCCTGTGCCTTATTTGAGGCAAAGGAGCCCATCAAATTCAGGGAAATTTGAAAGAGAGAGATTGTCAGTTGTAGATTTCCCTCACTGATGTTGCCTATCTTTATTTAGGTGTAGTGTTCTCCTTTACTGCTGATCTTCTGCTTTATGCTTTTTTAAGCATTTGGACTCAATCCTACTGTCAGTTAAGCAAGTGCAACTACATGAAGCTTCTGACCCATAGGTCAGTGCTCTGTCTCACAAAGAACTCAGATACCATCATTAATGAAGACCTTCAGTGTAGTGGAGGGGGGGTGGCATGCTAGCATGGGAAATCTTTGCATAAGACTCATGTCTTTTTGAAAAGGAGAGATGAAAACAATAAATAAATAAACAAATACAGAAATAAATGGCTACTAAGTATTTTAGAACTTCACCCTCCTTGGGAATTCACCTTAAAGAAGGTCATTAGAGATGAGGTTAGTAGAGGGAAAATGTGTGTAAACCTTCAGTTCTATAGGTCCTTAAAATACATGTTTTTCTCCTCCTTGTTTTTAATATAAAATAGCAGAGTTCAACTATTACTGATGTGGAAGTAGGAGGGAGCTTTATATTATTGAGATTGACAGAATGAGTGGGATGATCAGAAGGATTTCATCTATTCTTTCCAGTAACTTCTGTCTAGGGCAGGGCATAATTTGCAGAGATGTGTTCAGTCTGTGTGTAAATACTTCAGTAATAGAAATCATGTCACCTGTGGTTCCAGGTAATTTTAAAGAAAGAGAGAAATTGAAGGGTAGTGTTCCTCAGATAGCTAGAGAAAAACGTAAATGAGTAACAGGTTGTAATCAAATCCATATATATATATATATTTAAAATTTGTGAGTGTGTGTGTGTATGCACATGTATACACACATGTAAATAACACAGACATGAATGACTGCCAGCTGCAGCAAATGTCTTACCAGCTTCTGGATTGTATCTGTCCAAAATCAAGACCTTTTGATAGATAGGGGAAAGATTTTACTTCAACCCTGTTATCTACCCCAACTTTACCCAAACTAGTGATTTTCTTTGCCAGATGTGTCCCTTTCCACTGTAGGTGTGCTTTGGGTTTTTCTCACCTTCTTTCCTCACAGATGTTGAAAGGGATCAGAGCGTTCTCATATATTCAAACCAAGATTACAAACCATGTATGTGCTTCATTTGCAAGAAATGTAAACAGAATTCAGTTGTGCTTCCTATTGTCAGAGCTTGCTCTTTAATTCATGTGTGGTAAAGCCAATAAAATGGTACACTGACAGTTTCAAAACATGATTTATTTTTCTATGTGTTTATAAACAAAGTCTTTTTGTTAGTGGCTGTATTTGCTGGCCACCACTGTTGTTCTAGGCTTGGAAAATTACAAATTTACATTTCTAAGCTTATTCCATAAAGAAAGTATGTTTATAAAATGAAAGCTTGGTTTCTGCTCCCATCTCTCATTCCAGAAGCTGGAGGTGTTAAGTACAATGCCCAGTGATATGAGATGCTCTGTAAAATGTGATAATTAAAGGACAGGCATGGATGGAGAGCTCTGCTTTATTTTTGGCTTTGTTTTCAGAACTGGGAGGAGGGCCTTTAGAGCTGAGCAGTTTTCCTATATATGCCTCATTTAAATAGTCTCAAATAACAGGAAGAGACAAACTTAGTTTTACATGTCTGTTTTCTAACCATTTTTGGGGTTTTACAAGTGGCAAGAAAAAAACCTCTCATGAAGAAAATGTGATCTTTTTCTCCTCCAAATATCGCAAACAAATATTCCTCCTTCCCCAAGTGTGAAAAACAAATCAAGAATAAAAATTCTACTGAGTTTCTCTCTCTCTTGTCTTTTTTAATCTCTACAATTATTCCATTTTATGATAGTGTGTTATCACTGTTTGTTCCTTCTAAAACTTTACAGGCTCTTTGAAGTAACCAGTATGAGTTTACGGGTCACATGCATAGCCACTTAAACCTGTGCATTATGATAGGAGAAATTTCTATTAAACTTTATGGTGGGTAGATGAAGGCTTGTAAGATTTTCAATTAACCTGAAGGATTAAAGCATTACAGCTATTGTTCCTGCTTTGTGAAAGGTGAAGAAATGATAACCTATTCATTAGATATGGGTAGTATTTGAGCAGGAAAATAATTCTGTTTTCTCACTACTTTGGGAATTAAATTACTAGTTACTTGTGGGCTTTTGATAGATTCCCAAATAAAGGAAAGAACAAAACTCAGCCAGAGCCTGCAGGAAGGATACTGGAATGAATAAGTATCATGATACTGGAAAATAGATGTACCAAAATAATACTTATTCTGGTTGACCATGCATGTGGCATGCATAACAGGTTAATCTGAGGCAAAAACCTAGAAGGATTAAAAATTTGGGTGCTATGGGATGACAGGGCAAAAACAGCCCTGTTGTTTTGTTCTGGAAGCTTCTCCAGGAAGTGATTCAGAGGAGATGCCACAATTAAAAAATAAAACTTCACTTCAGTTGATTAGAAGGAAAACTTTGGTTCTTCAGGACACTGAGTGTTCTGCTCCAATCTGCTGAAACCATTAAGGAGACATTTAAAGTATTACAAAGACATTGAACAGTATAAATGCCTTTGCTGGGTTGGTGTCAGGTCACACAGTGATTTACAGGTGGGCAACTGAAGACTAGAGGAAAATTAAAGCATTGAGAAATATTTATTATAAATAAATGATGAAAGGCTGTGGCCAGAGATGGTAAGATGTTTATAAACAGTAGAAGGATGTGGTTATGTAGGAGAGTGTGCTCACTCGTGCCTATGCCTGGGTATGAGTTTGTTGTACTGGGAGAGAAGAAAATAGAATATAGAGCATAACTCAATTGGATTAAAAAGTTGAAATAATGACACAAGAGAACAGTGTAAAACTTAATGCTATTTTTTTTTTTAATATTGGCAAAATGCTCTAGGGGAAAAGAATATGAAAACCAAACAGAGTTAAATAGGGCATTGAATAAATATATATGGGAGATGGAGTGGGTTAGAAAGTAGGAGAAGTAAACCAGAAATTGTTTTATATTATTCTATGAATTCTGAAAGGAGAAAGTGAAGACTTTCTCTCATTTTCAAATGGTGTTGTCTGTCCCTTCCTGTTCGCACCTCACTGCGCTGTCTGGTAACACCCTCTAGATGGTGATGGGGGATTCCAGCATGTTGAATTCCTCCTGACTCCATGACTTAGAATGGATATCTGGTGTGGGTTTTGGTTTTTTTTTTTTTTAATATATATAAAGTTATTTTTGACAAAGTGTTGGCATAATTGTAGGTGGTGTTTGAGCCAGTGTAGATTTAAACATTTAGATGATGAAATCAAATATAGTCATGAAGAAAATGGCTGGTTACTCTTTACTTAAAACACTGCATGGATACTGTAGCCTTTATTTCATAAGGAGTTACGAGCATACAGCAGAATATTTCTAGGGAACTCATTTCTGGTAGGGATTATGTAAGTTTTGACTTGGCTTTTCTTTGGGTTGCATGCGTGTGTTTCTCAACAGCAGGACACTGTTTCAGAGCTCTGCAGTTTCCCTTTCTTAGCACAGCTAAGAGCCTCTGCTTCTGCTCCCTGGTAAAGTGAAGAAGTGAAGTAAATGCCATCCTTACACCAGAGAGCGTTAGAATTTCTTTGATTTGCAAGTAGTTGCAGATGCTCTGTTTGGAAAAAACTAAACAACCCATCGCCCCCAACACCTGCTAGAAAAAATAGAGTGCCATTGCAAGAGTATTTTTGGCTTGTCATATGTAAGAATGGAAGTCATCATGTTACTGTTTGTTTGGGTGGGTTTTTTTTCCCTTTTCTTTTTGAAAACTGAAATCTTGATTATTTTTAAAAATACTGAAAGAAGTTGAGTTGTCATCCTTCCTCTTGAAAATAGCAAGGTATTTTAAAACATTCTGCTGGACACAAAGCATATGGCATTATCTATTTAATATTTTTTTTGAGGTGGGGACATGTTGCTTTGCTTTCTGTGGAGTATGTTAAAGATGGTATTGTTGCACAGGCTTAATGTTAACCATGCTTTAGAGGAAACAGTGGCAAAAAAAAAAAAAAAGAAATGGAAACCTGATTATTGCATTTTTATTCCAGTGTTTTCGTGATGCTGTGATCCCTTTATCATCTCTGTGGCCTTTCCCTGGGCTTCACTGGGAAGCCCAAAGCTGGACACAGCAATCCAGGTGTGTCATTACTGGTACAGAGCAGAGGGGAAGGATCAGCTCCCCTGGCCTGCTGGCAGTGGTTTTCCTAACGCACCTCGCAATGCTCTAGGCCTTTCTTTGTGTGTGACTGACTCACAGTCAGCTTGTTATCCATCTGGATGATCAGGTCTTTTCCTGCAAAAACTGCTGCCCTGCTGGTCAGGCCCTACAATATACCAGTGCTTGAGGTTAATCTTCCCCAGGAGTAGGATTTGGCTCTTCTCTTCGTTGAACTTGCTGATGTTCCTGTTGGCTCATTTTCCCAGTCTGTAGTGGTCCCTCTGAATGGCACCATGTTCATCTGATTTATCAACAGTGCTTCTCAGTTTTGTATCATCTGTGAATTTCTATTAGGTCATGAATGGAGATGTTAAAATTCAGTATTGGACCCCATATGAGCCCTGGGGCACGCTGCTGGTGACCAGTCTCCAGATGGACTGTTAGCAGCTGATAACAATCTTCTAAGGCTGACAGTTCAGCCCGTGTTCAGTCCACCTCACTGTCCACCACTCACTGCACACTTAACTGGTCTGTACTTCGTCAGTTTCTTTATGAATATGTCCTGGGAGGCACTGTCAAAAGCGTTACTAAAGTTAGGACCAACATGTCTACTTCCCTCATCTGCCAAGCCAAAACTCTCTTTATGGAAGGCTAACAGGTGAATCAGACATGATTTTCCCTTCATAAATTCATGCTGAAGGCTCCTAATCACCTTCGCCTGTTTTGGAAGTTACTTCCAAGATCAGTTGCTTGGACACCTTCTCAGTGATTAAGGTGAGCCTGACTGGCTTGTAGTTCCCCAGATCCTCCTTCTTGACCTTCTTGAAAATAGGACTGACATGTTTTCTCCCATCTCTGTTTTCAGCTAAACTTCCCTAGGGAAGACCTTTACAGTGCAGTTGCCTTTTCATGATGTCCCTTGCTTGTTATTTTTATAAAGACACTTAATTTAGACACTGCAAATAAAATAGTACTTTTAGTGATTCTAACTTTACTATATGTTGATCAAATCTTCATTTTAGAGTTTGAAGGAGCTCTAAATATAAATAAGGCCGTATGCTGAAAGTACTATATCTCATTAATTTTTTCCTCGCTTCCACTTCATTAGCTGAAACAAGCCCAGGTTAATTGATACTGGGAACTCTATTCCAGACTATCATCTTTAGAGAGTAATCAGTTTTCCTGAGAGAAACACCTGAAGATTGTTAGGGAGGACCCTTGTAAAGGCCTTCCTTTGAAGCGCACTAGAAATCATTTATGTGAGCTGGGAGCTTCCTACTACCCATCAGTATGAAACTTAGCAACCTTTGTTCTGGTCCTGGGAGGGAGGGGAAGCTTGAAGATTGGTGTGAGAAAACCGGGACGTCAGTCAAGCTGAATTGATTTAAATCATAGTTAAGAATGGATTCTTTAAAGGAATAGAGAACCTTTTGTGCATTTTATGTTGTTTTCCTTGAAAATGCTTGGTTTTCACTTGCTGGAAAAAAGTGAAATAAATTGCTTGGTACATAATGTCAGCCCCTTAGGCTAAAGTAGGCATTTATTTTTGCACTTTTAAGCAATTATACAGTCTAACACAAATACATCTGGTTTCTTAATACTTACACATTCTAATTTTATAAAACAATGATTGATACATTTCCTGCTTCCCAGCTAATAATTAATTTTAATTTGGGACTGGTACAGTTACATTTTGATGGAAATTTGAATTCAATTAAAAATATAGAAACCAAACATTATAGACTTTCCCCCAAAACTATAATTCACATGGAAAACTAGTGAAATAGGATAAACAGAGGTGGTATCTTTATTGAATGAAGCAGAATGTTTCTGGGTATTGAGTTCTAGTTTTTATAATTAATGGATATCATCTTGAGCAGGCAAGGTACAGGTGGTTTCAGTCTGACAATTATGACTTTTCTTCTGGAAAAGTTATGCATGAAATACAATTTATGAAGTGGCAAAAAGGTGTTTATATTATCTTCCGTTTTTTAGAGAGTTATTTTGTTCTATGGTTTAGTGCAACAATCAGGTATTCCCAGATGTTAGCAGGTGCTTATTTTACTGTGAAGGAAATTACTGTCCCCAGCTTTGTTCTCTGTACAACTCTGTTTTGTTGATGGATTTAAATATTGAGTATGTAATTTTTTTTGTTTAGATCTTACTTATTTTGACAAAAGAAAAACTATGAAAAAGCTTTGTAAGGACTATCTTGGGGTTGCTCCTTATTCATGGATTTTATGAGATGAGGACAGTGTACGTATGTGCAGGGCTTAGAATACAGTTCAGGCTTCAGCACAGGCTTTGATTTGGGCTTCCTCTATTCCAATAATAATAATTTGCTCTAAGTGAAGGAAGGAACAGATTCTTAGCCTGTCTCAGACAGATTCAGACAATTTTTTAATATAAGTTCCACCTTGTCTGCTGTTCCCAAGCAAGGAGACACCTTTTCATTGTTTGGATCTCTGATGCCTGGGCCTCACGTCTCTCCTTTCACGTCTGAGGTGCTCATCCCCCAACCTACCTGGACAGATGGCAGGAAAGCGGCTGCAGGATCATCTCTTCCCATTACACTGGGACAAAACATGGCTACCCCAGACTTCATGCCATCTGAAATTTGGACCAGTGTAGTAGATCTCTTTCCTGGGACACACTGAGTACAGTCAAATCTCAACATGATCCAGCTATCAGGAGGAATCAATAATGACTGAAGCAATTGGTTGCTGTGACTGTTGCAACATGACTGCTTTCAGTGCTGTTTTACTGCCTTATTCTGATGATGAATTAGGCCTAAGGTGCTTAGGGGTAAATAAAGAACAGTGGAATAAAGAGTAAGTGCATGATTCTGTAAATCTACCTCAGAATGTGCAGTGCCTGAAAGATTAATATAATATGTAGTAGTTGATGCAAGTGCTGACAGCTTTCATAGTAAAATGGCTTCTAAGAGCTATCTGCAAACTTTAGCTGCCAACCAAAAAATCTGATTTCTTTATTTTCATGAATGTAATGTGCAATTAAAATTAAATTATTTGAAGAGGTAAAATCTGTGGTATTTGGGGGTTGTTATGGAAGCCCTGTAACCTTTAAATCAATTTAACAGTGGTATCCAGCAGTGTTTGCTAAAGCATCAAGTATATTGCATGCTTATGTTTAGGGAGTCTGGTTCATGAGGGGTACCTTAAATCACAGGGTTTTCCAGCCTTTTTTTTTTGGAAGTGGTGGTTGTACCTGCAGCATCTTAAATCTGTGGGGCAAAGCTGTTACATATGTGCAGGTGGAATGTTTTTCTTACCTTGGCAGTGTTTCTCGTCTGCTTTGAAGTAGCTTGCTGTGGTTTGAAAATACATTAATGTGTACTCTGAACATTTCAACTTCAATGTTAAAAGACAAAAAAATTGTTTTGCACCTTTGGTATTTAATACTTTTATTCACAATTGAGTGAAATGGCCGGTGCAGGATTAGTTGCTAGAGAAGGCAAGATGATTTTGCAGTTACTAAGCTTTCCACTTCTGTCGGAAGGCACATCCTTTACCCAAACCTTTGAAGTCTGTAATTTTTTTTGAACTGTAGTTTTTTGTTAAAGATTTTTTTGACAGAAAAAAATTAAATTGTTATTCTGCAAACCATTAACATGGTTGTTCTTTCAAGATGACTTCTGAATGACTCTGCCAACTGGTGTGTTCCTACACACACATTCATGCCTTCATGCATTTGAATGATGGAGATCCTGATGGGAATGAGGACTTAATTTGGGAAGTGATTCCTAGAAATTTCTGGACATGTGCCTCACAGGTTTACGTAGGACCTGATTGTTTAGTCTTTTCCTCTACAAACAGAAAGCCTTTGTCTTTGCTGAGTACTTTTATTGAGCCATTAACTGATACACTTTTAAACAGATACATTTTCTACAGATGTGTTCGATACTGATGGTACTGGTCCAGCCAAATCTGACACGCAGGAAGAACTGAGCTGATTAAATTAACAGGTGCTATTCAGATGATAAAAGACTCTTCTAAACTCTGCTCTGGCACTTTTCAACAGGTGCATGAAAAAGGAAATGAACATTTTTATTGAACAAGTAGTTCCTCAGCTTTTAATGTAAATTGTTATTATTCTGCAATACTAATGCTGCTTCATCATCTGTCAGTAGGTCTTTTGGGGGCTAGACCTCTTCAGTAGCAGTAGTGCTGCTAAACTCAGTGTGGCTGCTCTGTGCAGTTCATTTACACAAATAGAGGAGAAGATGCAAGAGGAGGAGGAGGTGTCTATGACTGTTTTGTCAAATGAAGGTGGATCCCCTTCCTTTTTTTCCCTCCAGATTCTTGTCCTTATTGTACTAAAATTTACTTAAGGAATTGGCAAAAGAAGGTTTAGCATAAAACGTTGAACTGTTGAATTGCTATGTAATTTTTACATGAATTCATTAGGCAGAGATCAAAAAACCTGAAAGAATCTGTACATCACTTAGGGCAAAAAATTGTAGGAAGATGATTTCTTCTTTCAAAAGAGAAGATCTCTGCGCAATAGAAGAATCATTCCATAAAGTGGCAAGTTTCATCTGGGAGTATCCACTGTTCCATGGAGTCCAGCATTGAAAGGGGAGATGCATTAGGAGACCTGTTAAAAGTCTTTTTCAGTTTAGATTGCTGTAGTCATGGATTGGCATTCGCAGGTGAAAAAAGCTTTTCCCATTTTCTGCAAACTCTATTTTAGATGCTTCAAGCAGGGACAATTATTTTGCAAGTTGGTGCCATCTTAATGTGCAGAGGAAATGGTTTCAGTTATATTTAAAATCGTAAGAAAAAAAAATCTATTTTAGATTAAAATCTGTGGATTGTTCCTCCCCCCTCACCTTTTGCTACTGACATGAAACTCTTGCTTTGCAGACAAATCATATGGTTTAAGTTAAGTCATATAAGGATGTGAGTTCTTACAGACTTTTCCCTGGGTTATGCACATGCCTACAGCTCCAGAAAAGGGCATGATGAAGTATGGTGCATCAGACAGCACTTGACCAGCTTCAGGCTTGTCCTTGAACTTGTATTCCAGTAGAATCAAGCCTGAGTCTAGTTGAAACTCCAGTAATTAAAATACAGTCAAAAGATTGAGATGACAAGACTCTATGGTGATCTTAAGTTCTTTGGGGTTTCAGAAGGTTTAAAAA